>JAMWET010006435.1:0-155000 GCA_024036415.1 Prochilodus magdalenae | reverse complement strand
AAGTGGTTATAATACGCCATCGAGGCAGTGCTACTTCTTCGTCCTCTCATGTTGGACCCATTTGTCTTGACCTCACAGTGACTACCTATCACCTCATGGTGTATAAAGTGGTATTATGAGGCAGGATAGGCAAGGGCTAGCTGATTAGCATGCTAACCAAAGTAGATATGTTTGTAACCCGATACATAGACGTTTTTGAGATACCATCAAAACTGTTATTCCTTCATATGTTGACAAATGTAATTCTTATTTTGAAATTATATAAATTTAAATTCCTACATTTTGCACGTTTAAGTATTGTTTACTTGATGGTGACAGTTTTGGTGGTCTACAAGATCTTGCATGCATTTTTGAGCAATTTCAGAAACTATGCTCAGACATGTCTCCTGAAAAACAAGGAGCTTGTATTGTAAAGGCCGTTTTGACCAGAAATGTAAGGGTGGTCTCTCATTAAATATTTCATTCATATCTCATTAAATATGAACTCATTATTAATGGTTCCCATTAAAATCCCACTGAAATGTATTCAGCATACTGTCGTTCAGTAGTAAGCTTTCCAAAACAGCTGCAGTAATACAATAAACATTATTGGGTATTTTTTTAGAATGCCCAAAGAAATAGTGATCTGTAATATTTCATATTATATCCTTGTGCTGTTTTATAATAATCTATAACACTGTTTACAGTTACACAAGATCAGCTAAATCCACCACTGGCTGTGTGGTCATTTCGGTCACAACTGGGAGTGTGTAACGCAGACGAGAGCGACTGGTTGTGGTGTGGATGTCAGGTATAGAAAGGGCAGCCTATCTGGATAAAGAGCATTCTATTGACAGGCAGCCCAATATAGAGCAGGCCTAAATAACAAGTTAATGGATCTTACAATTAGCTATGTCCTCAGGAATGAAGCAAATTAATCAGAGCTGACTGGATCTGCCCCCTCTCTCTTGCTTACTGCCTACATGAGGCTGCTGACATTATTTTCGTGCGTTGATTAATGGTCGGGCTGGTATCCAGCACAACAACACTGGACTAAGAATAATAGTGGCAGAGATAAAGACGGGCATGGTCCATCCATCCCAATTTAGCTTCTTCATGTTAAAGTTCCACAAGCCGACAGTGTTGCAATTTACTATTTGATTAACAACCTTATCCGGTGTGGTATTTCAATTTTGATACCCCTGACAGAAAAGCGGACCTTGTGCTTTTACTAGCCAACCGCGGCCTCCAGGTTCTTGGGACAATAGAAGCTAGTGGATGTGAAAGCCTCAGATATTGTTTCTGACCTTGACTCCAGCCTTTCTGTGTTGAGGCAGAGGAGAATAGCGTGAGGGTGAAGAGGATGAAGAGACCCCTCTATTCTCGTGGGCTTTCTTGTGCCTGCACAGCGGAGGGTGGTGTGGTTCCTCAGCGTGGCCGCTCCATCAATCACCAGGCTGCGTCTCATCCCACAACAGCAGCTCGCACAGGGAAGCAGCCTGGCCCCGGCGAGCCAGATGAGAGCTATTTTTCAATTATTCCCGCAGCCTTTGGCAAGCCGCACAAAGGCGGCCGGCGAATGGCGGCATGTTGCTGGACATCTGGTTAAGTGGCTGGCACCAAGATGAAATGGAGGGAGCCTTGATTTGCAGCCAGGTCCTGATTTAACTCTTCAAATTCTCACCGTCCTTTGCATTTAAAATGGTTTGCATGGATGTTTCGCTCCTGGTTTTTGATTTCCACCGAGAGCTGCAATAGATGGCCGTTCTAGCTTCAGGTATACTCTTAATTGCAAAGTGTCAAGCCTAACGCCACTATGGCAGTGCGTTGCAGAATTTGGTTTCGTCCTTTATGAACCTATTCAGTTCTGGCACACTGAAATGGATCATCCTTTATCTTGTTTTCTATCATTATGTAAAAGAAGCATGACACTGCAGTTTTGGAGCAAGCTTGTGCAGCTATCTAGGTGACCAATGCATATATAAAGTACATACAAAGATATCGTCGCTGTCCAAAGAAAAACAAATATCTCCCAAATGGCAACTTTACAGGAGAGGCCAAAAACCTCATTTAACTTTAGTGGAAGTCAATGGAACCGGACATCTTTCCAAGCAGTTTTGGGCCAGTTCTGTTGGTCCATTCATCATGAGATTCTCACTCAGCATAAACAGCAGCTGGTGTGTTTAAATGATGCATAAAAGTAAAAATGGACAAAAGTGGAGATACATGCTTTTCATTGGACAGCGATGATATGGTATATGCAGCAGAAATCAGAGATTATCCCTTCTTTCAATTTCCTATCAAAACAGACGTAAAAGCTGGTTGTCTTTCAGATTCCGGGGAATAAAGCAAGAAACGTTTAACAGAAAATGACACAGAAGCTTAAATAACTGAATAACTGTCTCCGCCCTGTGCTTTTCATAGAGCCTCCATTCTATTCAGGAGAATTGTGTTTCAGTTTTTCAAAGAAATCCGCAGGGATATGTTCCACGCCCCCAAAGATCAGTAGTCTGGGTTGCTATTTTCTCCTTCTCACAGTTTAAGTGATCTCAATTTTGGCTTGGTTTTGGTTGAACGTTGAGGTTGTACTTAGGCTGTATAGCGCCTTTCTTAAACCCAAGGCTGCCTTTACACCAACCAAACACATAATACATCAAATACATAATACAGTTTTTTAGGAGCTACAGCACTCAAAGATCTGCTGCCCATGGTGGCTGGCCTAAACTGAGGGAGAGTAAGCAGACAACATTCAAACAGGCCTAGCACTGGCTACTTAGTATACCTTCCTGCACTCATGATTAATGTACAGGAAGTGTGTTAAGGTCGTATACTGTGTACTTCGTATGCTATATATAATCATTATATGCTATTAAAATGTATACCGTATTTAAAATAGAAGTAATAGGGCTCAACTGCACTATGAGGCACCACCATGCATTACCTAAATATGCTTAAGTACATATTAAACTACATTTCTAGTATATAAAATATATATTTATTTTTTACCTGGGTTGTATACGTATATATACATATGTTTTGCACTTGTATTTAGCACACTAAACAATAACATGCATCTCTACAACATTAAAATAAAGAAAGCATTAAGTGAAAAACAACATTGGTAAACAACAATACATGCTAATTGTCTATCCCTGCTTTTGAACAGACTGCTAGTAGTGCTAATTAAATTCATGAACCAGTTGTTGTTCAAAAAATTGAGGAACTAGTCAGTGAAATATTCCAAAACCTGCAGCCACTTATACAATACAGTATCCGGGAATAAAATATAAGGGGGCTCCTATATAGTGGGGGCTTTATCCATAGGTTTAACATTAGCAGATTAGTTTTTTGACAGATTGTTTGCAGAGCAGAAAGTGCTTCCCGCACTCACTCTGTGCTGCTCATATTCATAATTAGAGTTGCAGAGTCAGCTGCTTCAGGTAGCACCGGCTAATTACATTAAGGGACATGCCTGGAAAATCTGGATCATCTGAAGGAAGTTTATGCTGTAAATGCGTCGGAGAGAACTAACGCTGCTTACTTAGAAACATCATAGTGTGGCAACTTGCAGCAGGGGCGGCTTTGTTCTGGTAAATACTCATTCGCTCATCTTCTAGGACGTGGGGGGTGCTGGAGTCCATCTCGGCCTTCAATGGGCGGAAGGCAGGAAATACCTTGGACAGGTCGCCAGTCCATCATGGTAAGTTGCTGTTAAATTGAAAGATGGAAGGGAGTGTGGAATATCACTATACTATGTTCACTGATACTGTATCAGTTCTCCAAAACTCAGTAGTATTATTTTTATGCAAAGGTTTCAGAGTGAAAGGTTGGTGGCAGACGGTGGCTGTGTTGTGTTGTACTCAAACCTATGTCCACCAGATACCATCTTCATCATCCTCATCCACTCCAACGCAATCAACTAGCACTCACACGCACTGCTAACATTAGCATTAGCAAACCTATGCATGTGGTGAGTGCTTTTTGCTCTCTCTCTCTCTATGTGTATATATGTATACACACACACACATTTACACACACATATATATGCATATATATATATATATATATATATATACTGTGTAATTCTTCTATGGCATTACTACTAGGACCTCTTTGTGGCACCTCTGTTGTTAGGAGTGTGGGCCCAGCACTCAGACTGGAGACATATAACTCTTAAAGAATCAGTGCTGTAGCCCTTAGCCCCACAAGTCACATCTTGACATTTCCAACATTTCATTTCACAGAGGCATAAACCTGAGGAAAGGTACAGGACATGCTTAAGATGTGGGGGAATGATACATTAAATCTGCCCTTAACACTCGTGCTTGAATTAAAAGCCCCCGCCCTCCTAAGGTTATTGAAATATGTGAAACCTAAATTACCGTAAAAGGTTTTCATTAAATATTATTTCAATCTAGGCCCATATTATTTTCTCCGAAGTGCGTTGCAAATGATTTGTTAAACCGCGCTTCCATCCTGTTCATCATATTCATAAACCTTTTACAGAGACTCAGTCTCATTTATTTTGATTTCCAACCACCCCCACTCCCCTTTTCTTTCTCTCTCTCTCTCTCTCTCTCTCTCTCTCTCTGTCTCTCTCTGTCTCACACACACACACACACACACCTACACACACACCTACACACACACACAGCTCCTTACAGGCAGGAACAAAAAACTGTGAAAACGAAAACCTAATTGTTAAATAGACACTGTGTTCTGAAACATTATATCACCCTGCATCTGGAATTATGCAAGCCGCTCACCCAATCTAGAATCCAGTCACGCTCACACAGTGAATGTAAGAAAATGTTAGAAAAGAAAAAAAAATATATATATATATATATATATATATACAACACAACAGCATGCTATGCTAGTATCCGCACGGCCGGTATGGTACACAATACATCAATAAGACCATCCCACTTCTGATGAGACCCCTCTCAAACTCTTCTAACTGCTCAAATTGCTTTCGAACTTTTCTCTGCGGCACACCTCACTTACAAACAAACTACCAACACAACAGCATGAGTCACAATGGAAAGCACACGCAACAGGAAAACCTTATACAGTCAGTCAGGTACAGTGATAAGACCCCGTCCTTGCTTACATCACATGCACAACCAAGTGTGACCACTGCGTATGTCTCACAATGTCAAACCTACCCACCGAGTTTCATGCTGTCAGGTGAATCCTTCTGGGAGCAACATTACTGTATACTGCATTACGGTCTCTGTCGTGACATAGTTTGAGACTTTGGGTTGGGTTATCCGCTTCCTGGCTTTATATCACTGGGTGCATTTACATTCTCCTAATCCCGTTTTAAAAACTTATGGCATTAAACCGTTTCGCTGCCTGGCATGCGCTGTGAGTTTTTTGGCTGGTTGCAAAGCAGAAATCCAAATTATGCAGATATCAGATTATTAAGTGCATGTGAGGACACCCTTGTGATGTACTTCTGATTCTGTGACAGTCTTATAAAAGGTAAAATGAGCCTCATTGAAATTAAGGGCAATCATAGGTGGACAGCACTTAAGTATGTGTCCAGTGTGTTCTGGAGAAGCACTGTCTCCACATTTGTAGATGGTCAGGGAAAGCATATGACCCGCTAACATTTGGTGTGTGAATGCTAAGGTGTCATGATGCATCCTTCACAATACTGAAGGCCCAGCAAATCAGCTCTGCCATCACAGCAAACACAACCCCGCTGCTTTGTGTTCTGCATCCTTCTTCATGTTCTCTCTGTTTGTACATAACGTGATTCGTCATGTGGTCTCAACATTTGCAACAGTCCATACATGTGGCTGATAGTACTATCCCATGAAATGTGGCCACCCTCTAGCCACCCCAGTTAAATACAGTGAGACAGTCATCTATCATTAATAAAGCTGTCAGCAAAAGGTCTGCTGCTTGGTGCGAACAGGCTTATGTAGAAAATCTTCTGGCAGAGCGGTTATGATCTGATGCTGCATGAACTTAAAACCATAACATCATGCTTGCTTTGGTTATGGAATCAGCCAACATTAACTTTCGACATTAGGAAATGTTTAAAGGCTCCTAAAGTCATTTGTAAATCAGGGATATACAGTATGGTGTACAGTGTTTTACAGTGTAGTATACAGTACACCGTGTTTAAAGTGTAGTATACAGTATAGTATATAGTGTACAGTGTTTTACAGTGTAGTATACAGTACACCGTGTTTAAAGTGTAGTATACAGTATAGTATATAGTGTACAGTGTTTTACAGTGTAGTATACAGTACACCGTGTTTAAAGTGTAGAATACAGTGTAGTATACAGTATAGTATACAGTGTTCAGTGTTTTACAGTGCAGTATACAGTACACCGTGTTTAAAGTTAAAACCAGTATAGTATACATCATGTTTTACAGTGCAGTATACAGTGTGTTTATGTGTAGTAACAGCCATAGTATATAACAGTTTACAGACACCGTGTTTATGTAGTATACAGTATAGTATATTGTACAGTGTTTTAAAGTGTACACCAACCGTATAAAGTGTAGTATACAGTATAGTATATAGTGTACAGTGTTTTACAGTGTAGTATACAGTACACCGTGTTTAAAGTGTAGTATACAGTATAGTATATAGTGTACAGTGTTTTACAGTGTAGTATACAGTACACCGTGTTTAAAGTGTAGTATACAGTATAGTATATACAGTATAGTATATACACCGTGTTTAAAGTGTTTTTACAGTATAGTAGTATACAGTACACCGTAGTTTGTTTTAGTGTAGTATACAGTATAGTATATAGTATACAGTGTTTTACAGTGTAGTGTAGTATACAGTATAGTATATAGTGTACAGTGTTTTACAGTGTAGTATACAGTACACTGTGTTTGAAGTGTAGTATACAGTATAGTATATAGTGTACAGTGTTTTACAGTGTAGTATACAGTACACCGTGTTTAGAGTGTAGTATACAGTGTAGTATACAGTATAGTATACAGTGTTCAGTGTTTTACAGTGTAGTATACAGTACACCGTGTTTAAAGTGTAGAATACAGTGTAGTATACAGTGTTCAGTGTTTATGTAGTATACAGTATAGTATATAGTGTACAGTGTTTTTACAGTGTAGTATACAGTACACTGTAAGTGTAGTATATACAGTGTTCAGTGTTTTACAGTGTAGTATACAGTACACCGTGTTTAAAGTGTAGTATACAGTATAGTATACAGTGTTCAGTGTTTTACAGTGTAGTATACAGTACACCGTGTTTAAAGTGTAGTATACAGTATAGTATATAGTGTACAGTGTTTTACAGTGTAGTATACAGTACACCGTGTTTAAAGTGTAGTATACAGTATAGTATATAGTGTAGTGTACAGTGTTTTACAGTGTAGTATACAGTACACCGTGTTTAAAGTGTAGTATACAGTATAGTATATAGTGTACAGTGTTTTACAGTGTAGTATACAGTACACCGTGTTTAAAGTGTAGAATACAGTGTAGTATACAGTACACCGTGTTTAAAGTGTAGTATACAGTATAGTATATAGTGTACAGTGTTTTACAGTGTAGTATACAGTACACCATGTTTAAAGTGTAGAATACAGTGTAGTATACAGTACACCGCGTTTAAAGTGTAGTATACAGTATACTATATAGTGTACAGTGTTTTACAGTGTAGTATACAGTACACCGTGTTTAAGGTGTAGTATACAGTATAGTATATAGTGTTCAGTGTTTTACAGTGTAGTACACAGTACACAGTGTTTTACAGTGTAGTATACAGCATAAAAGTGTCAATCGTTTATCATGTAAGCTGGATACTGTAGTGGACTGCTACTGGCTAGTTCAGCCGTGGACGCACAGGAGTTTGCTGGACACACTTACAACCATGTAAATAATGACTAACTTGCTGGACTATCGCTTAGAATGCCGCTTCACCTCGTCATAATTCACTTACAAAAAGTTCAGAAAACCTCAACTAGATTTGTCGCTTGTTGTTCTGACGCCTGATAGTAGGAACGGGCGACGCCACTCAGTTTCCATTCTATACGATACAAAGTACTACCAAGGCTAATATCCCGATACCTTACATTTGTGGCATTTAGCTGATGCTCTTATCCAGAGTGACTTGCAAAGATATTCATATCACAGGTGGGCCAGTGCAGTGTTAGGAGTCGTGCCCAAGGACTTTTATTGGTGTAGCCCAGCATTTGTTAGCTAGACTGGTAAATGAACCCCAGGCTCCCAAAGTTTGACATTAATATTATATAAACCTTCAGAAATCAGTCTCTCTGTGCTTCTTCTTTTAACAACAGAATTCAATTCAGTGTTCAACAGCATCTAGTGCTAGCACATGTTCAGTAACTAATTAGATTACTGATTAGATTCATAACCATATAGCTACATTTAACACTTTATTATGTATCTAATGACATAAAAATGTATTCAAAGTATGCCAGATAATAAAATATTAAATATGTATATGTAATTATCTGCTGGTTGTTTTAGTGGTAGTGTAGGGAACATGTACTACATCATTTGCAAGAGCCTCGTTACATCTTATAAGACTTGCTAATAAGTTTATTCATAATTCAGGAGCTCAGGAAAGTCTACCAATTAAAGAAATGTATTACGTAGCTGAGGAAAGGGTGGATGGAAAAGTAGTTCCTATCCTATTTCTATTCTATTTCTATTCTATTCTATTTTCATGTTCATTAAGAGACAGGACACACATCCACACACAAATCAAATGATATGAATATTTTTGTCCTAGAATCGATTCTTAAAAAAAATGCCAGGATTGGAAGTATCGATCTTTAGGTATCAATTGTCCCATCCCTACATGATAGTGTGAACGAAGGGTTACTCTATGCTTCCTCTGTGCCAGTGCTACAGTTTTTACACAGCTAAGTACTTAACGATAACTTTCATAATATGCTAATCAAAAGCGGTTGGTCAGCTTTTTGCCATGCCAAGTATTATTCTCTCATAATGTCACCCTCCCTTGATATCTCTTTCCTTAGCAGAAATCACAGGGTCTAACCTGGCAACCTCCGTGAAAAGGTTCTGGCCATGCCCCTCTGTACATGCAAACACACAAACAGGAGCTAGCGGTATATTTTTGTCTGACAACAACATTTTTTTTTTTTTTGTTATGTCAGCGCAGTGCCCGTCCTCCAGTCACAAAATCCAATCATAAGTGAATAAGTCAATGCATTTGAAATCCATGGACATGCAAGGTGTAAAAAGCTACACCAAAAAGAGTGAGGGAATATTCGATTCGCCATCACACAAGCCCTTTCATAACAGGTATGAACATTGCCTCGGACTGCAGCAAGCTTCCATACGGAATTTCAAAACACCTGTGTTCTATTCTCAGAATACTTGACAATTTATTTTAAGGCGAATGAATGAAAAAGAGTGTCGTGGCAACACACATGCATTTATATAGGCAGTTGAGTTGAGGCTGAAATGTACTACATCTTTACTAGTCATGCGGCACCATTGTTTTCCAAGGCCAGTGCACTGTGGAAACCGGCATGGCTGCTTTATATTTTTGTCTTGAGCAATAAGGGCTGAGGCTTGTGCTGCCACACAAGCCTGTCTTAGACTAGAGTAAATCAGCAGCTCCAAGCTTCTCCTCACACAGGTAGATTGGTTTCTTATCAATTTATGTTCTGGCATGAACTTGATAGCAACAGGTATATTAAACCATCAAATTCCAAATATGACATGCCATTATGGATTAGCCCACAGTTCCGTTATACAGTGGTAGCTACGTCAGAACATAGAAACTGATCATTTGGCCAAAGCACATTTCCATGGCACAGCAGTGTGTAAGACGCCGGTGATCCGAGCCACAGGATCCATACTGAGCACAGTAAAAGTGCATTTATGGTAAAAACTGGTGCACTGATTATTTGGGCTTCAACATTCTTTCAAAGCTTTTGGGTAATTTGGGTTCATGGATCAGGTACAGTTATTCAGGCTTTGCTTTCAGAAAAATGCCAGTAGTGAGAATGAAATAATGCACCGTGAGAGCTGAAGGTGAGGTAAGGTGAAATCGGTATGTTTGCTTTTGTACAGCCCGTTCCCCAAAAACCCTAAACGAAAAGCTAACCATGTACAGGCTATGAGTTTTCTGAGCAGTAAACTGGAGGGTTTCATCATTTAGGAATACTGGGGTGCCATCCTACCTGTTATCATAAGTGAAAACAGACCTAACGTCAAAATATCATTTGTTCCTGTCCAAATCTATCTGTCTGTCTGTCTGTCTGTCTGTGTCTGTTTGTCTGTCTATCTATCTGTCTGTCTATCTATCTACCCGTCTGTCTGTCTGTCTATCTATCTATCTACGTGTCTGTCTGTCTGTCTGTCTGTATATCTATCTACGTGTCTGTCTGTCTGTCTGTCTGTCTGTCTGTATATCTATCTACAGTACGTGTCTGCCTGTCTGTCTGTATATCTATCTACGTGTCTGTCTGTCTGTCTGTCTGTATATCTATCTACGTGTCTGCCTGTCTGTCTGTATATCTATCTACGTGTCTGTCTGTATATCTATCTACGTGTCTGTCTGTCTGTCTGTCTATCTATCTACGTGTCTGTCTGTCTGTCTGTCTATCTATCTACGTGTCTGTCTGTCTGTATATCTATCTACGTGTCTGTCTGTCTGTATATCTATCTACGTGTCTGTCTTTCTGTCTGTCTGTCTATTTATCTATCTACGTGTCTGTCTGTCTGTCTGAATATCTATCTACGTGTCTGTCTGTCTGTCTGTCTGTCTGTCTGTGTCTGTTTGTCTGTCTATCTATCTATCTGTCTGTCTATCTATCTACCCGTCTGTCTATCTATCTATCTACCCGTCTGTCTGTCTGTCTGCCTGTCTGTCTGTATATCTATCTACGTGTCTGTCTGTCTGTCTGTTTATCTATCTACGTGTCTGTCTGTCTGTATATCTATCTACGTGTCTGTCTTTCTGTCTGTCTGTCTATCTATCTGTCTACGTGTCTGTCTGTCTGTCTGTCTATCTATCTATCTATGTGTCTGTCTGTCTGTCTATCTATCTACGTGTCTGTCTGTCTGTCTGTCTGTCTGTCTGTCTGTCTGTCTATCTATCTACGTGTCTGTCTGTCTGTATATCTATCTACGTGTCTGTCTGTCTGTATATCTATCTACGTGTCTGTCTTTCTGTCTGTCTGTCTGTCTGTCTATCTATCTATCTATCTACGTGTCTGTCTGTCTGTCTGTATATCTATCTACGTGTCTGTCTGTCTGTCTGTCTGTCTGTCTGTATATCTATCTGCGTGTCTTTCTGTCTGTCTGTCTGTATATCTATCTATCAGGAACAGAGTGGGTATATATAAACCAAATGTGCCAGTGCTGCTTTTGCTAAACTAGTGATGTGCTGGATCAAGATGTGCAAGTTGGGGGTTGTATGTATTCTACTGATACAGTGCAGAAGGCACAACCTTTGAATACACAGCTACAGAATAAAGAGGAAAAACATTTTGTGATAGTGATGGTGCGTTGAGCCTCCTATCGTAGAGCCAATGAATCTGATGACTGCATGCATGTGGCGTATACAGAGAAGACTCAGTCAACTTAGGGAATGTCTTCCGAGGATATAAATCCTAGTAGGGGCTTGTCATCACATTTTCAAGAGTAAAATCCTGAGCAGCTGCATCACTGCCTGGTTTGGGAACCGCACTGTATCGGATCGCAAGTCCCTGCAGCGGGTAGTGAGGACAGCTGAGATCATCTGTGTCTCTCTCCCCACCCTCACAGACATTTACACTACATGCTGCATCCACAAAGCAACCAGCATTGTGGATGACCACAAACTCCCCTCACACACTCTTCACCCTCCTCCCATCTGGAAAAAGGTACAGAAGCATCCAGGCCCTGGGCTGTCTGCATTGTCCCCTCCCTGTCCTTACTACCAGTGGGCTATCTGCACTGTCCCCTCCCTGTCTTTACTACCAGTGGGCTATCTGTACCGTCCCCTCCCTGTCTTTACTACCAGTGGGCTATCTGCACTGTCCCCTCCCTGTCTTTACTACCAGTGGGCTATCTGTACCGTCCCCTCCCTGTCTTTACTACCAGTGGGCTATCTGTACCGTCCCCTCCCTGTCTTTACTACCAGTGGGCTATCTGCACTGTCCCCTCCCTGTCTTTACTACCAGTGGGCTATCTGCACTGTCCCCTCCCTGTCTTTACTACCAGTGGGCTATCTGCACTGTCCCCTCCCTGTCTTTACTACCAGTGGGCTATCTGTACCGTCCCCTCCCTGTCTTTACTACCAGTGGGCTATCTGCACTGTCCCCTCCCTGTCTTTACTACCAGTGGGCTATCTGTACCGTCCCCTCCCTGTCTTTACTACCAGTGGGCTATCTGTACTGTCCCCTCCCTGTCTTTACTACAGTTGGGCTATCTGCAAAAACCGTCCCCTCCCTGTCTTTACTACCAGTGGGCTATCTGCACTGTCCCCCCCTCCCTGTCTTTACTACAGAGTGGCTATCTGCTGCACTGTCCCCTCCCTTGTCTTTACTACCAGTGGGCTCTCTGCACTGTCCCCTCCCTGTCTTTACTACCAGTGGGCTATCTGCACTGTCCCCTCCCTGTCTTTACTACCAGTGGGCTATCTGCACTGTCCCCTCCCTGTCTTTACTACCAGTGGGCTATCTGCACTGTCACCTCCCTGTCTTTACTACCAGTGGGCTATCTGCACTGTCCCCTCCCTTGTCTTTACTACCAGTGGGCTATCTGCACTGTCCCCTCCCTGTCTTTACTACCAGTGGGCTCTACTCTGCACTGTCCCCCTCCCTGTCTTTACTACCAGTGGGCTATCTGCACTGTCCCCTCCCTGTCTTTACTACCAGTGGGCTATCTGCACTGTCCCCTCCCTGTCTTTACTACCAGTGGGCTATCTGCACTGTCCCCTCCCTGTCTTTACTACCAGTGGGCTATCTGCACTGTCCCCTCCCTGTCTTTATTGTTTGCTGTTTTGTATATTGTAAATTATCTTGTGTATTTATTGTATTTATTGTTCTATGTCGCACCTTGGTCCTGGAGGAACGCTGTTTCGTTTCACTGTGTACTGTACACCACTGTATATGGTTGAAATGACAATAAAAACTACTTGACCTGACCTAAAATGATTTATGAAACTTTTTAATTGCAGTAATGCTCTTTCGTTCAGCAAAGAAATGAAACCTCTTACCCAGTGCATCTTTAAATGGCATATGCCTTGATTTCGTTCGCATATGCACATCGCCCAAATCACACAGTTAAGAAACCACTCTTACTGCTGCTTTTCTCTAGTCCTCTGGTGACCTGTGGTGCACTGGCCTTAAGTTTTAATTTGGATTTTTTGTAATAGCCTATAAAATTAATGATGTCTTTTTAAAAACCATTATCACACTACCAATTGACCTCCTTCAGACGTTATTGTAAAGCACACTGAGTGTGAAATATCCTACAAATGCTCATAATACAGGTAGCACTTCATGTTAGGTTTGATTAAGGTTCTTCATGAGATATGCTGATATTTCTGTTGTTTTATATGGCTGCTAAATTCCATATGAAAGTATGACATGGTTGAATATGTAAAGCATATTGCTACTGTCCGAAGAAAAACATTTAAAATGTTTATATGGCCTTTATATGGCCATGTTATCATATTTTCATGATAGTTGAACCAATAGAAATGCTCCAGAACTGGAATAGACAAAAGGCTTGGAGTGAAATACAGTATATGTACAGTAACTTACACTAAAAGTAAAAAATGTTACTCCTATGTAAAGTTACCACTTTGGAAATATTTGTTTGGATTGTCGGATCAATGTGTCTTTATATAGAAATGCATCCATCGGCCACTTTATTAGGTACAGCTCCTTGTATCTACACTCATTGTCGATTTTAGCAGCTCTGCTTACCATATAGGAACTTGTACAGTACTGTAGTCCATCTGTTTCTCCGCATACGTAGTTCACCCTGTCTGTAGTGGTGATTCTCAGATGCAGAATCTACAGACACAGTGTTGTGGATGTAGCTGGGGAAGCCGCAGTATAAAAAGGGATTCCCGTTCCTCTAACAAGTACGCGTATAGATTTCCTTGAGCCAGGTTAGAACTTGATGCACACTTGACTCAAGGCAGCTTTGAGTAGTCAAACATCCTGTAGTACAAAGCTCACTGTTGAATTACTTATGTAGACCTAATCCCGTCTTAATCTAGCGAGAAGTTAAAGCTTTTCTTTGTAGTAGCCCATTTGCGGTTAATGAATGTTGTGAATTCTCATGATGGTCGACAAAGACTGAGCAGCTGAGTAACATTCTCCACGGTGCATTCTACAGGGGGAAGAAGCTCGTCTGGATCCTTGATTAACGGAAGACTGTGCTTCTGCACGCAACATGCAGAGCTTTGTGAAAGTGGATATCTCACCAATGTCCTTGGGTTAAAGCAATTGGCGAACATGGTAGTCCTATGAATATTACATACTGTTCCAACTCTGTATGTATCTCATGTGTCTCGATATGAGTAAACATAAACATATTTCATACGGCCTGCTAGTTTGCCAAGTGTGAGTAATTAATGATATACCTTTTTCCCTGAAAGCTAGCGCATGCATACTGGATTCAAACATTTGAAGTGGTGTGTTAATATCATAAGCTCCCATGCTCCGCAGGTATAATAAATTTTTTATTTTATTTCATAGCCGCCTTTCTGTCACTCAAGGACACCTTACAAATGTGCCAATTAAACAACATATATGAAAAAAACACAACATTAAGAACAGGTTAAAATAAGAAAATACAGAATGATCAGATGGAGAAGTTTAAACAGGTGGGCTGAGTGTGGATTTGAATTGTGAAAGTGAGTTAATGTTTCTTATATCAGGTGGTAAGGAGTTCCAGAGTTGGGGAGCAGAGCACCATCCCCATGGTGGTGAGGCGAGCGGTGGGGACAGCCAGGTGGATGGAAAAGGATGATCTGAGGGAGCGAGAGGGAACAACAACATGAAGAAGAGTAGAGAGATATGGTGGAGAGAGATTGTGAATGGCCTTAAAGGTGAGCAGAAGGATTTTGTAGTTGATACGGAACTTAACCGGGAGCCAATGGAGCTGTCGGAGGACAGGAGTGATGTGATGGAAGGTGGGGGTTCTAGTAATGATACGGGCAGCTGAATTCTGGACCAGTTGAAGCTTATGGAGAGATTTGTGGGTGAGACCAAAAAGAAGAGAGTTGCAATAATCTAATCGGGAGGTAACAAGGCTGTGTACGAGAATGGCAGTAGCATGAGGAGTAAGTGAGGCGCGAAGGCGGTTGATATTGCGAAGGTGGAAGTAGGCAGACCGAGTGATATTGTTAATGTGTGATTAGAATGAGAGAGTACTGTCCAGGACGACACCCGAACACACCGAAGCCCTTTTCTGTCGCTTGGAAAAGGGACATATGTTATACGGTTATGATGAGTTTCTCAGAATTATGACTTATCAAAGCCAGAATCGCTTTACTTTGCCGGATATGTTACTCATTCAGTGCCGCATAATAGTCTGTGAACTCATTCTACATGAACATGACCTAAAATATGATCAGCTCTTCAATTAACTCAGAACAACAGATAATGGGAACCCAATCAAATAGATAACACCAAAGCGCATAGTTTTTGTTATTTGTCGGAACTAAGGCATGTAACTTTTTGTGAGCCTCTGCTTTAACTAGCTGGTCTGATCCTCTTTAGCCACAATGTCTTAATTCAAATGGTTCCTGAAAGTATCGACCCTGCACCTTGGCTTGGAGAAGTCTAGGCAGAACTGCCTCGGCATTGTTATGCTGGTGTGCTTTCTTGCATGAACACCACTCCTCAGGTTCTGCCTCAACACCTCTGCTGGATTAAGGTCTAGACGTAGTGACCTGGTCACTGCCTTTTGTACACTCTATCTGTCTGACAGGGGATCGGTAAAGTCAAGTTCATCAGAAATAGTTTTGGACAAGACATGGTCACAGATTATTTTAACATATTAGCAATTATTAATGATTTATGAATATCTGTACTTATCGTCGCTGTCCAAAGAAAAACAAGTATCTCTAAAATGGCAACTTTACAGGAGAGGCCAAAAACCTCATTCAATTTTAATGTAAGTCAATGGAACCAGACGTCCTTCTGAGCACTTCTGGGCCATTTCAGTTGGTCCATTCACCATGCAAATCTCACAAAGTGTAAACGGCAGCGGCTGTTTTCAAATGATGCATAAAAGTCAAAATGGACAAAAACTGACATTTTATTGGACAGCGACGTTATATAAAATAGCATATATGGATATCTATACACATGCAAGCTTGGGAAGACATAAAGCTCGAGTAGACATACATGATGTAATTATATTATAAATTATATTATTATAAATATATTATAAAAACATATATATAATATCCAGAACATTAGAGAATGATGAGCATTTGTGAAGTATAACATCTGTGCAGCTGTGAAAATCAAAAAGCGTTATGGTACGGAGGAGCTGCTGTAATACAGTAAGGGCGGTCTAATGGATCAGTTTATGCTTGGAGTTTAGGTTTGGGGTCTCCAGTGTGGTTAATGAGCGCTACAGCTCTGGGGGAACAAGCTGTTAGCATGTCTGGTTGTGCTGGTATTCATGGCTCTGGATCTTCTACCCAAAGGAAGCGTCTGGAGAGGTGGTGTCCAGGATTAAAAGGGTCAGTGGTTATTTTGCAAACACACTTCATTAGCCTGCTGTTGTAGATGTCCTCAAGCATTGGCAGGCTACTTCCAATGAGCTGCTCCACTATCCTGCTAAAGCCCTGGAATCATGCGCTCAGTATCTGCTAATAACAGTGTCTAATATTAACGAGGAAATTTCTGATTGGGATGCTGAGTCATTATTTTGAGATCTTGTTGATACTTATGAGACAGCAAGTCATCGTTGTGGTATAGTGGATCAAAATAACTTTCTTCATTTTAGGAGATCACATTATTATTAAATATGAGACACTAATTAGAATCTTATTATTATGAGTCATTTATGAGACTGTAATTTTGACCTAGCATTTCATAATAACAGGAAATCACAATTGCGAGATACTCAGAAGTCAGAATTATGAGATGTTGTCTAGTCATTGGCAGGTCATAATTATGGAATGTTATGCAATGAATATTAGATTTATTTTATTCATTGTTAATAAATGGAAGCTGTAGCGCAGTTTCTGCCCTATAAGACTCCTGTACCTTAACCAATCGCTGGCCTTCGTCTCTCTGTAAATTGACTTGACTTACATACCTGTTCGGTTTTAAGATGCCAGGCTTTTGACACCCGACCCCACACACACACACACCTACCCACATGCCCACACACACACACACACACACACACACCCACCCACGCACACACACACACAGACCCACACATACACACAGACCCACACACACACACACCCACACACACACAGACCCACACATACACACAGACGCCCCCCCAACCACACACACACACACACCCATACACACAGACCCACACACCCACACACACACAGACCCACACATACACACAGACCCACCCACACACCCACACACACACACAGACCCACACACACACAAACCCACACATACACACAGACCCACCCACACACCCACACACACACACAGACCCACACACACACAGACCCACACATACACACACCCACACACACACACGCACGCTCACGCACACACACACACACACGCACACGCACACGCACACGCACACGCACACACACACAGTTATCTGCTATTTTTAGCACTAGCAAATTGTTGTTATTCCTTCAATCAGAGACAAAACATTAGGTGATTTAGTCAACAGTCTGGTCTACTGTTAAGAAGCAGCAACGCACCGGTGAGCTTAACAACCTGGCAGAACATGGACCACTTTTAGTCAAGAAGAAAAACAGCTGAACAGATCGAGATCACTCTTCACAGTGAGATATGAGGGGCACGCCATGAGATGCTAGTGGTAAACATTAAGAACAGAAAGACCATTTCATCAAGCAGGTCCCATTTTAGGAGGCAGTAGAAAGAATGAAGGGATGAGATCAAGATTAACCTGTACCAAAGTGATGGAATGAACAAGGTGTGGAAGGAAAAGAGAATTACTAATGATCTAAGGCCTTACCACTACAGTAATACCACCTTATCTGTGAAATACCGGAGCTGCCACTGGAACTGGCTTGTCTTTATTAATGAGACTGCAAATGGCTGCAGCAGGAGGAATGGCAAGAAGACTTCAAAACCAAACGCCTCAAGAACAGGAGCCATGTTTCACCTGGCAGTACCAGAAACATACAGTCCTACTAATGCAAAAGTCCACGATGCTGTTTTCACCTGACCTGAATATTGAGTGTATCTATTTGACGTCCTGAATGCAACAAAGCAGTAACTGAAACAGAGGGCTATAAGAGTACCCCTGAGGAACAGGACAGTGTACAGTGACAGACTGGGTACATCGTGATGCTCAGGGGCATCCACATCTTGGACTAGGATGTGTGGGTGCCAAAGGAGTTTGAGTAGGGGACCAGAGCTTTTTTACTCACTCACTCACAGGACGTGCTGAAGCCTATCCCAGCACACAAGGAGCGAAAGGCCTGATACACCTGCCAGTCCATCACAGGGCGGACAGACATACACATTCACTCACCCCTAGAGGAGGATTTACCATCTCCAGTTCACGTAACTGGAAGGAAACCCAGATGCACATACAGAGAACTCCACACAAAAACAACCACAGAATCAAACCCAGGTCCTTCATGCTGTAAGGCAACAGCACCATCCACTGCACCACCATGCCACCCGAGTCTTTAAAATGATGAAATGCATAACGTTATTTAAGCACCCTGGACAGAACGACAGTCCATCGTAGGGCAGACACAGACCGACATGCACTCACATCAAGGAGGCAGTATAGCACCTCTAACTTACTTTGGACCGTGGGAGAAAACCGTGGACCCCAGATGACCCTGAATCAAATCCAGGCCCTTCTTGCTGTGAGGCAACAGCACTACCCATTGCACCACCCTTCCACATGCAAGGTCCTTGACCAGCTATTCCAGACAGCATTTCAGAAAGGGGGTGAATACAGATGTAGAGTGTGAGTGTGAGAATGCTGTATTTTGAGAACAATATATCATATAAATCTATTCTAGTATACTTAAAAAAAAAAAGATTATGACAATTGAAAATGCGTGTAGTAGGTAACCATCAAATGATTGTATTTCTATGGTCTTCACTTCGCTTAATTGATTAAAACTGTCTTAGCCATATAGGCGTTGTCCTTTAGCCTGGTTAGCTTTGATAGTGAGCTTTTGTGTGCTATAAAATGCTACTATATTACAGAATTTATACATATACATATACATATGATGTTATGTTCCTACATATGAGTAGTTGGAAATCACTCATGATAAAAAAACATACTGTGGTGTTGGCACAAAAGGAGACACAGGAAACGTAGCATTTTAAGCGCCTGCTGAACACAGCAGCAGGGGAAGAACGTCTGCTCAGCACCGACTGAAACGGCAAGGAAGGAGACATCAATAACACGCGCCCAAGGTAGCCACCGAACTACCCCCACAAACCAGCACAGAATAGCACATGCAACACATGTACGCATCTACGAGCTAACAAT
This sequence comes from Prochilodus magdalenae, assembly GCA_024036415.1. Lineage (NCBI taxonomy): Eukaryota > Metazoa > Chordata > Actinopteri > Characiformes > Prochilodontidae > Prochilodus > Prochilodus magdalenae. The sequence goes on along the minus strand of JAMWET010006435.1, from coordinate 135,370 downwards.
AACAACTTAATCACAGCCGCAGCGCCTCCCAGGAGACTCTGTGAATCCATGGCTGCGCGAGCCAGCAGCAGGACACTACAACGCATTCATGCTACAGAACAGTGTTCAGGGTAAATCTCAAGAAACGTCTGTCAGATAACTAACATGCAGATGATGTTGCTATGGGAATGCGAGAAAGTGAAAGAAAGCACATTCTTCTGGTTTACACAGGTACAAAAAAAGTAGCACTGCATGCACATCACTCGGTGTTCGCTTGTGCCATGCACTCCCACTGAAGGCAACTGAATCGTCCAATTACTCATGGGTCCCTGAATGAGCACACTGTGTTCATCATTCCTGTAGTAGAAGAATACATTCTTCACTTCACCATCATAATCGCTGATTCCGTGTAAATCCAGTGTGCTGGAGAATAGAGCCGAAACAACAGACGCCATTGCTGTCCAATCACCAAATATATACATTATTAAATATTCCGGCAAGTCGCCTCCAGGTATATTCAAAATATTCAGTATTTGGTATTCAGAATTTTGATTGAAAGAGCACAGCGGTCAAACGTTTTGGGCTAGGAACAGAAAACTCAGGAAGCAGCTAAAGAAACCAAGACATGCTGCTTCCTGGAACTGCTTAAAAGGCGGAAAAATCTTTTTCAAAAGACACTTGCTGGCATGTGGATGATTTAGTGGTTAAATGTAGACACACAATTTAACCAGAATAAATGATTACCTTGAACCGGAGATCCATTATTTTCTTGCTAAGGGGCAGAAACCTTCAATGTGAATTTCCAATCATGCCCTTTTAAATTCACCACAAATACTGATGGCCATCATCACGTCTAAAGACCTTCAGCAAGCTCCAGAAACCGCGTGTTCCAACTAACTCCCAAGGTTTAAAGCTGACCTCACTTCTTCATATGTTTCATTCCTCTGCATGACTAATAAATGACAATAGAGATTTACTTTTGCAAGTATGCAGGCGAAATCATAAAGCCCATAAGAACTACACATATTCTAGGAATGATGATTCTATGGCCCCTTGTTTACAGTGTGAGGCTCTGCTTTCCTCTATGCTGCCAGACACACATCCTTAGAGCGGTGCCGACACTGAAGACCTAAAGACACTGTTAGAACAGGTTCAGTGTGTGTTTTTTTGTTGTGCTGTATAAATAAGGTTTTAAAAGAGAAACTTGCTTTTGATTGGCTAAGCCAAGATTCTGCTGGCCTCTGCTGCTTAATGTCGTTACCAAGCTAAGTGAAAGTGAACTACACTACTCGTTACTATGGCACTCCGAAAGTTATTCAAATAAAGTCTCACCAACTTTTTTCATCATAACTCGCCATATGCAGGCAAAAAATTAGAAAGAAACAGAGGCAGTAAATTTCTTTAAGATGACCAGATTTATTATCATATATATACAGGGGTTGGACAATGAAACCATCATTTCATGTCATTTTAGTGTGGGAGGTCTCATGGCTAAATTGGACCAGCCTGGTGGCCAATCTTCATTAATTGCACATTGCACCAGTAAGAACAGAGTGTGAAGGTTCAGTTAGCAGGTAAGAGCACAGTTCTGCTCAAAATACTGCAATGCACACAGCATTATGGGTGACATACCAGAGTTCAAAAGAGGACAAACTGTTGGTGCACGTCTTGCTGGCGCATCTGTGACCAAGACAGCAAGTCTTTGTGATGTATCAAGAGCCACGGTATCCAGGGTAATGTCAGCATACCACCAAGAAGGACGAACCTCCACCAGCATCACGTAGTGACCTGGTCACTATCCTGCAAGAAGAATGGCTTAAAATCCCTCTGACCACTGTGCAGGACGCAGTATATGTCATTCCCAAGACGAACTGACGCTGTATTGGCCGCAAAAGGAGGCCCTACACCATACTAATAAATGATTGTGGTCTAAAACCAGGTGTTTCAGTTTCATTGTCCAACCCCTGTATATATATATATATATATATATATATATATATATATATATATATATATATATATATATATATCATCATTGTCCAAAGAAAAAACAAGTATCTCCAAAATGGCAACTTTACAGGAGAGGCCTAAAACCTCATATAACTTTAATGTAAGTCTATGGAACCAGTTTTAAGGTATTTCGGTTGGTCCATTCATCATGAGATTCTCACTCAGTGTAAACAGCACTATAGTATATATATATAGCACCCAGAGTATATAGTGATATTCAGGGCATCCCATATTAGCTCACCAATTCAGTTAGCTAGCTGCTGATGCTGTGCTAATGCTAGCTTCAATAGCATCAGAATGTATGGTTTCTTACTTCTTCTGGAAGTGTGCTTTTCTTGTTTGGTAATGTGGTCTGGCACACAGTAATTAGGATTTTACACATGTCCTCTTTTGTGTTCAGTTTAAAAAATGAGTAACAATTTCCTCTTTCCACCCATTTCTTGGGCGGGTTCTCAGATTTACAAACGTGTTATAACACACTGTAAAGATCTTCAGAGGTATTTTGAATAAACGTAGTTACAGGCTATGAAGAACAGTGCCAACCAATTTGGTACAGTGCCACCCTGAGGCAGAGCAGTTCTGCATCAAGAGTACCATAACGCCCCAACAGTGGGTTACCGAGGCTCAGTAATGATGCCGTAATGTTTGTCGTTTTATTGACCCTTCAGAATTTGAGACATTCAGGATGTCCAAGATATTACACAGTGCATCCTGTACCCCTCAGAACCCCCTGTATTTCACACTTTCACAAATCTTCACAGGTAGAGGGTAAATAGAACTTGAGCGTGTACTGGTTAGCATACAGCTAGTTAGCATGCAGCTAGTCAGCATGCAGCGTGATTGTCAGCTGGGATCTTCTTATCCTGACTGGTTGGTCATTGGTGGTCCATATCCTTTGTTTCTCCTGCCCTGTTTACAGAACCTGGGAGAACCACAGGGACTCGATTTTGTCAGCTGAGTGTATTGACAGCTGCTGGATTATAAGGAACCGCATGTCGAACTGCTGACCTTTAAAGGTTCAGGGGGTGGTAGAACCCCACTTAAACAAGTCAGGGCGGCAGAAAGAGAGAGAGCATCAGCGGCGGAAGATGAACTAAACACATCTGTTGCTTGTGTGTGAAATCACTTCCCAGTGGTCTCCTTAATGTCTCTCTCATCAAGAAAATAGGCCTCTTAATCGCCTTCATTAGTCAAGCTGGTGAGACAGTAACAAATCAATAACGGTAAAGAATTACGCCAATTCCACCTGTTAAAGACAACAGCGTATTCATACGGTAAATAAGTGTAGGGCATCAATTACAAGCGCACAGAGTGTCATCATAATCTCAGGCTGCTGCAGAAGACCTGCACACACACACTCACACACACTGTACAAACACACATGCGCACATACCCAGCGAGATGCTTTTAATTGAGTCGTGGAGAGCGATGATTCACTCGCTCCCCAAGGTTAGACTATCTGAGGATTTACAAAACTCCTGCCTCTAAAATACACAGATAAGCTCGGAGGCACTATAATTGTCACTATTTGTCTGCCTCATGTTGCTTTAAAGGCCAGCATTTTAGACAACTGTTCATTTGGCATTTCTCTACCCCACAAATACCCCTTTGCAGAGAGTGACCGCAGAGCTACAAGCAATTGCGTCCACTGCAAAACCTATATTTATTGGAAACCTTCAGAAGTGGAACAAGGGGAATTATTTTTACCAGGCATTAAAACAGGCTGTGACAGCGGTGCTTTGACAAAACAGGGGAGCTGTCAGTGTCCCCCGTCACCCATCACCACAAAGAGCAAGGTCCTGCGGACGAGGGGGACGGACAGCCAGTCAGTGTGCATCAGCGTGGGGGGAAGGCAGGCAGTGTGGGTAATTTATCTCTCCCCCCCCCCTCCGAGGAGCCCACCACTCCTTCTTTGTCAGCTGAGCCTTTTAGCTTGTCGCCAGTTGCAATTTAATGCTCAAAATGCCCTTGGTATTAATTATTGTTTGCCTGCTTGCTTTTTGGCAGCGGCTGCTTGTGACGCAGCAATGCTGGCGCATTAGAGTTTTGGGTGCTCCTAGAAATAGACAATTAAAGGTATATATAAAATAGGGTGCACAAATAAGACTCTCCTTTCATTTATTGAATTATCGATCAGATTTGTGTCAGATAAAAACATGAACCATTATGACAACCTGCCCTAAAATGCTCTGAAGGTGCCCTGTGGTATCTGGCACCACCAGCACAGAGCCAGATCCTACTCAAGTACTGTGAGTGGTGGACGAGCAGTGGTGGACAGTAACGGGTAAATGTGTTTAGTAACTGTATTAAAAAGATGTTTTTTTGTTCATCTGTACTTTACTGACATATTTCTAGTTTGGGGAGCATAATTCTAGTTTTAGTTCAACTCTATACTAGACATCAAAGTCGAATATCTTCCATTTTCTCTTTACATTAAGATTTAAGATTTCAATCCCTTGTTGATCCCACAGTGGGGAAATTTAGTCTCCGCATTTAACCCATCCGTGAAGTGAAACACCCACAAACACACTCACTAGGGGGCAGTGAGCACACTTACCCGGAGCGGCGGGCAGCCCTATCCATGGCGCCCGAGGAGCAGTTGGGGGTTAGGTGCCTTGCTTAAGGTCACCTCAGTCGATACTGTTAGTTCAGGGAATTGAACTGGCAACCCTCCGGTCACAAGGCTGATTCCCTAACCTCCAGCCCACGACTGCCAGCTGAAACTGTCCTTCCTTTTGGCTTGGACATGCATAGAAACATGCCATGTCCAAACGAAAGAAGCACAAAGCGAGCCCACCACTCAGGGTACAGCGGTCACTTTGTTATGTTGGACAGAGCTTGAGTTCTACCTAATGAAACCTGTTCTCCTCCGGTGTTCTGTGCTTATGATCATTTGACATCAGTATCAGACTAATTATTGACCTTCTATTAGTGGACTAAGAGTAACACTAGAGTCTCTTCACGCAAAGGAAATATTGATTAAGCAAGTGTCTTCAAATCAAATCAAATCACTGTTATTGTCACGTCACATTTTCACAGGTGTGAAGGTGAGTGAAAAACCTAGGTGCGTTGTCCCTTACAGCACTTATATACAAAAAATATACATTAGACAATAAAAATATACAATACTAATCACTAAAATCTCTGTTTATACTAATATACAGTTTTATATAACAGTAATATAAAGTTATGAACAAAAACTATGATATATCCAGATGTACACATTTCCATATAGCTCTATGGTAAGGCTAAGGTAGATGAGAGATGCAGGATATATACAGGGTATAGAATATTGATATACAGGGGTTGGACAATGAAACTGAAACACCTGTCATTTTAGTGTGGGAGGTCTCATGGCTAAATTGGACCAGCCTGGTGGCCAATCTTCATTAACTGCACATTGCACCAGTAAGAGCAGAGTGTGAAGGTTCAGTTAGCAGGTAAGAGCACAGTTCTGCTCAAAATACTGCAATGCACACAACATTATGGGACATACCAGAGTTCAAAAGAGGACAAACTGTTGGGGCACGTCTTGCTGGCGCATCTGTGACCAAGACAGCAAGTCTTTGTGATGTATCAAGAGCCACGGTATCCAGGGTAATGTCAGCATACCACCAAGAAGGACAAACCTCCACCAGCATCACGTAGTGACCTGGCCACTATCCTGCAAGAAGAATGGCTTAAACTCCCTCTGACCACTGTGCAGGACGCAGTATATGTCATTCCCAAGACCAACTGACGCTGTATTGGCCGCAAAAGGAGGCCCTACACCATACTAATAAATGATTGTGGTCTAAAACCAGGTGTTTCAGTTTCATTGACCAACCCCTGTATATACATGCACTACAGATATACAATATGGATGGAAGATAACAGTAGGTCAGTCTATATGTGCAAGTATAAATATGCTAAATGTAAATTGTCGAGTGATGACTGTCCTGTTACAAACATGATAATAGGACATTAGATCCATAATAACTCGTGCTACTTTAGTACTTTTACTCCAGTGGAGGTCTGAAGGGAGGAGCTTCTACTTTTACTGGAGGAATAATGTACCCTGGGTGACTCTACTTTAACTCGAGCATGGTTTGTGTACTTTGTGCACCTCTGGTTGCGAGAGAGAGCCACTGTGACTCAGATTTATTGTTCTGGCACATGCTTGATTGGATTGAGGTCTGGGGAATTCGGCAGCCAGCTTGTATTTTTCATCACGTTCCTCAAACCAATCCTGAACACTGTGTGCGGTATGGCATTGCCCAATATCCTGCTGAAAGAGGCCACCGGCGCCGGGGAATACCATCGCTGAGCGTACTTGATCTGCAACAATAGTTATGTAGAGGGGGCATGACGTCAAACTGACAGCATAAATGCCCAGACCCAGGGTTTCACTGCTGAGCACTGCCCAGCGCATATGGAGTGGTAGAAAACGGGTCGGATCAGGGTTCAGTTCTGACACTTGTAGGCGCTTTAGACAGTGGGTTAGTATGGACACTCTGACCTGTTTGTGGGTAGGCAGCCACAGTCAGGTGCAGAGGACTGTGTGGTGACCTCCAGAAACCATGATTAAAAAATTCTGTAACATGAGATTCAGTAGGCCTTCTGTTGGTTCAAACCAGACGGAATAGGGCGGGATAATGACCGAGGATATGGGTATAGATGCACATGTTTAGAAGAAGCTACATTCTTTATCTCTTTATCTTCTCGAAAGGGAATTCCTGAAGAACATACAGGGAAGCAGGTTTTAGCAGCTGTCAGCAGACTGTCTTGGATAACTCAGTTTGGACATCATCTACCTCTAAACCTCCAGGGCAGCACTATGTCTCTTAAAGTCCGTCTGTACTGTATGTCAGTTTTGTTTAGATCATGTGTTAATGCATTAGCAGTTGGTTCCCCATATGAGCTCTAATCATGTCTTGGGATAAGTTACAATGGCAGCAGTGGGTTATCATTAAAGACCAATCCAGTCAAGTCTTAGACCTAATATTAGGTGACCAGATGTCTGAAAAGAAGCCTTGGCCACACAGTGCATCCCAGTGCCATCACTTCCCCAGGTAAACAGACCACCAAAAGACCAGATCAAGTTCCAGTTCTGAGACGTGCAGATGCTTTAGATGGTGAAGAGGGGCAGGCACAGGCACTCTGACCCTGTTTGTAGCTACACAGCCCCAGCAAGGTGGAATACACTACATGTTGTGACACATTCCTCCTCTAACCAAAACGATTTGGCCTTTGTCAAGGTTGCTTAGGTCTTGACACCTGCCTATCAACATGTCGTCTAGCTGTTCGCTTCCCATCGAATACATTCCAGACCTTAACATGTGCATGTTAACATGTGTATTCGCCTCATCTGTGTGTGGTTGTAATGTTTGGCTCGTCTGTACATGTTGTCAGTATCTGATCCTAATGACAATTTATGTCTGTAATATTACTGTTCTTATTGTATATGTATAATTTTTTTTGTTCATTCATAATTATTTTTTTTGGTTTTCACTTTTGATTGATTTAAAGGAACATATTACTACCCATGTCTTCATCTTATTATTTATTACACGCCAAATATAGTGACACAAATCATTATTTCTTGCATGAAGGGATTATATTGTTTGTTTTATTGATGTAACAATTGATCCCACTTGGAAGCATAATGCTTTGGGGGTGTTTTTCTGCACATGGGACAGGACGACTGCACTGTATTAAGGAGAGGATGACCGGGGCCATGTATTGCGAGATTTTGGGGAACAACCTCCTTCCCTCAGTTAGAGCATTGAAGATGGGTCGTGGCTGGGTCTTCCAACATGACAATGACCCAAAGCACACAGCCAGGATAACCAAGGAGTGGCTCCGTAAGAAGCATATCAAGGTTCTGTAGTGGCCTAGCCAGTCTCCAGACCCAAACCCTATAGTAAATCTTTGGAGGGAGCTCAAACTCCGTGTTTCTCAGCGACAGCCCAGAAACCTGGCTGATCTGGAGAAGATCTGTGTGGAGGAATGGGCCAGAATCCCTGTTGCAGTGTGTGCACACCTGGTGAAAAACTACGGGAAACCTTTGACCTCTGTAATTGCAAACAAAGGCTACTGTACCAAATATTAACATTGATTTTCACAGGTGTTCAAATACTTATTTGCAGCAGTAACACACAAATAAATTATTAAAAAATCATACATTGTGATTTCCGGATTTTTTTTTAGATTATGTCTCTCACAGTGGACATGCACCTAAGATGAAAATTTCAGACCCCTCCATGATTTCTAAGTGGGAGAAGTCGCAGGGTGTTCAAATACTTATTTTCCTCACTATATATATATATATATACATTTATATAATGTATATGTGTATATTCCATTGTTTAATTTTTTATTCATTGGTACGTATCTGGTTTTTTTTCCACATTCGGTTGATTTGTCCTTTGACATGAGCACATCATGTCACCGAGTAGGTCTCATTATTGTCCTGATTTTGTGATTTTGAGTGGAAAACCTGAACCTCCCTGACTGAGCCCAGCAATCTAGTGCAACAGTGCTGAAATGATGACCACAGTACAAGCTGAGGTGACATTTCTTTGGAGCAAAACAGTCCTGGAGTTGCTTGTGCCAGGCAAAGTATTTTTGTCTTATTAATTCTCCAAGATAATATGTCTTGACAGAGCCTCCCAAAGCTGATCCATAAAGCAGCCCTGCAGAGAGCTTTGCCTAGACTGGCCTTTTGAAGAAGTTATTGCTTTGATGTATGAGGGAGCAGATAAAACAGCGTGGGGAGTGAAGAGTAATTGCACTGGGTCTACAGGGGGACAGTATTTTGCCCACACAATGACTTCAATCTCTGCCTTTCTCAGGCAAATGGACACTGGATCATACTGTGGATTGCACTGACCAGAGTAGCGCTAAATAATTAGCCCTTTTCACTGGCCAAAGATTAATTACTATTCTGTGATGCATTATAAACACTTGATTGTTTTCTTTCTCTTGCAAACGATTGCAGCATGCAGCTGGTTACTGAAGGTGGGGTACGTCTAGCCTCCTCTCCGCCGTTAAGAAAGCTCGCTTCGAGTCACAGCCTATTAGATGACCTGTCTAGCGTGGAACTGTCGAGTCTGATTTGAAAGTCAATAATACCTGCCTATAAAAGTGAGCAGAAATGAAAAAAAGGAAAAAGCTCCTCTGTGTAAAGCAGTAGGAGAGGTTTTAAGCCAATTATCTAGCTCTCTTCTGACAGCGCGGCTGTACGTGGCTTTATGGGTGATCCGTTATCAAAAGTTTGAACTAACGTTAAATGTGACAAATTTAACATCCCATATTTTCAGAGTTAAAATAACTCTTTAAACAGCCTCTATTCGCTTTAATTGGCCGTGATCACGCCGACCGTGGTTCAGTTACATTGGAAATTCATGCAGGTACTTTGCAGCTAAGTATCAAAACGCTTTTTTCGCGTTTGAGCTTTCACATTTGATAGGAAACAATTGGTGGTAGCACTTGGAAGATGCAAAGCAACTGAATCCATGACATCCGTAGGCAGCGTTGGGAAAAGGTGCTAAAAGGTTGAAGTAGGGATACTCTAACTGAAAAGGACTACAGAGTGAAAGTGGACCATTAAAATGCACTTAAGTTTAAGTGTTTAAATATTTACTTCCAAACATAGATTTTAAAAGACTGCCTGGCTTTTGCCAGTTCGGCTCCAGTTTGAACTGAATGGATTTTGACTGCTGTGATGTATGCATGCAAACTGGAGTCGGGTTCTTTCTCTCTGTGCTTGTGTTCTGAAGGACATATTCCAATATTTATGCTCCTACATGCTCCTAATGCCATATATACTGACCACAAGATGGCCTCAGTGGACTGGTAGGGCAGTATAATAACCACGAATATGAAAGTGTGTTCCAAAATATCTTCACAAAGACATCATCATTTCGGAAGTACAGAAACGGAAACAGGTTCCTACAACTGTCCACAGACTCAGGTGACTCATTTAGAGGGGTTGGACAATGAAACTGAAACACCTGTCATTTTAGTGTGGGAGGTTTCATGGCTAAATTGGACCAGCCTGGTGGCCAATCTTCATTAACTACACATTGCACCAGTAAGAGCAGAGTGTGAAGGTTCAGTTAGCAGGTAAGAGCACAGTTCTGCTCAAAATACTGCAATGTACACAACATTATGGGTGACATACCAGAGTTCAAAAGAGGACACATTGTTGGTGCATGTCTTGCTGGCACATCTGTGACCAAGACAGCAAGTCTTTGTGATGTATCAAGAGCCACGGTATCCAGGGTAATGTCAGCATACCACCAAGAAGGACGAACCTCCACCAGCATCACGCAGTGACCTGGCCACTATCCTGCAAGAAGAATGGCTTAAACTCCCTCTGACCACTGTGCAGGACGCAGTATATGTCATTCCCAAGACCAACTGACGCTGTATTGGCCGCAAAAGGAGGCCCTACACCATACTAATAAATGATTGTGGTCTAAAACCAGGTGTTTCAGTTTCATTGTCCAACCCCTGTAGATGTCCAAATGTAAAGGCCGGTGACACCAGGCGTGAAGGTACGGGTAAAGGGTACATGTTCTCTTCAAAGGTAGCACCATTTGTTGGAAATTCTACCTGCATTTTTAATAATTGTTTATTTTGAATAATTAGTTTATTAGATGTATGTGTTAGCAGCTGGTTTCCCATACAAGGCAAGTCTAGTCTGTTGCCATGACAGAAATAGTAGTACTAGTAAATTCGGAAAATTCGGAAAAAAAGTCTGAAATTAAACCTCAGCTTGTTTTCTTCTCACGGTGTACCCTGGTGCTATTACTTCACCAGGACATTGCTAGATTTGGCTCTCGTCGTCTTTTTGGAAAAGGCGCTTAGTAGAATGGTATCAAAAGAGACTACGCCTAGGGGCTTAGGGAAGGATGAGGCAGGGAAACACTTACCACAATAAGATTCAGTGGTTGTAAGAGCCCATAATTCTTACTCATTTAAAATATTTTGGCAATAAAAATGGCTATTTCCAAATAACCAGACGCTAAACACACCCCTGAGCTTGCTCCAGATCTGGAGAGACTGAGACAGCTGCTATCAACATATTATCGCTGTCCAATGAAAAACATGTATCTCCATTTTTGATGGTTTTTACTTTTATGTATCATTTGATCACATGAGCTGCAGTTTACACTCTGTGTGAATTTTGTGATGAATGGACTAACAGAAGTGGCCCAGAGATCGTTGTCTTGTTCCCTTGACTTACATTAGAATTAAATTGAGTTTTAGCCTCTCCTGTAAAGTTGCTATTTTGGAGATACCTGTTCTTCTTTCGACAGCCATGATATGCCATATATCAAATATAGATGTGTGAAATGATGCACTATTTGTAGACTGAGTTGTAAATTGTGAACCTATACCAGACCTAACTACCACTACCTATCACCTGGTAGTACGATTCAGTTTAAGATGTTTGTGATGCTGTCATGGATTTGACACTTGCTAGCTACTGGTGGAGTCTTACACAGCAGTGGTCTTCAAAATTAGGTGATCAAAAGTGGTTTGTAGATAGCAGCAGCAGTTCCCTCTGTTGGCCAAAACACCCTCTAAGCAAGACGTCTGCCCTACTCTACTCTAGATGTTGAAACATTGCTGTGAGGATTTGATTGACCTTGCCATTGGTGAGCATTGTTAAGGTTAGGTACTGATGAAGAATGTTTAGTACTGCTAAAAGATTAGTCTCATTCCATTCCAAAGGTACTGGACAGTGTTCCACAAAGTTCCAGTGCTCCACAGCCCAATGCCCAGCTCTGAGGGTCTTGGCATTGGACATGGTATTGCACACTTTGGCATCCTGTTAAAAAAGCTTACCTAAGGAGACTGTCAATCTTAGAACCGTGTCAGCAATGGGCAGGGCTGGAAGGAATTTTGAAAATTAATGTTTAAGTACAATTAGTGTTACTCAAGTAAAAGTAAATACGTAGTTCATAGCAAATATGTAGTTCATAGTAAATACGTAGTTCATAGCAAATATGTAGTTCATAGTAAATACGTAGTTCATAGTAAATACGTAGTTCATAGCAAATATGTAGTTCATAGTAAATACGTAGTTCATAGCAAATACGTAGTTCGTAGTAAATAAGTAGTTCATAGCAAATATGTAGTTCATAGCAAATATGTAGTTCATAGCAAATACGTAGTTCATAGCAAATACGTAGTTCATAGTAAATACACAGTTCATAGCAAATACGTAGTTCATAGCAAATACGTAGTTCGTAGCAAATACGTAGTTCGTAGCAAATACGTAGTTCATAGCAAATACGTAGTTCGTAGTAAATACGTAGTTCATAGCAAATACGTAGTTTATAGTAAATACGTAGTTCGTAGTAAATACGTAGTTCGTAGTAAATACGTAGTTCATAGCAAATACGTAGTTCATAGCAAATACGTAGTTTATAGCAAATACGTAGTTCATAGCAAATACGTAGTTCATAGCAAATACGTAGTTTATAGTAAAAATTTTTTACTTTTTTGTCGATCGTCAATCACAATCTGGAAATATTTTGTATTTACAACATTAGGAAATAATCCACAGGCAAAACGAAAGCAAAACTTGATGTGTAGCTTCATAAATATTCCCCATATCAGCTTAAATGTTTCTTTATTCATTGTTTCTGGTTACCTTTATCCTCCTTCCAAATAACATTGCAATCCCACACTTCCTTCTGGGTACTACTACTCTTATGATGAGTGTATATACCAGGCACATACGCTTCTAGGATGCATTAAGGATATATATATACACACAAAGAGTGGATGGATTGCCTTGGCGTACCATTTTTGCAAGGTCATCATTTCTACTGACGGATTAAGTTAGACATTCCATAGCCAGCTGTAGCTCAGGCCATGATTTGCCATGACGAGCTGAATGGTCTTATTGTAGCCTCTAGATTTTCACCTAAAGATGACTGTGAGATGCTGTTTAATGTCACTAGCGAAATAAGCAATTTCACTCACAGCCGGTGCTATTACCTCAGCGGCCTGCAGAAATGGCAATTGTATTGCAATGTAAAGGGGCTGCGGAATATTTCAGTGGACACAAGTAAGCCTGGAAGGTAAATATTATATTCCCATTGAACCTGAACACACGTTGCATCATCCATACACGTTGACTCATCCATAAGCAATGGGGCAGAAAAAAAGTGTTTACGCCCACCTGTCATCCCGCTGTCACCAGGTTTCACATGTCGGTAGTGGATCTTCTGGTACATTCATGAGGCTTTACTCTTTTTTGATGGGGATCCTCTTACACGTTCAGCAGACTTTCCTTCACTTTCCACAAGAACCACCATAGATTGCTCCTTTGCCGACTCCAATCTTAAAGGGCTCTCTGTTTGTTTCGTGAATCCCCTGTTTAGCCGCTGTTTGTCCACTAAAGCTGCCTTTCCTCAATCACGTGAAAAGAAAGGAAACACGTACCAGCTCCACAAAGAACCAGTAACCACTGAGCTCATGAGCAATACAGTAGGACAGTAGAATAGAATATGGGTCAAATGGGATGGAATTCAATTTCTAATCCCACAGAAACATTTCCGCACTAAAGGTAAGAATATAAAGGTCAGGGACACTTTTTTTTTATTATCTCTGTACATACAATTTGTTTTAAATCTGCGGAGTTCAGTTCACTTTTTCACTTAGGGGTCCAAGTCCATATCTGTACACCTGAGAAGTCACCGAACGTGTGACAGGTATAATACAGATCATCTCAACATCCTCAATAAGATGTTATAGGCACATGGCTGACACCATTCTGTAACTGGATCTTAAATGGATTACGGATGTTCAGATTAGGATTAGGGTCAAGGTGAATGTCAGGATGAGGTTAGTGTTGGGATTAGGGTGAGAGGTAGGATTAGGTTTTGAGTAAAGTCAAGGTTAGTGTTAAAATAAGGTTCTGGGTTGGGGTTAGGATTAGGGTCAGGATTAGGGTTGGCATAAGGGCCACAGTAAGGATTAGGTTTCAGGCTGAGGTTACAATTAGGGTTAGTATTCGGCCCAAATTAGGTTTTGGGCTAGGATTAGGATTAGAATTTGTGTTAAGGATAAAATTAGGTTATATATTTGTATTAAGTTGAGGGTCTGGATCAGGCATTGGGTTGAGGTTAAATTTAGAATTAGGATTAGGGCCAGGGAGAAGGTTAGGCTTTGTCTAATTAAAATAACTACAGCCTGTAACAATGACCTGATGACAGTACCAACAGCACTTCTTAAAACGTTTACTTCAGTGTATTCAGATGCTGCACCACTGCTACTTCAGTGATGTGCTGGTGTGATGTGTTAATTATACATTAATGATTAAGAGTTTATTCATTATCAAAGGACCAGTGTATGACGATGTTGAATTTGCCAGTATGTCACTGATTTCTAACATCCTCAACAGAAACATGTTTTTTTTACCCCTCTTTTTTCTCCCTCTGTTTTGAGCATGACCAAATTATACCCACTAGCTGGGTTCTCTCCATCAGGCAACTCTAACAAGCACTTGGTTCACTAAAGTATTAAAATTTGAAAAAGAATTCTGTACTAATTTAAGGAATCTTTCTAGAAACTCTACTTTGTATGGTGAAACTCTACACATAGATCTTATGTGCAAAAATACTTCTATAAAGAACCAGCCGCTGAAAGATTCTTTAGGGATCCAAATGTGGTTCTTCTATGGCATTGTGCAAATAAGCCTTTTGGCACCTTTATTTTTAAGTGTGTGAGAAGGTGGGGGCTAGCTGAGTCACATTTCACCCACTGCATCTTTCTGAACTGCCACTAATGAAATGCCATCTTTTATAAAAGTCAGCTCTCCCTGCCTTAACAACCTAGTTGGTAGATGTTCCTTCTGACCTCCCCTCGGTTTAAAAGCTTTATCCCATTGTCTATTTGCAAAAAGAGTAAATGGAATGTGGTTACATTGGTCAGCAAAAACAACAGCATTGTAGTAGCTTCAGTTGAGATTGTATTTCCACATATTTCCAGTCTCTGTATTTGGTTGAAGTTACATTTTGTAAAAGCAGTACTCAGCCTGAGTAGACTGATAATCATTGTGATGATTGGTTATTGATCTCAGTGTGACTGAGCTCTGCTAAAGTCTGAGTAGACTGATAAATCAGGATTAGTTATTAATCTCAGGTTATGTCTGCTAAAGCCTGAGTAGACTGATAGGAGTGTGATGGTCAGCTATCTCAGTGTTACTGAGGTGCTAAAGCCTGATGACTGATAAACCAGTGTGAGGTCAGCTATTAATCTCAGTGTTACTGAGCTCTGCTAAAGTCTGAGTAGACTGATAAATCAGGTGATGGTCAGTTATATTAGGTTTACTGAGCTCTGCTAAAGCCTGAGTAACTGATAAATCAGTGTGATGGTCAGCTATTAATCTCAATGGAGCTCTGCTAAAGCCTGAGTTGATAAACCAGTGTGATGGTCGGTTATTCTTTCAGTGTTACTGAGGTTAAAGGAGTTAGGTGATGGTCGGTTAGGATTTCAGTGCTACTGAGCTCTGCTGAAAGTCTGAAGGATAAATCAGTGTGATGGTCGGTTATTGATTTCAGTGTTTGGGCTGCTAAAGTTAGTAGACTGATAAACCAGTGTGATGGTCGTTAGTATTTCAGTGTTACCTCTGCTGAAGTTAAGTTTTAAGGTGATGGGTCTATTGATTTCAGTGATACTGAGAAGTTGAGTAGACTGATAAAGTGTGATAGTTAAATTCAGGGTTATGAGCTCTGCTTGAGTATTAAATTGAGTGTGTCTAGTTATTATCTCAGAGCTTTGAGGTAAAGCCTGAGTAGACTGATAAATCAGTGTGATGGTCAGTTATTAATCTCAGAGTTACTGAGCTCTGCTAAAGCCTGAGTAGACTGATAAATCAGTGTGATGGTCAGTTATTAATCTCAGAGTTACTGAGCTCTGCTAAAGCCTGAGTAGACTGATAAATCAGTGTGAGGGTCGGTTATTGATTTCAGTGTTACTGAGGACCTTTTATGTTATGTAATATAATACATTTAGCACAGTGTTTTCTATTTCAGCCGTCATTACTTTTGCACCACACTATTCATTAATGGTTTTACCGGTTTCCATCCACAAAATGGCTGTAAAAAAAGTAAGACCTTCAAAAGACGTACAAGATGTCTACTGACTGAAAATCCATGAATGGGCACAAATGAAAATCTTGACTGTTTAAAAAGTTGAAAATTAAAATACAAAGCAGATGTTGATTGGCTTAGGTCTTTGGTTTGCACAAAGCTTCACAGTGAGCCACCATGAACAAGGACAGCCAATTTACAGTTGATAAAAAAATTTTTTTTGGCAGCAACCTCAGTAAATAAACCCTTCGAGGATGCACTGGCTGACACTGCATGTAACATATACATACTGCATAGGCTAAGGGTCATAAACCTTAATTTCCCTGTAAAAATTCACATGAGACCGAGGCTGTTTTTTTCCCCAATTCCCCTCTCGGCCCGCCCGTGGTCTCCTCTCCCATCTTTCCTCCTGTTTCATCACTCTGTCTTGCTGCAGTAGACCTGGGCAGTCCTCAGTGGCTCCAGCTGTGACATGCCTGTCAGTCTGACCTTGAATCACTGTGCAAGCCCAGTAACCAACCAGAGACAGCCAGTGACAAATTAGCACCGCAATCTGTCGTCACCGAGACAGCCATGTGGAATAGTGCTCCTCTTGACTGAATGTGATGTATAAAAACAATAAAATATGCAGCGGTGTCGGTTTCGGTCAGAGAATTGTGAAAACGGCAACTCAGGAGTATTATTCTTCCATTTGAAAAGTGACTGGCTGAGAGCGTGTGATAAAAGAGCTCAATGAGAAATGCTGATGCAACTTGGCTTAAGCCTTATCCGCGCTCATCGACATTAAATCTCCGTCAGAGCTGAGACAAGCAGCCTTATAATACGGCTGCTGTGATTTTGTGAAAAAGGCGAAGAGTGGGGTGGGGGGTGGTGTCGGGAGAAAGAAACAGGCTGCCACACTTGGAGCTTCACCCTCACACTCTGCCTCGTGTTTTTCATCTCAACTTGCTCGGGTTCTCCTGGAAAGTTGGAGCCAAATAAGGGGAAGAAATGAAAGTAATTTCCACTCCACTTCAAAACGCTTTTCCATTTTCATGAGTTTCTAGGAGCTTATGGTTAAATTCGTAATCAGCCTCAAATCTAGCTTGAAGAGAAAAAGAAATCTAATTTGATAAGGAGGTAATGAAGCTACACAGTAATTATCCAAGATAACCTATTTGTGGCACTGGTTGAGCAGTGATGAAAATTCTATTTAGCATAGCTGGCTGATTTCTCTATTTTGATCAGGGAGAAGATGTGCTTTATAACCCTAGCCAATTTACTTTGAACTCCCTAAGATGCCAGGCATCATTACATTGAGGATCTTCAAACACCCTCCTGCGACTTGATGATTCAAAGCAAGAGCTTTTAAATGGCAACTGATGGCATCAGTATTATGCTATTCTTGTATTCCCCCACCCCCCCATCAAGACCAACATTCATATGAAAATTCAGGAATGTGCTTAAGGGTGGACAAATCTATCACCATAGTCATCAATTAGTACATCAAATTTACCATATCGATTAAACTGAACTGATGAAATCGATTTGGCCTTGTGAAACCAGCACTGCTATCCATAAGGCTGATTTGATAAGTGACGCATTAATGAGGCTCCAGCCCAAGGCACGTTTGTTTTGTCTTAGACAGGCAGTTGCCATAGAAGAATGATGCTACCTTCACCGCTAATAGTGTTGCACCAGTCCCTCTTGTTAAATTAATAGAGCTGGTTATTAAAACTGACAAGATTAATTAAACAGACATAAATTAAAACATTAAGAATCTATCAAATGAAAGCAACAGCGTATAATTAACTGCAAAATTTTGCATTCAGTTGCTGTTCATTCTGTTGGCAAGGAGACAAGAGTGATCCCTCCTGCTTCAAGATGTTATAGGTCATCCGAGAACTTCCCTAATCATAAGATGGAAGGTTGTTTCCATGTGCATAGATTTCTGATGGTTTCGGATGGTGAACCCAAGAGATTTTTTTTTTCTAGGTTAATGAAAAATATGAATTAATGAATAAAAACTTTAAAATAATAGGTATAATAAATACAATATGTACTGTAAAGGTCCAAAACTGTCCTCTTAGCCATCACTACCTTCCCTATTCACCCTGCCAACTTGAGAATAAAGAATATTACAAAAGCACCAGACACGTTGTATATATTAAACACTTTCTACTGATACGTTTTCATAAATTTGTCCAACCTCATCATGCTTGGGATTTTTGATCACCTGAGTCTCAAAAGGCATCCTAGAATCACTGTTATTTGCTTATTGGGTCAATAGCTCTGTTAAGCATGAAATCTCATCTATCCATGCAACAGGTCTGGCCTGAATACATGCCACATTGTCACAATGATTGTTATTCTATAGGTGTTCCTCAGGGATACATGCTAGGCCCTTAGTTAATTTTGATTTACTCGAACATTCTTGTGATTCACTCTTGCTTTGTCAGTGCACAGATATATTTAGATGGCTTAGGTAAGTGTTATTAATTATAACAATGCAAGTATTGAGAATACACCTCTGTGGGGTCATTTATAATAATGCAAAATCATTTTGAAATAGGTTGACATGGTGGAGAAGATCTCTGGGGACAACAGAAAGACATTCCTAATAAGTAATTGAAAAATGCAAAGAGCTTACTGTCTGCCACTTATCAGTGCCCAGCATGCTCAACCAGGTCAGCACAGCATTACTGTCCATAAAACAACATGCACCCCTATTTATTTTTTATTTTTTGCATTATTCGAACCTGGAGGGTGTCCGTTACTTAAATACGAAGGTGAATGGACCAAAACAAATTATCCAAAATCATTTGGAATAAAAGCTCGTCACATTAACCACATTAAAACTTTGGTATTAGCACAGGATTCATTTTTACCCAGCAGTTGTGCCACGTACAGTACTGTGCAAAAGTCAGACACCATCTTTTATTTGTTTCATTTACCGTTAAATTAGCCATTAAGTACATCTTATTTTTTTCTGAACACAGGAATATAAAATAGAAGATATTTGCAGGTCTATCAGGTCCTCTATGGTTCTCAGTCTTTCAATTTTCTCTATAACATTTAATCAGTTATTATATATAGAAATTATAGTTCTGGAAACTCCCCTTTTCACTTATTTTCCTTTGACTTTTTCATATATTCTGCATCTTATACCGAACATCAGGATCTCAGAATCTCAGAAAACATCTCCTAATATTTGTACTCTGCACATGGTTAATCTAATTATGAGGGGTGGGTAGAGTAGCTTAAGTCAAGCCTACCTAACATCTTACCAATAAAGCATGTACCATAATGGCAGTTCATTGAGGTGCATCTGAGTGCATGCGGCATTTATCAGCCTAGGAAGCATTTTAGAGCGAGTTCTCCATTCGGTCAAAACTAAAAATGCTCAAAATGAGAGGCGTTGGAAATCACAGAGCAGAACAGGGGTTACCACAATGTAACAGAATTGAGTTACACACACACAAATTAGAAATAGAATAACATTGGAACTGTCCAAAGAAAAGCAAGTATGTCCAAAATGGCAACTTTATAGGACAGGGCAAAACCTCATTTAACTTTAACATCAGTCAATGAAACCAGCCTTGTTTCCAAGCAGTTCGGGCCATTTCTATTGGTCAATTCATCATGAAATTTAAAATCGACAAAAATTGAGATACATGTTTTTGTTTGGACAGCAGCGTTATTCAAAAATGTGAAGACTCCTTAACACACATGATTAGCAGCAAAGGTTTCATTTGAAAACTGTACATCCATCAGTGTTTTACTTCTATATATACAATGAGGTCTTGTACAATAGGTGAGTCGAACCACATCCAGCAAATCCCAAAACTTTGAGTTGGGTTAAGGTCAGGACCCTGTGGTGACCAATTCATATGTGAATATGATGACCAATTGGTCTTGGCCCAATAGTCCTGGAATATGGCTGTGCCATCAGGGAAAAAGTAAAAATCCATTGATGGAAAAACCAGGTCATTCAGTACATACAGGTGTAGTAATGTGTAAGTGGTTAAGTATTTTGAGAACCAGTAGGTGGG
Organism: Prochilodus magdalenae; assembly: GCA_024036415.1. Lineage (NCBI taxonomy): Eukaryota > Metazoa > Chordata > Actinopteri > Characiformes > Prochilodontidae > Prochilodus > Prochilodus magdalenae. The sequence continues at coordinate 115,254 of JAMWET010006435.1, read as the reverse complement.
GTCACTAGTAGAGCAAAACAGGGCCAGCTGGGTGTGGTTAGTGAGAACCAAGAGAGATGGATAAGAATGACTGGAGCGTGGCTGCCCGGTAAAAGGGAGATACAGTGTTTTTGTGAGTTTGTGCACCGTCTTAATAAAGACAACCTAAAGGATTGGTTGGCCTGTTTCTTTTTTTTTGTACTTTGGATATCACGGATATCACAACAGGTAGTCAAACTTCACTGTAATGACACGTAATGTAGGTTAGCTTCAGTCTGAGGAACTGAAGCAACCCCAGATCATAACACTGCCTCACAAGGCTGGTACAGTGGACACTAGGCAGATGGGGGCATCACTTTAAGTCTACCCTGATGTACCCATTACTCTGCAATAGGGTAAATCTGGACTCAGCAGACCACATGACCTTTCTCCATTGTACCAGAGTCCAGTCTTTATGCTCTCTAGCAAGCTAAAGCTTTTTTCAAATTACCCTAACAGATGGGTGTTCTTACGATCATACAGCTGTGTGTAAATTCTCCAGCTTTTACTATTAACCATAGCCATGAGTTTTCCTGTAGGCCCTTTTATGACTGGATTTGACTAAGTATTAAAATGATTTCTGATCTCAAAATAAATAAATTAATTAATAAATAACATTGAGCTGATTTCTGATCAATCCAAAACCTTTTTTGACTTTATTTTTCAATTAAGTCGTCAGTTCACCACTGTCTTCCCCATTGTTAATAATGCGATGGACAGTTTTTAGCCCAGATCCAGTCATTTCAGTTCAAAGCTGTTTTTATTGCATGATGGAGGCCAATAGTCTGACTCTTCTGAAACCCAGAAACATCTTTCCTATGACGACAAGCTACGTCTTCCAACATGATTGGTTAAGAAACGGTTAGTTAAGGCTACTCACTGCATCGGTTAGAACTGTCATTTAAACATATCAATCGCTGCGGTAGTTAATCTAATCAAAGGCTTTTAAATTTTTGCTTATTTACATCCAAATAGGAATTTTTTGGCTAGTCGATGTTTTTATATCGCTGAATATTACAAACTTTTCCCCATCTGAGCAGTATGTGGATGATGTGTAAGAGAGACGGATGATAAGTATAACCACAGTTATGTTATTGTATCCTACAGTTTCATCTGCAGATGGTAGTAACGCTATACCTGCTCTCCTCTCACACAATAAGGCTGAGGTATATTTAGACCACGGAGTAATCCATATGTCCCTCAGCTTTCTCAGAGACACATCTTCAACCCCAAGCTTGTTTCCACCTCATGAAACCTATATTTATGCGTCAGTCAGTCAGTCAAAAAAAAAAGTGCCGCCAAGCGGTGTCTTTCAACTCTGACATTTTTCTCCAGGGCCTCAAAATAAAAGATTGTGCCCCATTTAAACTTCACAGAGAGTAGCAGCAGAGATTTCACATAAAGTCCCCATTTCCTCTCAGGATTTGCTCTCAATCTATTCCTCTCTCTCTTTCTCTCTCTCTCTCTCTCCGTTTTTTTTTTTGAGGAGCTAAAATGGTGGAGTCCATCCACCTGCCCACACTCTTATATGGCTAGCCATGTGTCACTCCTCGAGCCAGCTCAAACACATTCCCTCAACAGCATATCTCTAATAGCAAGCAGCAGCCTGCTCTGTGCAAAGAGCAATATTGACAGAAGTGTCTGCAGGAGGAAAAAAAAAGAGTGCCCATCTTATTATCTGCTCGTTGGCACGAACAGGGGAGCCTTGTGGCTGGAGGGGAGAAAACTTCAATGCCCGTGTTTGTAGAGCTAACAAATCTGGGCGCCCAGTTAGTGGACGATTCAGTGAATGCCACTATTGTCCCTCGCATTTTTGTGTCCACCTCTGATAACATACATGCGGCGCGGCCAGTGGAGAAAGGATTGCATCGTGACAGCATCATGCCCTTCGACGTTAGAATCCCCCTGGCGTAAAATGCAGAATGCAGCAGTCAAATGTGTTTATATTTGTTTGCGTTTAATCATTTGCATGAAAGCTCTACGAGGGAATGTGACCGGAATACAAATGCTTCCAGCTCAGAGTGCTTGCTAGCTTAGCCTGCTTGCTGGGAATGGCACTGCAACTTTGTGATCGTGCATCAAATGAGCTCCTGCTTGCCAGGATGAGTTACCGAGCAGAAATGTGAATGAATAAATGCACTGTCTGTCTTCGGCTTCACAGAGCCAGGTAAGTGGGAGTACGCCAGCGGTTTACATCGAGTGACAGTCTACCTGCTCACATAAACTTCGCATTCTTTACAGCGATTTGTACCACAGGCAAGCCGAAAGAATGACATAGTAATTGGAGAAACACAGGGATTTAGAGGATAGAGCCGAGCAAAGTAAGTAACTGACAACTTTGAAGAAGATCAAAGTATGTGTTTCCTTGTTGTCGCTGGGGTTCAAAAGCATCGAATAAATTCCCAGTTTAAACATCCCTGCTGTATTATTCCCCCTCCTCCCCCCTTATGTATCACATTCAACCTCTTAAATGCTCAGGGCCTGGCAGGGCACTGACTTCGGGTTCATAGTCTCCTAACCTAAATGCCCTTTATGGATTTATTGAGCACTTTCAATTGTTCTCTCATACAAAGAAGGTACATCGGGTATATCTGCACTGAAGGCATTACACTTTGGTCCATGGAAGTATCTCCTAGATCTGGTCTTACATGCCCATTCACACTCTATTATTTAACTTTAGAATGGAATGAACACTTTTCCCTTTTTGGTGAGCTTATAAATAAGCTGGTTTGATGAGCTCTGCTCTGATTGGTTGGTTTACAGTGAGACACTGCAATGATCACACAGAAACAGCATGTTGAAACAGACACATAAAGGAAAATAAAATGAGCCTCCATGTAAATAAACTCGGCCCTCATACTATCTAGTTACCTACGCTAACTTTAGTTATTTGGAGGCTGCTAGTAGTTATCGTCACTTATGCTAGCTACTTGCTTTCATTCTCAACACTCAATCCCGATCACAATTTCAACCTGCTGTTGTGGCTGGGATGCTAATAAAGGTGGAAGTGTTCCTTTCCTCAGTCTTCCATGTCAAACACTGAGCAAAGCTGCTCAATACAGTCCAAGATTTGAGAAAGTGTCCAGAACGAAACGAGCAGAGAGAACGAACAACATTCAACTAAAGCAGTCCAGGATCTTGTTAAATATGTGGGTGCTGAGGTCGGCTTCCTATTCGCCAGCATGTTTTGTGTATTTTTTGGAATTTTCCATTCCACCTTAAAAGAAAATACACTCCGACACCTGTGCAAACTGTAGCATTTAAGGTGGAACCAAGCATTCGGTAAAGAAGCTGGTGAACAGGAAGACAGCAGTGCTGATATCCCCTTCCCAGCCTGCAACAGTGGAGTTCTTCATGTAGTCTGTCCATTTTCATTCTCCCTGCTTTACTGTCATGTGTAAACTTTTGGTGCCTATGAATAAAGAAACAAAAGTCAATTCCTTAATGATGTGCTTGTAGTGGGATTGGGAATGCAAGAGGTGAAATTAAAAATGCTAGACACAACCCTAAATAATAATGGAGGTTTTGTAGCATGCAATGCTTTTCTGACGACTCCATAACACAAACAAATATCAAATTACTGCCGTTGTTTTCCTCCAAACGTGACACGTAGCTCACCCAGGTTCAGGAAAGGAGGACTTGCATCAACACATGAAAGGAGAACATGGCCGCAGGAGTGTGTTAACATCAGAGCCGGATGTAAGGGGGACCACTCGTTTAATGTCAAGTGAAGGAGAAGCGTGCGCACGGGTGACTGAATTCCACTATTACCACATCTTGTCATGCTTGATTTCAAATAATGACAGCAGGTGCTCAGATATCACCGGGATGAATCTGCTGTTTGCAGACTGTCACAGGCTGAGGGGGAAAACAGAGCGCAGAATCAAACCTGGATGACAGCCTCTCCACAGTCAAGCCATTTACATGACAGCCAGGCGATTGCACGGCAGAGGGAACTTTCAAAGCGTCATTACACAAATGCTCCACCAACAATAGCCTTACGCCACTTTCATGTTGCTTGGATTTTAACAAAAGCCTTTCTCCAACGACACAGTATGAATGTAAAGTTCAAACGAATCTAAAACTCTGGCAAAGTAAAGGGATACTGTTATCAGTACATTCTGTTTATCTGCATTTTGTTATTTACTGTTGAATTAATATTTGTTTTCTGAGGATTGATTTCTTTCAGCTCCCTGTAACACATTTCAGTTAAGTACCTAACTCAGTGTAATTATTTTAGAATATACAATTTTGTGCAAAAGTCAAAGACCACTCTTCATATACCTCCACATGTTTTTCAAATACTGCTGCTGTGGTGATCCTGTTGTGAAAACATGCTGTCACGGTTAATAAACAGGTTTTTCTGGCACCAGTGGTAAAAACCGACATATTTTTGAAGCAATGAGATACAGCATATCGATGCTGTCCAATGAAAAACATGTATCTCCTTTTTTGTTAATTTGCACTTTTATGCCTCATTTGAACACAGCAGCTGCCGTTTACACTGTGTGAAAATTTCATGATGAATGGACCAAGAGAAATGGCCCAAAACTGCTTGGATAAATGTCTGGTTGCATAGACGCACATTCAAATGGTTTTTGCGCTCTCCTGTAAAGTTGCCGTTTTGGAGATACTTGTTTTCCTTTGGAGAGCGACGATATGGAGAAGGAAAGTTCAAAGCAAAACAGGTGAAAAAAGAGGTTCCAAAAATTAGAATCCAAAAGAAATAAAGAATTAACAGAGAAAACAAGATCCCGAACAGCCATGCAAGACCTGGTAGACCACCAAGACTGCCATCATCACCTTCAGGGGAAATTAACCTCCGCTTTTAGTTAAGAGATGAGAAAAAAAAAAAAAAACAATGTTTGTCCATCTGTCTGGTATGAGAAGACAACTCAGTGCTATGGGTCTGAAAGAGTGGTGTAGCTGTCAAGACGTCATTACTGAGAAAAGCAAATAGACAAAAATATAATTTTAATTTAATAAATTTAATTTGTTAAACAGATCACATTGCTACTGCCTGTGGAACCAAAGATACAGACTCCGGAATCTTGAAACTATGTGTTCATCTAGCCAGCTTTGGGGATTTGCTCTGGAGCGTCAGTCCGGTCTGGAATTTCATTATTTTCGGAGTAACTGACACGTACTTTTACAGGATTACACTGCGTTATGCCCTGCTCCAATGACACATTACGTTTATTGTAGTCTTCAGGAAACAGACGTTCAGGAACAGATCTTTGAAGCAGTGTAGATCAGTGAAGAAATGTTAGGCCCAAGCCCGACTCCACAGATCAGTAGAGCATAATGTATCCTTATCCTGGATCATGTTGGTAGACTGGGAGTACGGACCAGAAATTCACCAGACTCTTCACCCACTGTCTTCTCGGGGGGATCATGTTGTGGAAGAGCAGCTAGTTGACGTCAAGCTTAAAGCATCAGCAGTAAAGCCAGGCATGGTCTGTGTGACTTCAGAGCTCACACTGCTTGTTTAAATCGCTCAGCGTATATGAACAAACCCAACGATTTACATAGACACTGTACAAAAACGCATAACACGACATGGGTGCTCGAGAAACACAGCCCATACAGACGGCCCAGCTCTGTCTACATACAATTTCCAGTAATAATGTTTCATTCAAAACAATACATCAATAGACTATCCTGAGTACAAATACTCGAAATGGCATACTACATACTACTCGCATACTAAATCTATCTTAACGTGCTATGCAGTAAAATCCGTGGTCTACTGAAGATCCCCGGATGGTGTTCTACTCCAGTCAGAGTTTCTAGTATACAGATGGAGCTATCTTCATGGTGTACTGCATCCCATCATGCACCACGGCCTCACCAGCTCTCAGCCTGCTTCAGCCAGAGAAAATGGAAGCGGGTAACACTGCGGAGCTAAACGCGGCCCACTCCGAGGATAAATGTGGGTGTAGTGATTGTAGTGGGGTGTGTGTTCATCAGAATGAGCCTCAGAAAGTTAAATATACAGGTCTGAAGATTAATAAAAGATGAACTCGCTTTAGAGGGTCAGTTTTAGAGTGAAATAGCCGAGGGTGGCTAACAGCTAGGCTAACCGTGTTTCAAGTGAACTGAGCAGCGTTAGCAGCAGCTAGCTCTAAACAGTGGATACAGTAATAACAGCTCTGAGGTAAATGTGGGTGTAGTGATTGTAGTGGGGTGTGTGTTCATCAGAATGAGCCTCAGAAAGTTAAATATACAGGTCTGAAGATTAATAAAAGACGAACTCGCTTTAGAGGGTAAGTTTTAGAGTGAAATAGCCGAGGGGAGCTAACAGCTAGGCTAACCGTATCTCAGGTGAACTGAGCAGCGTTAGCAGTGGCTAGCTCTAAACAGTGGATACAGTAATAACAGCTCTGAGGTAAATGTGGATGCAGTGACTGTAGTGGGGTGTGTGTTCATCAAAATGAGCCTCAGAAAGTTAAACATACAGGTCTGAAGATTAATAAAAGATGAACTCGCTTTAGAGGGAAATGGCCGAGGGTAGCTCACAGCTAGGCTAAACATAGTTCAGGTAGCCCTAAACAGTGGATACAGTAATAACAGATCTGACATAAATGTGTTTAAACTGGTCATGTTATGGTATTAGTGCGTCAAAACACAGGCGGTAGTATGCAGTGTGCGGTACATGCTACTGCAGTAGGCAGTGTAGTAGTGTACCATTTTAAATGTAACCACTGACTGTATCTCAAATAACTTCCTGCTCCCTACATACAGCCCCACATAGGATAAGTGGCTCCTGCAACCAACTTCAAACTATCTGCCTAATAAACAGCCATTTGGAATTCAGAGATGTGTACACATTCCATACCTGACAAAAGCTTTGTTGTATAAGTCTGATTTTACACAGTGTGCTACAATAGAAAGGAGGGCCTTTGGGATTTAGTCTGTGATAAAACCAACTGTGGTACAACAGGTTTGCTAACTTTACTACACTTCACTGAAACAAAAAAAACAGGTGAACTTCAAAGACAGTCAGTATTGTACAGTCTGCATATACGGACACTGGTACTGCAAATATCGACCCCTTTGCCTCCATTTATATTAGGGTTGCCACCTTTCAGAAATGAAAATGAAGGACGGGGGTGATAGGGGGGGCATTCATGTATGTGTGACAGACGTGTGTATTGGACATTTATTGAAATACAGAACAAATCGAATCCCGTATTGGTTTAATACGGGACGCAACATTTAATTGCCAAATAAAGGACAATTCCCTATTTTACGGGACGGGTGGCAACCCTAGTTTATATGTGCATCTGTGTAGGAGCAGTAGTTGTGACTGCTGAGATCTGCTCAAACAAGCGAGCAAAATTTGTGACATGTCAGAAATTAATTTGAGCGTCTGACTGTTCAGTCTGAGCTCATTTGGCCAGTTAATCAGACATCGTTTCCCCTCTTATAGGGCACAGGAAACAACACCAGAGGAAGCAGAAATTCGACACGATCATGATATTCAGTCTTGGGCTTAAAATCAGGCTAAAATCAAACAGCCTGGCCTAAAGTTGACAAGTATTTTGTGCAACACCTAAACGATCTGGAGACCTGATGCCATTTTTCCAGGGAATAAATGAACGTTAGTCTTTTGAACAGTACGGTTTTTGATAGGGAGATATTTTTATAAAGCTGTCTAAACTATAATGGAACTATGTCTTTAGAGAACACGCCAAGCTTCTTCACCCTAAAGCTCTTTATCTCTTCTGCCTGGATCTCAAAGTACCTCCAAGCTTGCAAGTGGATGTTGCAACTGAGTGAAGCACTTCAGCATCTAATTTTCTTCCAGCCTTCACGGCTATCGAGCCTGGATTTTGTTTTTTTGGGTCTGATCCTTCTACCAAGATTGATTCTCCCTCCAAACATTTCATTATTTATGGTGTTTCAAGTAACAAGTATCTCAGCAGCCCAGAATTCACGAACTCCCATAAGGACCTTCTGATTAAGCGGCTGATTAGAAGAGACTTACTTTAGCGTTTTATTTCTCGCTGTGCAGTTCCATGTTGTATCGCTTATGAATTCATGACATGGACGTCCTGAAGGATCAAGAGCTTGTAGCTCATTTTTTTCTGATTGCCTCACCTTTCAACGACTCTGGCAGTGTGAACAGGCTAAGCTCACAAGACATATTCTGCTATGCAGCTCTTTTATTGGTAAAGACAGCTGAATGTACCTCCCCTACAGCATTTAATCCATATCTTAAAACCCAACTTTACTTTCAGCCCACACGTACTGTATAAACTTTCCTTTCAGTTCAATTCAATTCAATCCAGTTCAACTTTGTCATTACACCAATACAGGGTTGTACAGTGTAATGAAACGCGGGACCACTTTAGAATAAGGCTACCTCTATAAAGGATTTAGAAATGGTTTACTAATAGGTTACTATTGGTTATTAGTTAGGTCATAAACACTTCATAAATTATTAATAAGCAGTTATAATACGTTATTTAAAAAAGAGCTCCTCCATATGATGCACGTGAATATGCACTGAAGCTGACAGGGTTATGTGGACTGATGGAAAAGACAAAGTAAGATTAGTAAACCTCAAAATCTGAGGTTTAACAGTATAAAAGTATGTGTGTTCACTGTTAGGCTAATAACAAGTGATTTTTGTCCATCCTTTTCATGTGTTATAACTGCTTATTAATGATTTTAATGTGTTTATGGCCTAATTAATAACCATTAGTAAACTCAAACGCTTTATAAAGGTAGCCTTATTTCAGAGGTGGTACCTGAAACGCTATCAGGCCACATCTCCAGTGCAGTAATTTAAAATAGATAAATATTACCAACAGTGCAAATCAGAATGTGCACCAGAATGTAATAATACTAGAACAGCCATAGCATAAAGAGTCGAGCGATATATCCAGCTTAGAGGTTTTGGAAAAGTACATATTGGAAAGTATAGTGTCCAGTTAAGTATGTGGTTGTAACAGGCGATGTGATAGTGTACAGTGCAGGTAGTGGGAATAGCAGCTCAATGTTCAGTAGCTAAAAAGCTAAAACAGCCATACAGCTTACAGTAGAGATGTTCAGTATCTGGAGTTCACAGCTCAGTTGTTTAAGAGGTCTAGTGCACATGCATACAGTCCTAGTGTGGAGCCCAGTGTACATGAGCTGTGGTGATCAGAGTTAGACTAGTAACAGTCTATAGTGTTCGCTGGTGTGACCAGTTTGGCGGCTCTTGGGTAAAGCCAGCTCCTGAACCTGGTGGCTCTGGCTCAAATGATTCATTTACATTTAGCTGACGCTCTTATCCAGAGCGACTTACAAGGTTAATCATATTACAGGTAGGCCAGTGTAGGGTTAGGAGTCTTGCCCAAGGACTCTTATTGGTGTAGCACAGCCTAGTCACCCAGACCAGGAATCGAACCCCAGTCTCCCACATGGAGACTGTAGCATCCTAGGGGGCAGTGATGTTATCCACTGCGCCACACCAACGGGTTCGGTAACTCTTTCCAGACGGCAGAGGTTGGAACAGGAGAGGGCTGGGGAGTGAGTGTTCCTCAGACACCTCCTATTGTACAGTATATGGCTCTCTGTGTACCATATAAAAAGTTTAGCTTCATTAAGTCCACAGGACACAACTGTGCATCGCTATCACATCTCCATATTCGACGCATGAGCTAATGTGGTCAGGAAAAAATGTGGCCTCTGTAAAGCAAGGTTACAGCAGGAAAACGGCACCAGGGTTCATTGTTAATTACGAGCAAGCACGAACCATCGCGTGAACCTTTAAATGAACACATAATTACCCACAGCCCGAATGTTCCTGCATTAAAAGTTTGTGTGCTAGGAGCTGAGATGGCTTCATTGAGTCTAACTGCTGGGGTTTCAGCATAGCAGAGATATGACAAAGCCCCTTTTACATTGGCCAATGGTCCGGTTTCACATTTTGTCATGCTTATGCAAGGCCTTTGCATGAATATGCCCTCTTTATATTACCAGTAAATTCAACCGTTCATGCATAGCTGTAAATTTGGTCTATTAAACCCGGTGTCAGGGTATCACTCTGGGTCCACACAGGTTATCGCTGGTGCTATTTACTGATGGCGCTCAGGCAAATTCCAAATATCCTCAAATGACTCAGAGCATAGAGTGCATTTTGATTCCCTCCAATAGGCAGTATATTGAGTAGCATTATCACACTCTAACACCTGTACGTCTGAAATAAGAACCCCACTCCCCATTCCCCTTCATAAGTGACGGAGTGAGCAGAAGCATTTTCATGTGTGGCCATGCCTCTCTCGCCCAGGCTCTGCTGCGTCGGTGCCGGTGGTTATGCGCTGACCCCGGTGGCAGAGCCGCTTTAATGCTGGGTAATCTCAGAGTGTGCAGTGTGCCGGCTCTCAGGTGTGGCGGTGCTCCTTTAGCATAGCCACAGCTCTGTCAACAAGGAGAGGATCCATTCAGCCCTGCCGCTCAGGGTGCCTGCCTATTTAAAGCTTATTCTGAGAGGCAGTTCAATGCCACCGCGCCGCTCCCTAAGCTTTATTCCTCTGGCAAACGACGAGACGGGCCCCCCTTTTTTTCCACGTCCCCGTCTTTAGAAGGTGCCTGCTATATTTTATTTTCCTAACTTTCCAACTGTGAAGCGATCAATCACCGTGACCTCTTGCATGTTCATGTGAAGTTTATGGCTTGAAAAAATAATGGGCTATGGTATTTCCTTCGTGTTGCATCATCTTAAATAAGTTTGAAAAATTTCCATTTGAAAACATGTTTTTTTTTCTCCACCAGAAAAGGGACATTTGGAGCTACGGAGAACCGCTCTCAAGTAGAAAATGAATGCGATGAGTAAAACGCGTGCAGCGTAACATCTCAGGGCACCCTTCCATCAACACCGGCTTAGAAGAAGAGTCTTGTCACGGTTTCCTTGGGAAGGCAATGCTTAGAAAAGAAGGACGTATAAATTTTATTAGCGGAGGTCTCGGCGCATCTGCTGTCACGACTTAAGAAGACCCTTTAAACCAAAGCTTAACTTTCATAATTGTGTTCTTTGTTTTCCCCTTCATTTATTTGCTTATTTATACAGGAGGTCACCCCGAGACAGAGGCCTCATTTGCAGTGCCACCACATGAGGCACACACTACCATAAACAATAAATATACAAAATAAAATAAAATCGGAATGAAGGCAAGAAGTAGGTATCAGTGTAATGAATAACAAACCTAACTTGACTCTCGCTGAGCTCAAAGCAGGGTCAGGTTTATTAGACAGATTGCTGGTTAGGCTCAACAACAGGCCCAGGGCTAACATATCAGAAGGGCAAGGACAAAGTCAGATACCGGAAGTCAAAAACCAAAGCAACGCAAACCTACCAGCAAACAATAAATACCAAATGGAGTCGAAGATTTTGAACACAAAATCATATGGCCTGGCTTAAAGTTGGCAAGTTGACTGGTTTGTGCAACATCTACATGATCTGGTGACCTGATGCCATTTAGCCAGGGAATAAATGAATGTTAGTCTTTTGAACGGTATGTATTTTTTTGATAGAGAGATATTTTCATACAAAGGAAAGCCAAGGAAACCTACCAGCAAACAAGTTCCGAGGTAAAAACCAGAAAAGAAAAATAAATGTCAAATGGAGTCGAAACCAGATAAGCTAACAGTTTATAACTGAAATTAATAATAAATAAATACATTTTAAAAAATAGCGAAACCGCTTGATAGGCTACGGAATGGCAATACTTCGCAATTACTGAGTGAAACAAAGGAGTATATAAGATAACAGACCGACTACAAACAGGTGTATGTGGTTAGAGATGATGACCTGGAAAATGGCTTGTTATTGGATTTTGACAGACATGTGACGATGACGTCACTGTGTAGTGGGTTATGGGAAATTCATTTTTAAAGTTTGGAGTTGGAACGAGAACCCGGAGGCCTGACAATCAATAAATATTTCGAATACCATTTTAAAACAAAAGAAATCCGAAATATAAAACCATACGTCTCCGACTAAACTGCTTATTTAAAACACTCTGCAAAACATTCTTACTACAACTGAGAGACGCAGCCTTACTGAATCAGGAGGAAACAAGCTAACCTGACGTGCATATGCTGCTGTGAGTCTTTTTCTGGATTTTATGTTCGTTTTTCAGCCCTACCATATGCCTTTATGTACTACCATCACATACACTGACTCAGGAAGAAGGCCTGACTTGATGTTTAGGTTTCAAATGCAAAAGTCAAATTTATACGGATAAAATAGGATGACAATAGCAGGTCATTAGCCTACGTCCTCAGATGACAGAGCTCAGCATTTGATTTATCTGCTCTGGGAAAGAAGTCTGAAGCACAAGCCATGTTAGAAAATGTTCCTCTCAGCCAATCACAAGCGCGTAAAACGAGAGTGGCTTTACTTCACTTTTAGCATATCGCATAGCACCAACTAGCCTTGGTGTTAGCTTTAGCCCTAACTTCTAGTGTCAGTAGGGATGGCACTAAATCTTACTTGTTATTGATATTTGTTTTAAAAAGTCTTTTGGTATCATTCAGATTATTTATTAGACATATTAACTGATACATGATAACATAATAATTGAATTGATACTGTATATCATCTATTATGCTCATTTAGGTGACACTAGGCAACTGTGCTAATATGTCAGCATTGCGTTCATTTTGTTGTATTTGTAAACTTCTGTAAATAAATTTTTCAGTATCCTCTGTAACGATAAACCAGGTCCTGTTACATCAACCAGCAGATGTTGCATATGTTGTATATGTATGCTGGTATATAATCCAGCATGTCCATTTTGAGTGGCCAGCTAAAGCAGCATCAGATCAGCATAAACTACTATGGGCTGGAGATTTTGTTCCAGTTTCTATAGCTTATAAGAGATTATTTATAGGCATCATGTACAAAAATTAAATTGGCATCGTTTTACAATCTCATATAGATGTGTCCCTTAATGTTGGCTTATCTGGAAGGGACCTTTCATAGTCTCTTCTTTATTAGGCATGGCAGCTTACCACTTTAACCACCAGAGACTAAGCAATTCCTGCTGGATGGTAACTTTAAAGCAACATTATGAACCAATTTTGGTAAAAAATTACAGTTTCATAATCACTGTGACGGTACACTATCTTTGGGGGCCAGAATGCCTGTTATAGCACTATGCAACTTTGGAGAAGCTATGTAGTGAAACCTCTCCTGGGGACTGCATAACACTTTACAGCACCGCATTATACACCAACGACTATGGGTCTTCAGCCTGGTATAAAAAAGGAGTTAGATCGGTATTCCCAGTATGCATAAAGCCACTGTGGTAAGAAAAATCAAAACACCAAACACTGCTAACACTAAATGAATTATACTGTGTAACCGAGCGTTATGGAATTATGGAGGGATGCAATCTGCTTATACTGTCCTAACATTAGCTGCAGGGCTCTGTCAAAACAATCGACAACAGAACATTTCTGCTCATATTCGTGAACGATTTGAACAATAAACTTATCTATGTCATCCCTGCCTCACAGAGCTTATAGTTTATCTGTAGGCCAAAACCTCAGCCCTGCTAGCAGCTAACCTCAGTCCTGCGTAAGACTAGTATCTAACCTCAGTCCTGCGTAAGACTAATATCTAACCTCAGTCCTGCGTAAGACTAGTATCTAACCTCAGTCCTGCGTACGGCTAGTATCTAACCTCAGTCTATTTTAGGCAGCTATCTGACCTCAGTCCTGCGTAAGGCTAGTATCTGACCTCAGTCCTGCGTAAGAGCTAGTATCTAAGCTCAGTCCTGCGTAAGGCTACTATCTAACCTCAGTCCTGCGTAAGGTTAGTATCTGACCTCAGTCCTGCGTAAGGCTAGTATCTGACCTCAGTCCTGCGTAAGGCTAGTATCTGACCTCAGACCTGCGTAAGGCTACTATCTAACCTCAGTCCTGCGTAAGGTTAGTATCTGACCTCAGTCCTGCGTAAGGCTAGTATCTGACCTCAGTCCTGCGTAAGACTAGAATCTAACATCAGTCCTGCGTAAGACTAGTATCTAACCTCAGTCCTGCGTACGGCTAGTATCTAACCTCAGTCTATTTTAGGCAGCTATCTGACCTCAGTCCTGCGTAAGGCTAGTATCTGACCTCAGTCCTGCGTAAGAGCCAGTATCTAAGCTCAGTCCTGCGTAAGGCTACTATCTAACCTCAGTCCTGCGTAAGGTTAGTATCTGACCTCAGTCCTGCGTAAGGCTAGTATCTAACCTCAGTCCTGCGTAAGAGCTAGTATCTAAGCTCAGTCCTGCGTAAGGCTACTATCTAACCTCAGTCCTGCGTAAGGTTAGTATCTGACCTCAGTCCTGCGTAAGGCTAGTATCTAACCTCAGTCTATTTTAGGCAGCTATCTGACCTCAGTCCTGCGTAAGGCTAGTATCTGACCTCAGTCCTGCGTAAGACTAGAATCTAACATCAGTCCTGCGTAAGACTAGTATCTAACCTCAGTCCTGCGTACGGCTAGTATCTAACCTCAGTCTATTTTAGGCAGCTATCTGACCTCAGTCCTGCGTAAGGCTAGTATCTGACCTCAGTCCTGCGTAAGAGCTAGTATCTAACCTCAGTCCTGCGTAAGGCTAGTATCTGACCTCAGTCCTGCGTAAGGCTAGTATCTAACCTCAGTCCTGCGTAAGGCTAGTATCTAACCTCAGTCCTGCGTAAGAGCTAGTATCTAAGCTCAGTCCTGCGTAAGGCTACTATCTAACCTCAGTCCTGCGTAAGGCTTGTATCTAACCTCAGTCCTGCGTAAGAGCTAGTATCTAACCTAAGTCCTGCGTAAGACCTAGTATCTAACCTCAGTCCTGCATAAGGCTAGTATCTAACCTCAGTCCTGCGTAAGAGCTAGTATCTAACCTCAGTCCTGTGTAAGGCTAGTATCTGACCTCAGTCCTGGGTAAGAGCTAGTATCTAACCTCAGTCCTGCGTAAGGCTAGTATCTGACCTCAGTCCTGCGTAAGAGCTAGTATCTAACCTCAGTCCTGCATAAGGCTTGTATCTGACCTCAGCCCTGCGTAAGGCTAGTATTTAACCTCAGTCCTGCGTAAGAGCTAGTATCTAACCTCAGTCCTGCGTAAGGCTAGTATCTAACCTCAGTCCTGCGTAAGAGCTAGTATCTAACCTCAGTCCTGTGTAAGGCTAGTATCTGACCTCAGTCCTGCGTAAGAGCTAGTATCTAACCTCAGTCCTGCGTAAGGCTAGTATCTGACCTCAGTCCTGCGTAAGAGCTAGTATCTAACCTCAGTCCTGCGTAAGGCTAGTATCTAACCTCAGTTCTGCGTAAGAGCTAGTATCGGACCTCAGTCCTGCGTAAGGCTAGTATCTAACCTCAGTCCTGCGTAAGGCTAGTATCTGACCTCAGTCCTGCGTAAGGCTATTATCTAACCTCAGTCTATTTTAGGCAACTATCTGATCTCAGCCCTGCGTAAGGCTAGTATCCAACCTCAGTCCTGCGTAAGAGCTAGTATCTAACCTCAGTCCTGCATAAGGCTTGTATCTGACCTCAGCCCTGCGTAAGGCTAGTATTTAACCTCAGTCCTGCGTAAGGCTAGTATCTAACCTCAGTCCTGTGTAAGGCTAGTATCTAACCTCAGTCCTGCGTAAGGCTATTATCTAACCTCAGTCCTGCGTAAGGCTAGTATCTAACCTCAGTCCTGTGTAAGGCTAGTATCTAACCTCAGTCCTGCGTAAGGCTATTATCTAACCTCAGTCCTGCGTAAGGCTAGTATCTAACCTCGCAACTCATTCTTTGTGGATATTCATTTTGGTACGTTAGTGTTTATCTTTGATGTACAATAATTAAAGCTATGCCGTTTAATAATAATAATAATACTCATAATAACCACATTAGTAATATTAATCCTGTATTTTTATTAAGATTACCTTGTCAGTCGATATGGTTCTTTCACTCATGATGTTGTCTTTGCTGGTTCTGTATCCTTCAACAAATGCCCATGTACGGCTGTCTAATAGTACGATTTGAGATTGGTGGGGTAAAAGTGAATTACACTCCACAAACTTGGGCGGACCCCAAAAGCTGTAACACTAATTCTCACATGACGCTGCTTTAAATTGGCCAATATTATATATATAGTATATCTCCACATTTTGTTCATGCAGTTAATTTTGGAACAACATGTTTTTTCTGTGCCTATGAGCGTATTAACCTAATAGCTAATATTCTATCAGGTGAGCTGAGCTGAAAGTTTGTCGGACAAAGCAGCACAAACTAAATGAGATGGGACTCGAAAGAATTTCGCAAATTGAAAGTTATTTCCCTCCATTGGGGCACCGAACGAAAAATGCTTTCTTACAACATTCTGAAGGTGAAAATAATACATCGGAACATGCAATTTAGTGAGGTTTTCATTTTGCTCCAGCCTGAGGGTAGAATTCACGGTGATGGTGGTTAAGGACTATCACCAGTAATAAAACACAGCGCGCGGTGATAGATGGCATCTAATCATGGAATTGAAGCAGTTCCGTAATCCTCACGACCCTGTTCTGTGGTTATGATGTCGGCGTCACATGCTTCATATTTGCCTGATATTAAATATACATGCCTGATGCTTTATATTTATCCTCATTAGTGCACAGGAAGGAAATGAAGCCCTGCCTTGTTCTCCTCCTAGGCTGAAATGAGTCTTTCTCAGCCCTTCATCCTGGTGCATGTAGCTCGGTTAGATCATTTGTAAACAGCGGAGGACATTTACAGTATTTGAACAAGGTGAGGGAGAGGGCTGCGCTCGCACACTCCGCTCACAGTAATTATCGGGTCTGCTGGAGGGTTGTGCTCTCACGCTGCTCACTTTCTTCCTTTTCATGTTGTCCGGGAGAGGTGTTGTTGTGGGAACGGCAGAACGCGAGACTGCTCGGTGTCCCAGAGCAAAGCTTGCTTCTTCAGTGCTGCTGAATCACTCCCCTGCACAAGGCCTACATGCTCTCAGATGTGCAAGATCAAATTAGAATCATCTTCTCTGCCTTGTCAAGAGATATTAGAGCT
Source organism: Prochilodus magdalenae (assembly GCA_024036415.1). Lineage (NCBI taxonomy): Eukaryota > Metazoa > Chordata > Actinopteri > Characiformes > Prochilodontidae > Prochilodus > Prochilodus magdalenae. The sequence continues at coordinate 98,219 of JAMWET010006435.1, read as the reverse complement.
GTCTTGTTGAAAGGGGCACTCGCACAGGTTGCCTGGATTGAAGAGGTAAAGGTACAAGAGCCGGTGGACATGCTGCTGCATGCATAAGAGACATCCTCTCAACTTTTACCTCCTATAGAGTCAAGAGCCCTGCCATAAAGTATTCACACCAGTGCTGCCCAATTCAGTCTATTTCAGCTCCATACATGCATAGGCCAAGTAATCAGGCTCTGTAGCATTCTGATTACACAGCTCGGGCATGCTGTGCGAAAATGTGAACTAGGTGGGTAGCTGGGTGTCCTGGTGAAATACACGCCGCGTCCCTGCTTAATGCCCCATGTAATCATGCACAAAGAAGGAAATGTTGTTTTCTTTGACAATAATTTTAATTATATGCAATTATAATTACTGGTTTACATAACAGATCCCGAGCACAACAGTTTTAGGTGCTTGGGTTTAAAGCAGTGGTACGGCCGCTTTCATTTTTTTCGAGGTTCAGAGCTAATGTAGTTACTAAGTAATAGAAGCTCATACATAAGCAATGTAAACACTTGCCTCAAGTTATGCCAAGTTGGTAACGTCTTTAGGTCCATGGAACCATCGGGATGAGTGTGGCTTTCATTGCTTGCTCCTATGACTCCAGTATAACTCACCCAGTTTGTACTGTATTCTTAGTTTTCCATAAGTCACATAATTTAAAAGTTTAATCATCTTAAATAGACTTACTTATGTGGTTTCTAGCACTGTATCATTTTACCAAATTGGATTTAAAGTCCGAGTTGAAAACACGTTTTGGAGCTCTAGGTGATTTTATGCCTTAATTTAATTTATTAAGACAAGCTTAAGGCTTATGCCTAAATTAACATTTACCAAATGGATTTAGCTGTAACTCCCTGACCTTTGATCCTAGAGTCACCACATTTGGGCCAGGTCATCAGAGTGTGGTGATGTGAACGTGTGCCAAGTTTGGTAACTCTAGGACCTTCCATGCCCTCACTAGGCCCGGTGTGATTGTTTTTTCCCACTTGAGGCTTAAGTCCAAATTAACATTTACCCCATTGATTTGGCTGTAACTCCCTGACCTTTTAGCCTAGATTCACCAAACTTGGGCCAGGATATCAGAGTGTGGGGTTGTCAATGTGTGCCAAGTTTGGTAACTCTAGGACATTCCATGTCCTCACTAGGCCTTGCGTGATTGGTTTTTACCACCTAAGGCTTGTGTCTGAATTCACATTTATCAAATGGATTTGGCTGTAACTCCCTGCCTTTGAGCCTAGAGTTACCAAACTCGGGCCACACACTCTGATAACGTTACAGCCAAATCCATTTGGTAAATGTTAAACAGGGGTGTGGCGGTGGCGCAGTAGGTCACCCCTCAGCAAGAAAGGCCTGGTTTGATTTCCAGCTGGGGTCCTTTGATGTTTTCCCTGTGTCTGGATGAGTTTCCTCACACAGTCCAAAGACATGCAGTCCGGTGAGTTGGACATGCTAAACTCATAACTCAAAAACGCTAGCCAGTGCATGACTAGCATGCACAGCTTGAACAGTTGTACACACATTCAATTATATTATTGTTTTAAAGCACAAACAAATTCCATTAAAATCTATTAAAAACAATTGCAGTGCTCCGCACTTTTTTATTTCAGACTTCCATACTCCTGTACTACAAACAGAAAGGTGTAACTGCTCACTACGTGGCCATGAGGAACAGGGATGCTCACCTGTGGCTAAAATATAGCTCTTTCCTTAACTTGTCCTCACCCACTTCTACTCAGCACTTGGAAGTGTTTCACACTAATGTTACACAAGTAGCCACGCGCAGCAGAAGGGGAAAGGCAGAAACTTTTTTAAAACAAGTTTGAGGATAACATATATGATTCAGGTGAGTAACTGCTTTACACGGAGTAGAACCTTGCTGTAAAATAAATGTTAAGGATGTTATACCGGTTTCTTCCTACCGGCTATGTTCATCCACCAAGAAATGCATCAGGTCGCATGATTTCTGGACAAGTTCTGGTCTTCTTCACCCCTCTGAGGCCTTAAGAAACACCTTTCACTTGAGCTAATACTGTAATGGTACAGCCCTTGAGGTGGCACTGGGGATTCCCCCAAGGGAAAATGACCAGACCGAGTGATGGAGGACTTGTTAAAACTAATATGACAACAGGAGGTTTGTATTTCGGTAGTGACATTTGTTGGGCAGGTTTTTTTTAGTTTTCAGGTTTGTTTTATTTGAAATTTTACATTTTATCCAGCTGAAATTAGGCAGTCAGGTTCAGGACACCCTCCAAGAGACAATTCCATAATTTTGTATACATATTTAGTTTATTACTATCTCAGTTAATGGCTTGGGTTTAAGTCAATCAGAACACAATCCAAATAAATATCTATGATCTAAATATCTCATGTTTTTTTACACTAAGTCCTTTATATATGTACTAATATTAAAATAAATCTAAATGCCTAGAAATAAGCTTCTATTAAATACTCTCAATAGTCTTATATAAATATTAGATGAGTTTATTAGATTCTGGGGAATTTCACTTCTGAAAGGATCGTTTTCGCAGGGCATGGCTAATAGCTAATGATAATATTAGCGTTAATATCATACAGAGTCAAAAACCACATTCCCAATTCAATATATAGGGATTCCTCGAAGGCAGCTTTTGAGTCCAGTGTGTGAGGGTTATGGATGCCGTGTGTACGCTGCTCACAGCTGGTTATAAGCGTCTATTACACTTGTTGGCTGCATTACTTGTTGCTACTGCAAAGCTAATGAAACAAACTTCCGATAGCAAAAGTGTCTGGACTAATTGACTTAATCTGGGGTAAATTAGGTTGCTGATCAAACCAGTGTTTTAACCAGTTCTAGAAAGTGTGAATACACAATTACATTGCTCTGTTCACCAAGGAAATCTCTGGCCAATTCATTTCACACAGTCACTTGACTTCACAGTCAATAAAAAAAAGCATATTGTCATAGACAGTGCATGCATGCCCAGAGAAGCTAGGAAAACAAGGCACACTTTAGCAGAGAAGCTCTTGTGCGGCTGTTCTGAGGCAGACAGGTCCTATTTGACTGCCGCTCCTCTAAGCACTGCACCGTACTGACAGGCTCCCAGTTTTACTGAAGAGTGCATTTGTAATAACAAAGCCTGATTTCCATCCCGACAGTCGATGGCATGAGATGTGCTAGACTTGATGTCTCACTGCCTTCACTGCGGCTTTCATTGCCTGTAGATATGTGTGCGCGAATGCAAGCTTCTCCGTCTGTATTTTTATTCTTTTGGAAACGTAGAAAAGACGTGCCGGCTTCAAGCCACTAATAGATTTCTCCGTTAATACGTTATACGGTGCGTTATTAGCCAAACATATCCTGCACAGAGCAGTTCAAAAGTCTATTTTTTGCCTCGTGTGAGCTTATGTGGATTTAACCAGTAACATGAAAGGACGGCATTCAAGTCACACAGTTAAACACACGTGAGTTAGAGTGGCAGGAATTTAATACCACCTGTCTTTTCCCTGAGAAAATATGATGGAGACTTTGGGGGGAGTATGTCTATCATTTCTGATATTTATTCATAGTTAGGGAGGTGGAGGATTTCTAAAGAGATCTGGAAATTGGATTTCTTTTTTTCGGCCCTCACTTGCATTAAATATGAATCAAGGAAGCATGTAATGGGGCAGGTACTGAAGTGGATGGTGTTAACGTTGATTGATGATTGACCATCCGCCGTTCCAGGTGACCAGATCACATTTACTTGATAAAATCTCAAGCCAAAGTGTCTGCTTTCTGTGGAGACACTGCTCTCTCCATTTCCTGATGCATTATTTAAGTGAAAATGGAGCCGCTGCTGCCGCTGCTGCCGCTGCTGCTGCTGGTGGTAGTGGTGGTTAGCCCTTTATGGAAATTATGTGCTGTTGAGTAAACATCTGGGCTTAGTCTTCTACACTAATTTGACAAATAGCGCTACTGGAAACGACGGCACAATGACAGGCGCAATAACACTGTTTGCCCTGGCTACAGCGGGGGGATGAAAATGTGAGAGAATAGGCCAGAGCAGGGCAGCAGCGAAATCTGCAGTGCAGTGAGGGGAACAGCGGGGACGAGCAGGCATGGAGCATGGATTAGCTCGTGGAAGGCAGACAGCGAGAGATCAAATGAGACATCTGAAGGACTGAGGCCAACAATCTCTGATTTGTGCCTCTGAGCATGTGTGATGATCTGCCAAATCAAAGCAAACCTTCTCATCTGCCGGCTTAGATAGCTTCCAGACTGCGTCCTCATTTGGAAGTCGGAAAGCTTCAGAAAGGCCCACGGAGGCCGCCATGCAAAGAGAAGACTTCATGGAAAGTCCTCCGTTGTGGGCTTGACACGACTTGTCTGTTCTTACTTTGGGCCTGGTGTAGGGGGCCCTGCCAAACACTGGCAAGCCAACCGCAACAGGCTGGCTTGGACTCAGACAGAAAGGCAAAGCAGTCCAACAATAAAGACCTCAGGAATAGATTCCTATGCAGATTAAAATCAAGGCCAAACTATTGCCTCTGTGCTGAGCCGGCTTTGCACATCCGTGCCATAACAAAATGCTCACGTGAGTCATACAGGAGTAATGCCACCTGTGTCATCAAAGAGGTGGATTAGTAATGTGGGCTTCAAACAGCCATAGAGTAAACATAATAATATTAATAGGGTCATTTACATTTATATAGCCGCTTCCTCATACACAAGGACACTTTACAACACGGGGGCTATATTATATTATCAAGACACAAGAACATAAATAGGTTTAAAGGGAGGTTCCATATTGAGGAAATAATTATCAGTCCTAGTTGTGGCTATACATGTATGACCCAGCTATAACACTATCACCACCATGTTTCACAGATCCAGTGATGATAATCAAATATAATGAAACGTCATTTTGTCTGTAGCCTTGCATTTAAACCTCTTCCTTAATATAACAATGACACTATGAAAAAGGCCTGGTCTAAAGCTCCTTCGTTTTATGAGACACAAGAATGAAACAGTGCAGTTATGGTCCTACTCTAAATGGCCAAAAGTATATGGACACCGCTGCTACTAATTCAGTTAGGTTTATTTTCAGTCATACCCATCCTTAACAGTGGTTTCACACCTACACATCGTCGCTGTCCAATGAAAAACATGTATCTCCATTTTCGATGATTTTTACTTTTATGCCTTATTTGATCACATGACCTGCCCTTTACACTGTGTGGAAATTTCATGAGGAATGGACCAACAGAAATGGCCCAAATGTTCTTGGAAAGACGTCTGGTTCCATTGACTTCCATTCAAATGAATTGAGGTTTTTGGCCTCTCCTGTAAAGTCGCCATTTTGGAGATACCTGTTTTCCTTTGGACAGTGACGACATGCATAGCCTTGTAATCACTATAGACAAACACTGGCTATAGGATGGGTGAGCTTGTGTAAGATCTGCTAATGAGGTCCAGTTGTGTCATAGTATCCTACTTAGAAGTGAGTTCATGGCATTTCTGACCCGGTCACCTGTAAGAGCTGGTAATGTGAAGTGGGATCATCTAGGAGCAACAATAGATCAGTGTCAATGTGGTACAAGCATGCAAACTCACAAAGTGGGGCCATTAAGTTCTGGAGCGCACAGTTTTTGAAAATCACTTAATTCAGAGTTCCAGAAAACAACCAGCAGCTTTAGGAAAGGGGTTTCAATGGCTGATCAGCAGCACAAGCCTATGACTATGCAGAATGCCAAGCATCGGCTGGAGTGGTGTAAAGCACTCCACCCATTGGCACTGGAGCAGTGGGAATGTGTTCTCTGATGGGACAAGCCACGCTTCACTATCTGGCAGTTGGATGAACATATCTGGGTTTGCTGAACGCCAGAGGAACTCTACCTACCAGAATGCAGAGTGGGAACAGTAAGGTTTGGTGGTGTAATGCTCCAAGGCTGTTGTACTAGGTTGGACACCATGTATCCCGTAAAGGTTATTGTAAAACTACATCTGAGACGTTTTAGACAATTACAAGCCTCCAGCATTGTGGAAACAGTTGGCTTGCTGCCTGCATATCATTTAATAACCTATAACGCTGCAGGCGGAAAAATCCGCAGTATTGCAGTGGTCTCATTAAGTAAATAAAACTATTTTTTGAAACAAATGAAAAGGTTTATGCATTAATATCTTACCCACGTTCACATCATATGAGCATATCTGTCTCTCAGTGTAGACGAAAATGACAGGTTCGAATGTAAGGATGTATATGTAACATTATATATTTAGTTCAAGGTGAAGCTGGAAGTCATAGGCCTAAAAAGGTGGACAAAGGATCAAGTTTCCCTATGTCCTGTGTGAATCAGCCCTGTCTAAGCCAGTCTGCGTTTACTTATATGGCCTTTTGGTGGCGCTATTGTTCTTAGGCCCACAGAAGTCCAAAATAATCAGCTCCTAAGCATATAAAACGCCAGTCTATACCTCATACCTAAGGATGCTGAGCAGTAGGTTGAACGATATTCATATACATAAATGCTCAATAGCGTAATAACCACAGATTTATATAGCACAGCATTCTGCACCCACCGCTCTCCATCTCTGTGGTGAGAGGCAACTTTGCTCCCATGCAATCTATGGCAAATTTCTTTCATTCTACATTTACACATAGCAGTGATTCATATAAGGCCGTATCATCGAGTGTGCCTTCACAGCATCACCTTCTTGGCCCAATGTCATATACAGGGGTTGGACAATGAAACTGAAACACCTGTCATTTTAGTGTGGGAGGTCTCATGGCTAAATTGGACCAGCCTGGTGGCCAATCTTCATTAATGGCACATTGCACCAGTAAGAGCAGAGTGTGAAGGTTCAGTTAGCAGGTAAGAGCACAGTTCTGCTCAAAATACTGCAATGCATTATGGGAGACATACCAGAGTTCAAAAGAGGACAGATTGTTGTTGCACGTCTTGCTGGCGCATCTGTGACCAAGACAGCAAGTCTTTGTGATGTATCAAGAGCCACGGCATCCAGGGTAATGTCAGCATACCACCAAGAAGGACGAACCTCCACCAGCATCACGTAGTGACCTGGCCACTATCCTGCAAGAAGAATGGCTTAAAATCCCTCTGACCACTGTGCAGGACTCGTATATGTCATTCCCAAGACCAACTGACGCTGTACTGGCCGCAAAAGGAGGCCCTAGACCATACTAATAAATGATTGTGGTCTAAAACCAGGTGTTTCAGTTTCATTGTCCGACCCCTGTATACAGTACTGGAGGAAACTGTGCTCCCTCCACGGTGGCCTCCATTATACATGTAGAGATGAATAGGCTTCCACCAGAGATGGTCATTAATATCATGGTTGGGTTTAATTGAGTTATCAAATAAAAATGTCAGGTGGGGTATATCCACACCCCCACTGAAGTGCTGACTGGTGGTTGTTAAACAAGAACACAAGTGGTCTGCAATGCCGTTCTCAATGAAAGGTTATTCAAGTTCTTCCACATTCATTGTGGCATTTGAGTTAAACAGACACGTGTAACATTTACATCATGAAGATTTCCCTTTTTTAATGTTTGGATAGGCATAAGGACGTCCTTGACTATAATAAATAATATGTGGGGGGAAAAAAATAAAAATCTATGCTGTGCATAGGTCACAGAGTCAGTTAAGGCCGCTCTTGCTGACATTTAGTTGCACTGATAAATACCATGACATTTTACAAGATGGCCTTCCCTTAAAAGAAGACCCCCAATGAGGGAGTGTATCAATTTAGCCATCATCACATGCTCAGCATGAAGCCGACTCAAATGTGTTTATACTGCTCGGTGCATCCTGTTATTTAACCATTCGACAGTGTGTTCCCACCAATTACGGACAAATCAGCCAACATGCAATGACTTGAAAGGGAGACTTTACCTCTACCTCCGTTCCTTTCATCAGGGAATGGCATTGAGCTTTTATCCGGTTTGGATCCGCAAACAAGCTGGTAACCACATTCGCATATAAAAGCTTTGTAAGCATCTTTGTTCCGTCACTTTTTGAAAGGCTTCCATAAAGCCTTATGTCTTATTCATTAGAGAGGTTGTTAGAAAGCAGCAGCCTCGCCTCTGATTTTTAGCAGCTCATGGCGCTGCCTCGCCAGAGGGAAATCACAGCTAATAACGAGTCACTGTTGTCTTTGTTAGCAGTCACATGCATGTTAAGACCAGAATACCTGATGGCCACTTATGCCTACATGATAAAGGATGTGTTGATGGGGTTAAATTTGCTTTCTTATTAGCTGACTTGTTAAGTTCAATGATGTAATTAATCAAGGCTTTATTGAATTATAGTAAATTAGGCCATTAGAGCATGTGCACGTTTATACACATCCACCTGCTGGTTTCAGGGCCTCAGAGGTTTCGGCAGGGACAAACGTAATAAGGGATTACGGGATAACGCTCATCTGTTCCGAGCAACGGCATCCAGCGATGCACGGCCAGCTCTATACTGTAGGTGTCTTCAGGTCTTGTTTGTTGCTGGAGGCTTCAGTGTCCTCTTCAGCATGTGAAACGCACAAGCTGTTGCTTTCGGATTAATTGACTGATGTTGTCAGTTAAGACGTTTCTCCTTTGCTGGCCTTGAAATCTCTGGTTACCAAGGTAACATAATTGGAAATTAAATAAAGAAATGTTTACCAGTTCCCATTGAGCCTACACATGCAGGATAGATGCATATTCACATCACTCATCCGCTTCAGTGTTATAGAGCTTCAGTTAAAGGCAACTATGTGAGTTATTTCATGGTTAAAACTCGCTGCTGATTTTTATTTTTTGAGATACCTATTCAGTGACTGAGACTTGGCAACATGAGAGTATTTGTATGAGAATTTGTAATTAAAATATGGACATGAATATTTACATGTTTGTATTGACATGCACGTCAGCAGTTTAGTAGCTGTTAATAAGGCCTGTCACAATCTTGAAACATTACCTGACTCTTCATTGCCGTGTAAATAACTTTAATTAACAGTTTCATTGTTTGTTTATTGTACACTCGTCATCAGAAAGAACAGCTGCACCTGGAAGGATGCGTGGGATTGTTGTGCTATTGGTAAGGAGGATAAAGGTTACCAGGATCAATAACTGATGATAAGTTGAGACTGATATGATCAATATTTATTGAGCTACACATACAGAAGTCTGTCTCTCAGTATGGCGTCGGGCCGCCGTGTTTGCTAACCCAACACGCCAGACGTCTCGGTATGGAGCTGTAGAGGTTCCTAATGGAGTCCTGTGATAATCCATCCCATGCAGCTTGAACATCCTCACACAGTTCCTGCAGATGGTGCGGTAGGGGTGGAGGTGGAGGGACACCAGGCCTTCTGGACGTGTGACAACAAAGCTTTCATCTGGGTGCTGACCACGGTGCCTCCACACACGGATTCGTTGGTTGTCTCCACCAAGACTAAAGCGGGACTCGTCACTGAAGATGACCCGCTGCCATTCTGAGTCACTCCATGACAGTCTGGCACCACACCACTGCAGTCTTTGATTAAGTTAACATGGTGTTAAGGGCAGTCGTCGTAACGGTCAGTGTGCATGTCGCCTTGTGTCATGCAACTGTCTGCCAGTGTTGCTGGCAGTAACAGGATGAATCATGGACAGCATCACAGCACGGCTGTTGGGTCACTTTGCCAATGCAGGGCAGTCTCTCGGTCCTCCCTCTCTGTGGTTTATATAGGTCTTCATGTCGCTCTAATGTATGCCTTCTTCTATCCACTGCTGCCAATAGCATGTTATGATAGTATCCACACGACTGGCGCAATATGTCGATAAGATCATCCTGCTTCCCAGAGCCCTATGATGCAACCCTCCTCTCCAACTGCTCAAATTGCTTTCGAGTCTTCTCTGAGGCATTCTTCACTTGCAAAGGATGCTACCAACACCACAGCATGAGTCAGAATGGAAAGCACACACAACAGGACAACCTTATACAGTCAGCCAGGTACAGCGATAAGGCCTGACGCTGCTTACGCCTGTGGCAGAGTGTGAAACTTTCATTCGCATGTCCTATGATGTCAAACCTGCCCGCTAAGCTTCCTTCCTGTTAGCTGATTCCTTCTGGGTGCAACTATTATGGGATGATGAGTGCATGAACCAATAAAGTACAAGCCTGAGGTGGCCAAACAGGCTGATGTTATTTTGCTTGATAGACAGATTGATGATAGATGTCAAGACTTATATAAACCAGCATCTACTCATTAGCTACATGTGTTTACTCACTCAGCAAATATATGATTTATAAAACGTGTGGAAAATGATTTCAGTCAGCACAAACACTGGCAAACAGGTGGCTGTATGATTTTTTTGACAAGCGTACTATTACAAGTAAGGAAAGTCTCTTTAAAATGAATTTTTTTATACAATATTTTAAATAAAAATGACAAAAACCAACTTTAACGACATTATTCAAGTTTTTTGTTTAACTCAGTTGTTCAAAACGCACAACAGTCTCTCTGGACACTACATTTATGGTATTTATCTGATGCTCTTATCCAGAACAACTTACAAGGTTAATCATATTACAGGCGGGCCAGTGTAGTGTTAGGAGTCTTGCCCAAGGATTCTTATTGGTGTAGCACAGCATAGTCACCCAGACCGGGATTTGAGTCCCTGTCTCCCACATGTGGTGGTGGCTCCCTGGCAGGTAGTGGCGTTATCTGCTGAGCTATACCAACCAATACTACCTCCACCATGTTTCACAGTGGCTTGTATTGATTCACTTGGCGAATATTAGGGGAGTAAATAACAAGATTACCAGAGTGCAAAACTATGCCAATTCAGTTATTTTTGATAAAAGCAAATCTCACACAAACAGTAGCCAACAAGTTTCTAGGCCCATGATTTATAATTCCTTGGCTGCTACTGATCGATTATTATATTGTGCTTTAATGTGAACATGTGCACATGAGCGAGACACAAGCAGACAAGATGATTTTTAGAAATAGTTAAGAAATGCAGTGACTGTGCTATTATATATAATCAAGGCTAATTAACAAAATCCAACGCAGACAAAATCCAGTGCGACATAACAAATGTCCCGTCGAGTGGTTTCTATCCTTCACACCAAGTCACATGGTGTGAACTGCTGCCACCTACAGCACAGGAGTGTACAGAGAGGATAATATTGGAAAGGTGGGTGGAAAATAAACATGCATCCATCAATGTTTCTGTATCATATTAATGACACTAGAACGTTTCCTATTTAATCGATACAGATCGATGGATTGTTACATACCCAGTCAACATCTCATCTGCCCAACAAGCTGTAATCCATAATGCATTCCTTATGGTCTTTTTAGTAAACTGCACAATATAATAGAAAATTAATTTCATAAAGAATAAACAGCCATAACAGCAGGTATCCATACTGGCCTAGGTTGATATGTGGTTCTAATTCAAAATGTGCTATTTAATATGCATGCAAATAAATGAAAGCTCGTGGCCTTCACTTAATGCATCATAATGCATTTTCGCTCCATACCAGGGTCATAAGCTGACAAGGTAAACAAACCAATTTGAGCACAGAGTCAAAAGTATAAAGTGTCAATTTACATTTCTGTTTTCCAGACATGGTCACTGAGCACCCTCACTCACAACACACTCGAGTCAACACATCAGCTCATTAGGACACTCTTAATGAAGTTCAAGTCAGGGTGTTAAAGCAGGTTAAGCAGTACAATACAGAAACACTCCAGGGCCAAACTTAAGAAACCTGGTTTTTACAACACGGAGTCCTCAGTCATGTGATCAGTGAATGAGAGAGGACACCTGCGAGGTGCTTGGTTTTGTTTTAATCTAATTATTTATTTTAGCAGCAGCTTAATTCAGTGCAAGTACCGCAGAGCAATGCCATTTATGAGCGTGCCATTATAGAGTGAGAGAAATGAGGGCTCAAAAATGCATGACATTGACATAGCAGGTGGCTGTCGAAACAATGCCACCGCAAACGTACACCATAATCAAAGCTCAAGGCTTAGAGTGTGCAACAGGCAGTGTGGGAAGATTATGGCATGTAGCCCATGATGCACGCTACAGCTGATGCCATTTGCCAGTCTTTGGCATCCAGTTTTATTTTTTTTGTTCATTTAATATGCTTTATCATCTACTTTACTTTTGATCATGAAGGGACCGTTTAAGAAAAAAAGCAACTGCTCATTGCAGCAGACAGAATGAAGTGAATGACTTTGATGGTCTGTGGTGTAATTAGAGATGCAATTAATTTAGTAATTCTTTCAGAACAGCAAGTGTTATGTGTTGATTTGAAGTTTTGTTTTTGTTCAAAGAGAATATGTTATATTTTTCCTCCCGACAATTTGTGGTTTTACACGAAAGAGATCAATTAGCAGTCTAAAGAGAAGTGTTCTTTTTGCTCCTCCTAGCATGAGGCAGCCAGACGTTATCTGTGTAGAGAGGGTGATGAATGTAACAAAGGAATTAGCAATTAAGACATTACATTTTGTACATTTCAGCTCTGCGAAATTCCAAGCTTTTAACCACTTTCACATGCGCGTGAACAGAAACAATGGTGTACACTCAGGTGGGTTCTCTGAAGTGATGCCCCAGAACAAGCACTACAGGTTCCCTGAAGAACCTTTCAGTGGGAGGATTACTAAAGAAATATTTTGGTAAACAAGATGTAACCGTTTTTTTAAAACCCTTAATTCCTTAAATCCCAGGCTTATTACATCCTAAAGCTGGAAACCAAGGCAAACTGGCAGAAATAATTACCCTTAATACAGTCAATCAGCCAAAACATGGTTGGAGTCAAAATGTAGCTTCTTTGGTTTAGTTTTAAACTGGTGCCGCTGTGCTAACACTATGAGTGTAGTGATGTTTTACAACATGCCCCAGCACTCTAGCACACTAGAGCTTGAAGACGTAATGGTACAGCAAAGCAGGACATCATGCTGGAAGAAATGTGGCCTTGAGTGACCGTAATTGGAGATCATTTGAACACTTGATGAGGCCAAATGGTAGAAAACTGGATGTAGAGCTCATGACTAGGTTTAATAGTAAAAGTAAGAGTATTTCTACATATTGGGACTAAACAGCTGTGCATTTCTACATATAGGGACTAAACAGCTGTGCATTTCCACATATGGGGACTAAACAGCCGTGCATTTCCACATATTGGGACTAACCAGCTGTGCATTTCCACATATAGGGACTAAACAGCTGTGCATTTCCACATATGGGGACTAAACAGCCGTGCATTTCCACATATTGGGACTAACCAGCTGTGCATTTCCACATATTGGGACTAACCAGCTGTGCATTTCCATATATTGGGACTAAACAGCCGTGCATTTCCACATTTGGGGACTAACCAGCCGTGCATTTCCACATACTGGGACTAACCAGCCGTGCATTTCCACATACTGGGACTAACCAGCCGTGCATTTCCACATAGTGGGACTAAACATCTGTGCATTTCCACATAGTGGGACTAAACATCTGTGCATTTCCACTTATTGGGACTAACCAGCTGTGCATTTCCACACAGTGGGACTAACCAGCTGTGCATTTCCACATAGTGGGACTAAACATCTGTGCATTTCCACATAGTGGGACTAAACAGCTGTGCATTTCCACTTATTGGGACTAACCAGCTGTGCATTTCCACACAGTGGGACTAACCAGCTGTGCATTTCCACATATTGGGACTAACCAGCCGTGCATTTCCACATAGTGGGACTAAACATCTGTGCATTTCCACATATTGGGACTAACCAGCTGTGCATTTCCACATAGTGGGACTAACCAGCTGTGCATTTCCACATAGTGGGACTAACCAGCTGTGCATTTCCACATATTAGGACTAACCAGATGTGTGGTTATAAGAAAACCACTAGTTAGTGAAGGCTAGACTTTGCATCAATGCAAAAAGATCATATGGCCATGTAAGTCCAGACTGACCTTATTCTAGACCGATGGGTACATCAGGGTAAGAAGAAAAGTGCATAAAGCACCCATTATGCATAGTGTCCACTGTACAAGCCTCTGGAGGCAGTGTTATGATTTGAGGCTGATACAGTTGGTCACATTGAGGCTTAGCAAATACATGTGGCAATAAAAAATCAGATGAGAATCCAAATGAACTGAACGATCAGGTCATCACATCATTGTTTTTTTTTTCTTAACCTGATGGCAAGAGCATAGTCCAGGTCCATCAGGCTCAGACTGGGGAAGAGTGTTTTAGGGAGCCTGGGGAATCATTTTCACATATGAATTGTACCACCGTTACGGGTTATACAACCGTAACCCTACTGAAGGTCTTTGGGATGTGCTGGGGAAGATGGTTTGACTCTCCCGTTCTGAAAACAAGACCTCTGATATAAATGAATAGATGTTGTGACATTGCCTAAGGTTGTCAAAACAATGCCATGGCACATGTGCACCATTACCAGCGCTATAGGCGATCCAACTAAATACACACGTGGGCAAAATTGTTGGAAATTGAAACAGGCCTGGACAGAAATGATGGTACCTCTGACAAATGTGACCAAAGGGACCTGTTAAATCAAGGTGTGTTCACTAATTAGCATCACAGGTCCCTTTAGAAGTTTTTCTTGGCTCTTTTGTTCCCATTCGTATTATCCGTCTCTTTGATTTCTCCTCCTGTGTCCACGTCCAGGGAGGTGGGCTACAGTCCCATGGATCATAAATTTCTGAATAATATATGCAGCTGTAGTCACAGGACCATCAAGCTGCTTGGAGATGGTCTTATAACCTTTACCTTTAACATGCGTGTCTATAATTCTCTTTCTGATGTCCTGAGACAACTCTGTCCTTTGCTTCCTCTGATCCATGCTGAGTGTGGTACACACCTTGTCACCAAACAGCACAGTTGCTACCTGTAGCTCTATATATAGGCCCACTGATTGATTACAAGAATGTAGACACCTGTGATGCTTATTAGTGAACACACCTTGATTTAACGTGTCCCTTTGGTCACATTTTTCAGGGGTACCATCATTTCTGTCCAGGCCTGTTTCAGGAGTTCATTTTTTTAAATAATTCTGTTGAAAAGCAATATCAATATCAATTTTTTATTTATCAATACTTTTGTCAGAGTAAATTTATTTCTGTTACCATTGTGGGTTTTCCTTTCATTAACCGAGGGTTACCAACAATTTGGTCCATGTGTGTATGAGAGTGTGCAACAGGCGGTGTGTGAAGATTAAGGCATGTATTTGTGGAAGCCGTTTCGGTGGCTATTTACTTTCGGCATTTGTTGGCACCGTTAGAATGCTAGCTCCACACATGTCTTGGCTGATGGACTGCATTATTGCACAGGGCTACCATCATTAATAACTCCCTGTTTTATCTAAGGGAAATAACGGACTGCTAAAGCACAGGCATGTGGACATAAAACCAGACACCGGCGTTAGTCTAGCAAGTCGCTAAAGCATGAATTCATCATGATTAGGAAATGAAAGTGATTTCTCATTGATAATGGCTATACAGCGCAGAGCTGCTGCACCTGGGCTCTGGGTAAGGAATGCTGGCTCAGGCTCTTTTGTCTTTGGTTGCTTATCATCCAGGCAATAATAGAGGCTTCATCTCAGGTGTTTGAATTTGTTCTCCTTAGGCTGTTGTCATAGAGCGCATGAAACAAACAGATAGGGCTGCACAATCAGAGTGGAATTAAATCCGAGGTTAGCGCGAGGAGGAACAAACGGCAAACTTAACAAGATCATTATCACCAATGGGCAGATGTCACGCTGTGACATTTTGCATTTACACAGTGCCAACACAAGCAGCTTTCATTGTGCAACAAAGAATTGCATTAAAGCGATCGTCAGGA
Organism: Prochilodus magdalenae; assembly: GCA_024036415.1. Taxonomy (NCBI): domain Eukaryota; kingdom Metazoa; phylum Chordata; class Actinopteri; order Characiformes; family Prochilodontidae; genus Prochilodus; species Prochilodus magdalenae. Next base: position 82,397 of record JAMWET010006435.1, on the reverse strand, counting down.
AGACAATCGCACTATGACTGTCAATGCTTTGCATTGGCAAGATTTACTCCATTTTACTCAAGACAGGTTGTAATTTGCCAAGACTATCGCAACCGTTTTGTTATCAATCAGCCGAACAGCAGGGCAGCAGGGTGGCGTGCACGAGGACAGTGATGAAAGACCCAGTCGGCCAAACATGGCGGGTTTCATTCAAAGACAACCGGAGAGGCTGGTGTATTTATTCGAGCCTCAGGTTCAACGAAACAAATGTTGGAAACACAGGCAATCTTTTGAGTCCAACTCAGGATCCACTTCTGAGAGGAAACATGATTGCCTGGGTACGGCCTGAGGTGCTGCTGGGGTAAGCAGCACTGGCTCCCAGCCCACACTCTGTGATGCCACAGAACACAGTTACAAAAGGAATAGATGCATTAAAAAAGTTGACGCAATCACAACTTTTCATTTTCAAGCTTTTCCAGATCAGTGGATATACACCATCAAAAATAGATGCACTTCATCTGTGATATCGTCAGGACGGCCATGAAGCCGAAGCCCAAACACAAATAAAACTCCTTCTCCCCGAACAACGCAGCACGGACACGGACGCGGCCTGGAAACGGGCATCAGCATCGAGAAAAAACAAATTTTCCAAACGGCGTTAGTTATTAATTTTTGTGGAAGTATACGCACTGAGCAGGACACATTTGTAAACAGCCTGGAGATATCATTAGGAGCCAAACAGAATGAAGCTCGGCCTGCTCTGTAATTGAAAGATAGTGGCCGTAGTTGCCGCACTGACAGCTCTGTTCAGTATGCAATGGCATTGATCCAAATAAAGGGCGCAGATAATTCCAGGTAGACAGGAATTTGATGATTAATTTCCTCTTTGGTTTTCCTCCTGATCATAATAATGCATGAGAAAATGGGGCATTGTTGTCCACAAAGCAATTGTCCCCCTGGCATGTGCTGGAGTATTTCTAACCCAGTAAGTGAACTTTTAAATGATGTGTTCTTTTACCTCAGCTAGCTGCCAGGATACAAATGAGTCACACAGCATCCCACGCGATCATGCACATCCACCGTATAATAAACCCATTTCACCCAGCATGAAATAAAAGACCATTTTCAAGTTCAGTGATTGGGTTCATAAACTCTCTCTCTCTCTCTCTCTCTCTCTCTCTCTCTCTCTCTCTCGCACACACACTCACATACACATGCCATGAAACTAAGCCAAGGCGAATTTGAAATGGAACAAACTGCTCAAATTACCATGCAAGTGACAAATCAATAATTACATTAATACTTAGTTTAATCTCACTGAAGAGTAAATGGCATAATTCCTTGTTACACGCTCGTATCAGTGAAACAGTCACCTGGTTCACACGCATGCATCTTCTTCAGCTCGGTTTACAGCTTATTTACACTACGTGTCCAAACGCTAACAGACACCCGCTCATCCAATGCTTCTGTTAATAGGGATCTGTCCCTCTTTGCTGTCTCCTTTGGGAAGACTTTACACTAGATGTTGGACCATTGCCATGAGGATATGAATGCACTCAGCCTCAGGAATATAAGTCAAGTCAGGTACTGATGTTGTATAAGTAGTTCTGATCACAAGCACCGCTCCAACTCAGCCCAAAGAAACTGGATGGTGGTCCAGTGCTGGGGAGTTTTACCCTACTAGGCAAAACAAGCTCACCGGACAAAAAGTAGTCACCTTGTGTGTTTAAGGTGGTGGTAACTTCAGGCTCCTGCAGATGACGGGGCTACAAACACATGTGGGGTGTGAGTGACGGGATCCATAGATTGAGAAGAGGTGCTACAGTGCAGGGGATGTCTCGTTTCATGTGTGGAAAATGGTAGATGGTAATGATGGGCTAAAAGGAGTGACTGCATGTGGGTGTGGCCAAAGACCATAGTGTGAAGGAAGCAGGTGAAACTGCAGGTGTATGGAAGCAGCGTACGGTCATACAGGTCTACCAGCAGTGGCTAAAATCCCAGTCTACAGGGAGTTCTCCTCAGAATTGTGCCAGGGAAGACATCCACCAAATGTGGACCAACTCCACAATTCTCTGATGCAAGAGTGGCTGAACACTGATATTGCTGACATCCAGAAATCAAAATCACTGTCAAATTTAATCACCACTGTTGCTCATGCTCATAGAGGTGTTAAACACTATTAGCTCATTTCAGACACAGGTGACTAGTCTTTTGTCTGTTGAGCTTATATATCACTGCTGTTGGAGGAAACCTTGTATTTATAAAATGATAGCTTTACAGGTGACAGAAAAAATCCTGCACTTTCAAAGTAGGTCAGTGTAACCAGACTTTTATTTATTTATTTATTTGTTTGTTTTTATCTGTTTTGGTTCATCATGAAATTTACAATTCATTTAGAAGGCAACATGCATTTTCAAACTATGTCAAAAACTGAAAAATCAGAGACCCTTCTTCACTTATTTAATATTGAGTAAAACCGCCATTAATGTATTCATTCTTTAGAAGATTACTGAAAAGATAGATAGATAAAAAAATAGGACTCCTAACAACATCATATAAGACCTGGCAGGCAACCAAAACATCACCATCAGATAAACAGCACTCAAAGATTCATCGTTGAAAGACGGAGAAAAATCAAGCTCTACTCCTAATTCAGATCAGAAATCCCCAGGTGTTTCCTTCCACACTATGGATCGGAAAGGATGTGTAGTTGGTGTTCCCTAAACAATGGACTGACCATCCATGTGTTTGAATGTACGTAGATGATAAGCAGAAGGAAGCTCCACCACTGTATAAGGCCTTGTTTAGACTGCCAACCCAGATCCGACGGCAAATCCACATGTAGACTGATTTTTGATAGTCTGGGAAGCAAAAACCATTATTTTAGAAATCCAATTTGGAAAAACTGGATCCAAAATACATTTAGAGGGGATTTGAAATGTGTTACCAATCTGAGTTTGATTGATGTGCCTCCGTTTAGATGCTCTGGCCGCTCAAATCAGAGTTTAAAGTGACAGCACAGAAGTGCTGGGATTTGCCACGCAGTTACAGACACCTACATCGTTACCACAACAACCTGTGCAGATAGATGATGATGATGATGATGAGTCACCTGGTCCACATACATCTTCAGCTCTATTAACAGCCTACTTACACTATCAGTCCGAACGATTCTAGACAGGTGATCATCCAATGTTTCTTATGAAATGAAGGCTGTTAATAAGGAGTTTGTCCCTTATTGCCGCGGTAACAGCGTCTGCTCTTCTCTGGAGCATTGCCATGAGGATGTGAATTTGAGTTACTGATGCGCCTCAGTATGGTCACTCAAACCAGAGTTCAAAGTGTCCACAGAAGTGCTGGGACTTGCTATGAATCACTGACACCTTACCAACAACCCATGCAGATAGGTGATAGATGATGTCTGGACACACATCCGAACTGATTACACCACACACCGAACAGTGTGGACAGCCGTCCCTAAAAATCTGACTTGTGAAACACACTCATCATCAAAAGTATAGTTGCACCCAGAAGGAATCAACCGACCGGAATGAAGCTTGGTGGGTAGGTTTGACATCGTGAGACACACAAATAATTCAAGTTTCACACTTCCACACCGCCACCTTTCATCTTGGCATTGATTGGGCAGTGCCTCCACCAACACAAAAGCGGTTAGGTATGCGAGGAAGGCCTTATCGCTGTACCTGACAGACCCAACAGCCATGACTGTCATGGAGTGATTCAGAATGGCAGCGGGTCAACATCAGTGACGAGTCCCGCTTTTGTCTCGGTGGAGGCACCGTCCAATCAATGCCAAGATCAACGGTTTGTTGTCACCCGCCACATGTCCAGAAAACCTGGTGTCCACAGGAACTGTGTGAGAATATTTAGGATCCCTGGGATGGATTATCACAGGACACCATTAGGAAACTCTACAACTTCATGCAAAGCCGATGCAATAGCATAGTACATTAGCAAACATGGCAGCCCGACGCCATACTAAGAGACACTACTACTTTATCTACGGCATTTAGCTGCCGCTTTTATCCAGAGTGACTTACAAGGGTAATCATATTACAGGAAGGCCAATGTGGTGTTAGGAGTCTTGCCCAAAGACTCTTACTGGTGTAGCACAGCGTAGTCACCCAGAATGGGAATCAAACCCCAGTCTCCCACATGGGACGGTAGCTTCCTGGTGAGTAGTGGTGTTATCCGTTGTGCCACACCAACCGACTACTTCTGTGTGTGTAGCTCAGTAAATATTGAACATATTAATCTACGTTTATTTTATTTCCTGGTAACCTTTACCTTTCTTCCCAACAGCCCTGCAATCCCACACCTCCTTCTGGGTGAACCTAGTCTTTTGACGATGACTGTAAATCTGATTTGCCTACACTGTGAAGAGCCTAAGGCTGAACCTTGGAGGAAAATGATCCCCACAGAACTGAAGTTTCCTGAGAAGTGTCCTGAAAGTCTTTATTTAGTCGTCGATGTTTTCTGTTGATGAACTTCTGTTGAAACATGAATAAGTTCTACATAGTATCTGCATATCCATAGGACAGGAAGAGAAACCTTCACCCAGCCCCAGCTTTGTTTGCACACACCGAGTGCCACCGCACATACAGAAGCGCCGCAAGCTCATATATATACGTGAAAGTAGTCGGTTCTGACCTTCCGCCAATAAAATACTCATTTCACACTGATGGTTAGAAAAGGCAGAGATTTATTCAGAGCACAGAGCCGAGGACCTGAGTGCAAATGCATGGGCGGAAGAGTCTCTGTGGGCCAGAGCCGCTGGAGGAGCTATTGGCAAGCCTTTGTCTCCTCAGACTGCTAACAGTACATGAGGAAAACCTTAAAGAGAGTTTCATTAAGCCGGTCGTCTAAGAGCTGTGCGCAGCTGCGGTCAGGTGGAGGTGCTGGACAAAAACAAGAGATTGTTCGAACTCAGGTGTAAATGCAACCCAAGGCTGAAACGCTGATGAGGTTATTTCAATAAGGCGATGGACTTGTGCAAATTACAACAGTGCTATCACAACAATCAAGAGCCTGTCAGACTGCATGAGCGTCCTCGGGAGGGGAGAGGAGGTTTAGCCGCATTTTATATGTAAATGCGTTCAGAGGAGCTTCAGTGTGTGGAAGTGTCGGAAGTCAGGACCTGTTGCCATAGATACAAATTAACTGGCCGGGATGTTTTCATTTGGATTGCAGCGCCTGTCAAAGCCGTTAACTCACCGCTTCTGACTTTGTCTGCACAATTAACACAATGGTGCCTTCGTTTATCTTATAAGCCAAAATCATTATTATGATTCTAACAATGGTACAATTCAATCAGAGATCATTTTATTAAAGTGCCTTTGCAAAATAATGCTCAGATTTGGTTCAACTTTTGGATTTAGAAGTTAACATGGTGAGCATAGTATTGATCTGAGGACATAGCTAGTGTGAGAGAGAAGAGAACAGGGTCTCAGAAAGAGATGATGTACATCTTTGAATCAAACACTATATGACTGCAAAAATATACATAGCATATTTGAGTCAACAGCGCCCTCTTCTGTGAGATGGAGGGAACAGCAGGCATCATGCAGAATAGTAGCCCAGTCATAAACTAACCCATCCAAATTCTAACACAGGCTAGATTAGGTTCAGATAGATTACAGCTGTATAGGCTAGACTAGACTAGACCCAAACCCGTATGTTGTCGTGGTAACACAGTGGCAAATAACTCCACAAACAATGAAGACATTAAAGTCTAAACTTGTTTGGTTTTATTGAAAGCGTGCATCATTTCATCCACATACCAGATAATTCAATTCTTTATCAAGAAGAAGCCCAAGGAAGGCCTCCTGTCAAAATACACATCCACAACTGCATATTGGCTGAGGGGGGAAATGCAGGTTGACTGGCAAAACGAGCTGTCCAAGCTGCCACATTCACACTCTATGTTTCCTTTATGGAATCAGATCAGATTTTTACTCAAGTTAAAAATGTACAAACCTCATAAAAGCCATGTTAGAAAAGAAACTGAAGAGCCGCTTCGCAGTGCAAACAGTTGCACACAGCCACCGTCATATCAAACAAGTATCTACATATTATTTTCGATATGAATTCCTCGGCATCATCCGAGCCCTGCTGAGCTGTCCGTTACGCGTAGGGCACGTTTCATGACAGGTATACGATTACTTGAGATGAAATCCTGTTACAGATACAGAACGTTTTCAGCTTTCCCCAGTGAAGTTCCCACTACAGATATTGCTCCAGCATTGCCATGGTGATGTGCACATGCACATAAGGCAGCTAGTAAGGCACCTTACAGTCAAAACACATCATGCTGCAACTTTTTTGCAGCTCGAGTTAAAAGGAAGACTGGCACGATTCTCGTTTCGCACGACTAATCTAATAAAGCTACTAATCTACAAATCTGTCGCATGGTTTACTCAAGATATTAGGGTTCTAGGGATATGAACTCAGATAAACTCCCTAGCCAATCAGCACTCAAGAGTCATATGGTCAAAAAAATCCTGTATGTCTTCATACAGAAGATGTACTGCGATGATATGCAGTGCACATGGGCGACACCCTACTATCTGCATTACAGCTAACAGACCTGCCTGTATTCTATGGGCGTTTGGAATAAGTGAGCGCAGTCCTCTGCTATCAAAGTGCTTGTGTTTGGCAACAATAGAAAAGAAAGACACTGTTAATAAATTACTATCTCAGTCTCCGTGTTTCATAGAAATGCTCCAGCGTTCATACATTTAAGCTGCTTTATCACCGTCTTCTTGATAAAGGGATTGCAGGGATCTTATCCCTGGCCTGTCAGAACATTTCTGTAATGATAAAGGTAGAACAGATAAGGAAATAAAGGAACGTTTCAGGACAGGGAAATTAGAGACGCAATGAGCTGGCTACTCTTTTTTCACACGAGGAGCATCCCCGTTATTTGTGCCGTTGGAGTCGAGTTTGCCCTCTGCTTGTAGTTTCTTGATGCAGTCGTGAGGCCCGTTCCCCATCAGAGCCGAGGGATGCCTGTAGGAGCCTCCGATGCGATCCCACAGGGTGAAGTACTGTCCATAGTTGTAGTCGAAGAAGAGATGGTGGTCCGTGTGGTGCGCCGCGCCATTGATGATTTTTTCCAGCATGCCTGGGACCCGGTAGTCCCCGTCGTGAATGGAGATGGTCCATATGTTAACAAAGACATAGAGGATCAAGTAGAGCACCTTGTGCAGGGGGAAGAGGAATGGGTAGATGTGGTAGGGTAGACCTTGGAGGAAACCATCCACCGGGTGGAAAGCGTGGCTGGCGAACGGAGTCGGGATCTTCCAGATGTGGTGAGGTTTGTGCAGACGCTACACAGATTCAGGCACAGATGAATTCATTAGTAGTGTGATTGTGATACATGTAAATAGGACAGTTTGTTATTGTAGGTGCATGGTAACACACGGGCATCGTCAATGCTTCTGGAACACTGAACAACTACAGGCTCCATGAAGGAGATCAATTATAGAGAGTCTGTGTCTGCAATAGCAGCATAGTAACAAGTAGCTGATTGGATGTCGGGCCAGGGCGGTATTTTATTCATATACTTTGAAATTTACTTGGAGATTTGTTCTCTTCCTTCTTCCTAGTTTACTTTTTGAACAAACCGCTGCTGTGGTTGGTGTAGCTCAGCGGATAACACCGCTACTCACCTTGGAACCACTACCACATGTGGGAGACCGGGGTTCGAATCCCGATCTGGGTGACTATGCTGTTTTACGCCAATGAGAGTGCTTGGGCAAGACTCCTAACACTACACTGGCCCACCTGTAATATGAATACCCTTGTAGGTCGCTCTGGATAAGAGCGTCAGCTAAATACCATAAATGTAAATGTCAGAGCCAAACCTTGTATCTCTACTCTTTTCTTTTGATTTATTTTACAGTCCGTTTAAAGAAAATGGCCCAAAATGACTCAGAAAAAAGTATGGTTACCATGACGTAAAAAAAAAATATTTTAGTAAATTTTAAAAGTTATTTTTTCAACCTCAGAAAACTTGAATATTGTTTTCAGTGTTGTGATAGGATACTTTTTCCATGATGTGATTCAAAAGAATGGCCCAAAAAGTATTGTTACCATGACTTTTAAGAGTAATTTTTAAAATGTCTCTTAAAAATGTATTACAATTAATAAATAATTTATAAAAATTAATACAATTTATAAAAATTAAAAATTAAATTAAATTAATAACGTAATTTTGTAAAAAAAAAATCCAATTTTCCTGTAAAGTTATCATGTGTAAGGTACATGGTTTTGTTCCAATAGCGCAAATAAAAATTATTTTGTACTACTTGCTTACTATAGACATTTTTCCCTATTACCTTTCTGTCCATCCCGACTTGTAAGCCAACCGCAGAAAAACTAAATATCGTTTACGGTGTTGTGATGTATGATATTTATTCATGATGTAAAAATGATGTTACATAATATATACCATATTAGTTTCTTCTCATCTTTTCTTTTCATATCTTGATTATTACAAGCCTGGCAATTACCTTGTAGACAAGTTTGTGATGAAGGAACCTGTGAACCCAGTAGATGCACATATCGGTGAAAAAGAGGAATGAGAACATGCTGACAACCAGCCCTGTCCAACCTACAAGAAGGCAAGAAGAACGAGACTAAAAGGTCAGGAATTCCATGAGCTCAGGTGCATGTCTTTAAGAAAGGCCAACTGTTTCCTTTACATATTTATACAACACATCTAAAATATTAATAAACAAAGACAACAAGAAGGAGAATACGCAAACCAGCCTTTTCACCCTGGCTGCCATTTCTAGGACAGTGACAGCCTAAGACCAGGCCAAATACATGACAAACACCAAGAAGTTCATAGGGAAGCTCTTGCATGCAATTTTTTTAATTTCTTTGTCTGCTAGGCATGTGACTGAATTCCTTGAGGGTTTGTATTGTTCCAGGAAGATATGTTCAGGTAAGGCATGAGGATTTGGCCTGCCATTAAGAGGCCTACGCTGATTTTTCATTTCTCTTTATCTAAAACCCATAAAACTCCCATTTAACACATGGACCTAAGCAACAGTTCTGCCATATACCTTCCCTACGTAGCCATGTATAGTATTTTAGGGATGAACTTCACGTGAAAGGACTTGATTCACTTTTAATTCAACAAACTGCTTACCTTAGATGCTTACCTTGTCAACTCTTACAACCTGGGACAAGTCATGAAGGTATGCCAACATATTTTTTTCAAAGATTTCTTAGAATTATTCTTAGTAAAAGAGTTACCAAAGTTACCAAAACACTAAAAGACACTTTCCCATGACTTTTTTTCCTAAAGAAATAGAAATATCACACACTTTTGTGAATCTGAGCACTGAATTTTGAAAGCCATCACAGATCCTCACCCAGGGGAGACTCATGGACCTCATCGTACAGCTTGCTGTAGCCTCGGACTTCGGCGAAGAACAGTGCGACTGTTGGAATGCTGATCAGCGGTAAAGAACTCATAGCATATTTGATTTCTCGTCGCACCTGGTTCTGTGGAGCAAGACAAACGAAAGGCAAGCAAACGTTACCATCCTGGACCCGTACCTGGATATCTGGACATACCAAACCTAAGGAACAGGAACTGTTCATGCAAAAATCACAAAAAAGTCAGACTGCTACATGCACAGTCTGCATTATCTGTATGCTATCTGAAACGTGAGAGGAAGTGGAAGCTGTCCTGACCTCCAAAAACTGAGGGTGCTTCATCAAACTGTGGTCAAAGATGAAATAGTAGCTTAGAGCACCCAGGCCAAGATATAAAATCGCAGCGCCCAGATTGGTAACCACCAACAGTCCGAGGATCTGCCGCAGAGGCTCATCTTCAGGCCAAGAGGAGGGATACACATACGGAGTAAAGAAGTAATAGTCTGCAAAGTTCAGTACAAGGTCCATGGTTGGCACTGTGGGGCGAAAAAGACAGGAGGGAGAGAAAGTGTGACAGAGGCTGAATACATATGGCCTACAGTATGCCACAATAATGAATTTGGCATGACATGCAAATGCTACTGAATAAAGTTCAGTCCTCAGTGCTACTGGTATTTATTTGAAGCCAGAGAAGAACCTTGAGTGATCTGCTGTCGGATCTGATCACACAGAACAGAGATTGTACACAGCACCTGGACTTCACATATATAGACCTATCTATGCAATGGTTTACTATGTGTGACTGCAGGTTCTAAATAAACTCCTGTAGGTTCAGTTTAGAGCAGAGTCTGGAGAAGAAACAAGCGCGTCCTACCTGTTAAGGTGTTGAGGTTCAGCTCCTGCAGGCCGCCTGATGTTCAGCACTGATACCAGTATACTCTCCGTGACGCAGGAACTGAATACAGCTGCGCCCAATAGGCGCTCGAAACGTCATAACGTAAGCAGCCTTCTCGCTTTTGATTGGACGTCAGCTCGATCTGATCATGGCGTTATAGACACAAGGACAGGATTTAAAGGAATATAGTTATGGAAGTGTTTAATATCATTTAAACGGGAACAAATAAGGGAGCAAATTATGCACATTATGTTATGTGCTTGATGAAGCCGTGCGTAGGGATAATCGTAGACTGTCTCGTTTTGTTTTGATAACTAGAAGCTGTGGTTAAGTATTATAAATATGTTATCTTCACATCATATACTCGATTTCTGAGGTAAAGTTCAGAGGCTTTTACTTTATGGTCGCTGTTATGTGAAGTTTGGTGAAAGCCAGTGAAACTGCGTCATGGTAAATCCTGTGTTGGTCACATCGCCCTCTGCTGTTTGTTTCGGACTTAGGAGAACAGTGATGCCCTTTTAACGTTGACAACATGGCAGCCGCGGCAGTACTCAGTCATATTTCCTAACATGTTAATGTTTGGAATGGTTATATGAAAGGAATCGACAGAAATACAGTTTTATCGAGTGTTTGCCGAAACGGACTACAAAGTCTGTCGCTGATGGCGTCACTGTCTGTACAACCTTCGACGCGGCGACGGCACTGGTTGCTGGGATTTGTAGTTCACTTACATTTTCAGCTATACCAAAAAATATTGTGTTGTTATTTCGAAATTGTAGTTTTTACGTGTTTATATGCAGGGAAAGTTTCTAGCTGTATGATATTAATCCATTCTAGGAACTGTTCAAAACAGCAGGTCCGTTTTTTTCTCTCATCCAGGGTACAAACTAAATGTTATTTTACTGATGACAGATTTTTTACGAATAAAATAAGTTAATAATAATAAAAGCAATCAAACCTTTCGACTTGATCCACAATGTGCCCGTCATTACCTTTGGTCTTTAAAAAACAAACAACCAAAACGAACAAAAATAAAAACAAACAAAAAACATGTTATGAATTTGATCTCACTATACCTCACAAAATTTGCCTCACCCTCCCCTAAACATGCGCATTTTTTTTTTACTATTTTTATTTTACTTGTTTTGTCTGTTTGCTCAGTTTGAACATTTAAATAATGTATTTACTAATAATTGTTTACTTATTATTGTTATTATTATAAAATGTGTTTATTTCCTAATATTATTTTTGTAATGGTCTTACTTATACATGCTGTATTATGCAAATGTGTGTACATTCTTTTGCTATTACTAAAAAATGTGCAGAATTATATAAAAAAAGAAAAAAAAAGGTTTGCACGTTCTTCCGTACTACGTCATCAAAAAGGGCCGAACTACAAAAAGCCCGCGCCGGTGCTAAGCTGTCGGCTCTGAGGAGTTTATTGTTTTCGTGCGGTGGGTTTAAAAGCTTTCTGGATATAACAAAACCAGCACTGGGACAGTACTCTGTATTTAGTCATCTACTTTCCCGCCCGGATTCCCGGTGGTTTAGAGGCGGGATGGACAGCGAGGTTCAGAGGGACGGCAGAGTACTGGATCTGACCGATGATGCCTGGAGGGAAGACCGACTCCCATACGAAGATGTGACAATTCCTCTGGTAACTTCCGACCGCGTGTATATATAGATGATAAGCTTGTCTGAGTGTGTAGCCGAGACTCCCTTGTCTTTCTCTCCAGTTCATCACTGAAATCTCCCACTTCACTGTCTCTTTCATCAGCTCCACTCACCATATAGGAGAACTGCAGGCTGTAGTCGATTTAAACATCTGCATACGTCTTTAGTCTCCATTTCTCTTTGGTCTTCCATGGTTAGGACCTCCACAGGACCACCACAGCGCACAGACAGTTTAAGTGGTGCTCAAGTGTCCTGTCATGGTCCATCCTGTGGCCACTGATGAAGGACTAGAGGATGCCCCACGCTGCACTGTGCAGCAGCTGATGAGCTATCGCCCTCTGACTGGTGTAGCAACAGGATAGGAGTGTCTAATAGAGTGGACAATGAGTGGACAAAGTGTTTACCCACTCCAGCAGCAGCACTGCTGTGTCTGATCCACTCACACCAGCGTGGTGGTCTACCACACAAATGAGACCTGCTGACACTTGAAGAACGTATGCAGGGAATCAAGTGGAGTAGTAGAACTACAAAGTGTTACTATGTGGTAAGTGAAACTGGTAAAATGGCCAGTGAGTGTAGATACAGGGAGGTGGACTGGTGTTAATTGAGTTGATTGTATTTAAAGCTCCTTTGATCAGATAGATAGATAGATAGATAGATAGATAGATAGATAGATAACGTTATTAATCCCAGAGAAAAAGTCACACATTGCAGCAGCCAAAGCACAGTACAGAACAATAATAGACAATGTACATAAATAAAGAGAACAATAAAAAGTACTATAATAATAATTAATAATTAATAATAATAAGCACCACTATGAGTGGGATGGAAGTAAAACTGTTAAGGCTAATGATATGCTATGAAAATAAAGCAACTATGTTAAGTATACAGCCTTGAAAGTATCATTACCAGAGTGTATGTACAATAACAAAAACATAGGGAATAAATATTATGCAGAACAGTGCAGCTGTGTTTTGCACCTACCATATCAGGGCACTCTATAAGTTCACAGTTATGACTGTAGCACATCTGTGGCTGCACAGTTCATCAGCATCCCTCTACATCTGTAAATGCAAAAGAACTACCCTAGAAGCCTCACTCACCAGATACTTTTTGGGATATTTTTGTGGTGGACCTTTTTTGCACTTTAGAGGAGCTGGCACGGTGAGGGTATGCTGTTCTGTGTTTGAGTGTCAGTCACAGTGGTGATGCTGGAGTTTGGAAACATCTCCTTGTCGCTGCTGGATTGAAAGCAAAGACATTTATATGCACTGGATACCAAACCAGCAGGAGTGTTTCATACAGCCCTGAACCCGGCAGTGCTCATCAACGTGCAGCTTTACAGGGCAGGAAACCTTGAGCGCGCTAGGTTTAAACCAGCCTGGTGACCAAAAGGTTGCCGGCTCGATCCCCTGAAGTGCCCTTGAGCAAGGTCCGTCTCTGCTCTGGTCCTGTGGATAGAGCTGCCTACTGCCCCCTAATGTGTGCATATATGGGTGTTTCATTATTTTTAACTCTAACTGGGACGTGCAGGGTCTGGCACACCCTGCATTTTCATCATGCACCAAGCCAGGTTCATTATCTGCAGCAGCTAAACTAAGATTTCAAGCATATTGCAGATTATCAAATGCATCTTTAGCCATGTTGGACCGTCAACTCTAAAATACATTCATCTGGTCTGACTGATCCATACCTGTGTCTCAGGGATTTCTGTGGTAAGAGGCTGCTGCAGCTGAGTCTTCACGATTGTGATCCCTACTTGCGGGCTACAGTAAGGCCACATAGCGGGTCCTAGTGACAGCCTATAGCCTTGCAGTCCTCGAGTGCAACATTTGGGACTGGGCTTGATCAAGGTGCCAGTACCCTGCCAGTATCACTGTTGTGCTGAAGACAGTCCACCATCCTGGTCAGTAGTGGTCTTTTCCCTTGAAGGGTGGGACAGATGAGCTACAGTCAGTCACTGTAAACCAGCCCAGTGCATGTGTCCTGTTAAAATGGTCTATGGTATAAGTTAAATTGGTGCGTCTGCCTTCTGCCTTCTCTTAGGATATAATATTTAATCATGTAAATCATAACTAATGTTAAAATTCTTGTTTGCCTTCTAGAGTGAACTCCCAGAAGCTGAGCAAGACAATGGTGGATCGACGGAGTCCGTCAAGGAGCAAGAAATGAAGTGGTCAGATTTGGCCCTTCAAAGTTTGCATGAAAATACTCCAAGCAGTGGAACGTAGCAGACGAAGCCCTTTTGTGTATGATCAGTTTGCATGCAAGTTATTGTGACGTGTGTGGTGAATGATACAGACTTTACTTTTTCAGATAAACCATCAGCTGTGTAAGTGACCACACACACACACTCTCACTTATGCCTGAACACTTTTGTACCCAGCTTTGAAGATGGACAAAAATGTCTCCCATTACTTTCTACCTAAAATATTTAGAAACAAAGTAGTCATTAAATGATACGGTGTGATACCGGAATTAAGAATGGATGATTTGTGTATGAAACCCATATCTGACTGACAACAGTGATCTCTGATTAGGATTTCTAACATATTCGATTGCTGGATCCGAGCTATGCCTGTGTGATTTGTTATATGGAAAATAAACTTTTCACTGAGATTGCATTTCTTGTGAACTAAGGGCAATAGCGGATGTGAGCTTACTGCTGCACTGAGGAATTAAGACTACTGGCCAAAGGTAGAAATAATAAAGACCTTTGAAGCATTGATATGATGTATGCTAAATGACAGCAATGCAACGATAACACATTCTCCCTTCTAATACCTGATCTATGAGCATGGGTTGATACCAACACTAACTGAGCTGTAAGTGCTGAAATACAGGGGTTGGACAATGAAACTGAAACACCTGTCATTTTAGTGTGGGAGGTCTCATGGCTAAATTAGACCAGCCTGGTGGCCAATCTTCATTAATTGCACATTGCACCAGTAAGAGCAGAGTGTGAAGGTTCAGTTAGCAGGTAAGAGCACAGTTCTGCTCAAAATACAACATTATGGGTGACAGACCAGAGTTCAAAAGAGGACAAACTGTTGGTGCACGTCTTGCTGGCGCATCTGTGACCAAGACAGCAAGTCTTTGTGATGTATCAAGAGCCACGGTATCCAGGGTAATGTCAGCATACCACCAAGAAGGACGAACCTCCACCAGCATCACGTAGTGACCTGGCCACTATCCTGCAAGAAGAATGGCTTAAACTCCCTCTGACCACTGTGCAGGACTTGTATATGTCATTCCCAAGACGAACTGACGCTGTATTGGCCGCAAAAGGAGGCCCTACACCATACTAATAAATGATTGTGGTCTAAAACCAGGTGTTTCAGTTTCATTGTCCAAACAAGTATATTTTGTAATCACTTTATTTTAGTCAAATCTATGTTTTTACTACTGTCACAACTAAAACTCAGCTTAACTTAATGGCATACACACACAGACACACACATACCTACATATCATCCCTCCAAAGAAAAACATGTATCTCCATTTTTGTTGATTTTTACTTTTATGTCTCATTTGATCACATGACCTGCTGTTTACACGGTGTGGAAATTTCATGAAAAATGGGCCAACAGAAATGGCCCAAAACTACTTGGAAAATCGTCTGGTTCCATTGACTTCCATTCAAATTAAATAAGGTTTTTAGCCTCTCCTGTAAAGGTGCCATTTTGGAGATACCTGTTTTTATTTGGACTGCGACGATATATACATGCATAAACACGCATACACAGCATTATAATGCATTTTGAGGATTTCCTGTCAGTTTGATATGTATGAGTGTGACTGACACTCAGAATTGAATCACACCGTTACTCTGGCTAGACTGAGGTTTATTTGTATTTGTAAAGGTAACACTGAAATGATCCAAATGTAGAACACAAATAGCATAAATATATATTTAACCAGTCAATAATTTTGATCATATTATTCATCAATAGGACTCACCATGTTTAATACTCGATCTTACAAAAAGATGTTTTCACATTTAGCACACAACTAGGTGGCTCTCAGACATGTTGAGTAAGGATTGGGGAAATGTCCTTAAGACCAAATCTTTCCATAAGGGCCGAATTCAATCAAGACTAGTAAACCTTGATTAATGAACAGATGATATTTGTGGATTATGTGAACCTGTATTGGATATTAATGTGTGCAGGCATAGTTTCTTAGGGTGACCTTATTTAGGTCTGGTAAAAAGGAGGACACTGTGTCACAGGTCTGTAGAAAAAAAGGCCAAATCTATTGTAAGCAATTCAGAAATCTCAGCCAGACACAAAAAGAGGACACCCGGTAAAAAAAAATCTTCCTGGACGGCTGGCAGGAACACTCAGGTGGTCTGTTTTTGTGTCATCAATTTCTAATACTAATACTGGGATTATCACTTACCAATCGGCCGGGACAGTACACCGAGGGTTTTAGGAGGCTTGACTGAATAAGGCCCTTACATTTCACATTTTACCTCCAGGGGGCATGCTAGAGTGGAAATCATCATTTCAGAAATCCCAAAAGTTGATCAGATAGGATTTTGGATTGGTCCCATGGAATAACTACACAGATGCTTTTATTTAGCTTTATAAAACCCCTAGTCCACCATCCTTTTCACAGTCTTACAAAATCCGAACCAAAAAACAAATGGCATGTTAATCACAAAAATCTCCATAAAAATGAAAACTATTCAGTAAGAATTTTGGCAACACATAGGAGGCAGGGCAATACAATTTATCAGTATTAACAATTTTAATTTGACCAATTATCCTGACCCTTCTCCAATGAATTACAGATATCAACACATTGTTATGCAGAATGGAGTCTTACCTATACAATTTTAACAAAACAGAAACATGCAACTGATGTGGCAAACAACATAAAACTAATTTCCCCTCTTCATGAACCATTTTTAACAGTTTTCTATGCAGATTTATCTCTGGGAAATTTAACTTTCCATTCCTTATGCAGACCATGTGCTTTGAAAGCACAACCGGGCTCGTAGCTTCTCAGAGGAGGAATGCTGATCAGACCTTTACACAGCATTCAATGGGATTACATACTTGCTTACAACCCCTGACACCTTACTGGGAAAAACCATTCCAAGGGGTCCAAATGAAGGAACGTCAAATTCAGTTGGAAAATGCTTCTACGTGAAATGAACTCTGTGGAAGAAAAATCTTTAAATATAAAGTCATTAAGGTGCTGGTTTAAAAGTTGTCTGACGAAAGTGTTAAAACTTCTAAACTCAATCACTAGTACTCAGTCAGTATCACGTTTCCCTTGCCAAGTTCTCAAGTGGGGACAAAAACAAGACTCAACAGTTACCTCTGCTGATTCATGCTGGCACTCTCGAGCTTAGTCATTAACCAACACAGCTGCTGGAATGCTTCCTCAGTTGCAAGTCTCATTCATTATTTGGTCCTTCTGAAGACAGAATATCCTCACCAAACACAGTTCCTTAAAATCTAGTACGCTGAATTCGCTTCATAGCAAAAATACACTGTATAATAGTAATGGCACAGTTGGAGAACAAAAGATGAAATTGCACATTTTGGGCCCCCAACCCAAAGGCAGAGAAGCACAGGTTAACGTACCACCTAGTTGTGTACACTGAAAGTAGTGGGAGGGTGTGATGTTAACACAGATGTTCTCCTCCACCGTTACCGTAACATTCAAAAGTACACAATGGATATCAAGGTACACAGAACTGTTCTGTAAGAGATAGATTACATGCATTTCTAAAATGCAAACCTTTATCCCCCATTTATGCCCAGCCCCAAGCAATTCTAATATAACAAAGGAAAACATAAAAAATCCCTTATAACCAGTAGTACTTTTTTTTCAGATATACATTACCTTTCTGGTTCAGGTGTGTGTACCATTTGTCGATCACATACAGTATTTACAGTCACGTTCTGTAATATCACAATGTGGTTTTGTACACTACTGAATCATGGTACATTCAGTTCCGTAAAAAGTCCTTTACATATTGTTAACACAATAAAAAAAAAAACCCAAATGAAATTAAATGGATACAGTCATGAGACAGTCCACTGTCCTGCAGAGGCTGCTGCTGAACTTTATTTCGGACACTGTTATCAACATCCAAACTTTGAGTCTGTTAAACATCTTCTCACTCAGCGTTAATCTCTGCTTCGGGCCTCTGCATGGCAAGCTCAGCTTGAATGAAAGCACCCTGTCCCAAAGCAGTGGAGTATGCTCGGTTACTGTGGGAGGCTGAGTACCCGGGGGCGTGGTAGGAGCTCGGGCCGCGGCTTAGTACGGAGGACTGTGAATGAGGTGCTGGATGATAATCATCCAGGTTATCGTAGTGGGACTGCAGAGTTTGTCTTTGTCCATGTGGTTGGTGAGAATAGGATCCAGCATGGTCTTGGTCCAAGCTATCCTGTGCATGAGATGGAGGGTTAGATTGATTGTAGTGTGGCCGTTCTCTAACACTATGAGATCTCTCTGGCTTTGGGGGAGGAACCGGTTTCACGTGAGCTGCCTGCTGGTCGTCATCACCGTTGCCACTAGTGGTTTTAACCCTGCCTATGTGCCGATCTGGATCTGGACGATCGTATCGAGGCTGGAAACTTCTGCTCTCTGAGTGTTCCTGCCAGTGTTTACTGCTTAGCTGCTTGTCTCCTGTTTCAAACTTTGTTTCAAGATGCCCACCTTCTGACAGATGCATGCTCCGTGGGGGAGGTTGTGAATGATGTGAATGGCTAGAAGGATAGGTTCTAGAGCTGCTTAGTTTTGCCGCAGCAGCTTTTTCCCCCATTCCATTTCCCTGGCCATGTTTCTCCGTTTCCATGTACATTAGGACGTCCGGATCCGACATCAAGTGTCTGGTCATGTGCTGCGGTCCAGGAGTTACACTGTATCTTCCATCTTTTCCTTCAGTAGCCATCAACACAGTCTTACCAGGATCTGATTTACTGCGCAAGTGTAACACTTCTACTCCTCCGATATCTCCTGGGATGTAGGGCCCCACATTGTCGTACTGAGACATGACCGGCCCTTTCACCTTTTGCCTGGCTCGACTTTCTCTGCGAATAGAATGCATGCGGAGCCTCTCTGCCTCGTCTGGGTCCCAGGCAAAGTAAACGGCTCCCTTTGAACCATGGTAGGGTGGCATGTCTCTGCTTACAAAGCCATGCTCTTTCACAGGAATGACATACCGTGACAGATACTGGTAGCCGCCTGATTTGCCACCTGACCTGCCGAGGTGTGTGCCAGCATCACGACCGCTGAAAGAATGGATGTGGCGTAGTCGGATGGTACCATAAGGGTCCACATCATAAAAGGGAGAATCGATAGGATGTGAGCCAGAGTAAGGGCTGTACCGGTACTGGACTCTTCCATTCTCGAAGTAAGGCTGCAGCTGCGTGACGTGGTATTCAGTATTTTGCGAGGGCTGTTGGTAAGACTTACAGTGGTAGACAGGGCGCTGACAGTAATAGAGCTCATCTTCTGGAGGAACCTCTGTCCTGTTTATTGGCACCGAGCGAATTGTGGTGGGTTGCACATGCAGAGAGTGCACTCTTCGGATAGTTGGGTACACAGCCGGTCCGTCCACTGAGCTATAACCATGACGGTGCACTGATCCTGGGGAAATGTATTCACCCCTTATTGGTCCACGAGATTTGAAGGAGTGATGTAAGGACCTTGGTCCAATTGTATTATAGCGGCCATCGCCATGGGCTCGGTAAGGAATCTGGGGCTCCGATTTAGAGACGTAAGAGATGTGTGGTGGTACGCTCTCAGGTCGATAATGGCATCCCATGGATGATGGCCCAGATGGAGCTGACCTCTGATGGTAGTAGGCCTCCCCAGTGGGCTCAAGTAAGGCTGTCTCTCCTTTGGAGCGGTAAACATATGTTGACTGATGAGTGGAAGACTTGCGCTGTGATGGATGAGACTGTGGCATTGTGTCATCCAATGGTCCAGGCACAGAAGCCTCTGCCAGCATTGCGTGATAGGCGGCTGCGTTGGCAGCCTCAGTTTTACAGAGGGCAGCCGTCGCCATTTTGCTTTCGATGGAGCGGACAGGCGGGATAGGTGGCATGACCCCGTGGGTGTGGTGATGAGGAACATTTTCACCTCGAGGATTTACAGGTTTTATTGCCTCCCAAGGTCTTTCTCCACACGGCTCCTGGGGGGCTGCTGGGGTTGGTGCAACCCGTGCATTAGGTTGAGAGTTCGACTGGGGTTTAGGCTGACACTGAGGGTGAGGCTGTGGCTGGGACTGAAAGTGCAATTGAGATTGACTTTGCATTTGGCGTTGAGGCTGGAGAACAGCTACTGGCTGCTCTGGGGATTTTGTGGTTGGTGGTAACAGGATGCTTTCCGAAGTGTTAACCTGAGGGACAAAACAGTACGTCATATATTAATCACCTGTACATCCCTACTGTAACTGTACATTCATTTTATATATATGTAATAATAAGAAACAAAATCTCACATGAGAACTTTGCTGTGGTGTGACTCCAGGCTCCTTTGCATTGCTTTTTGGTGTGGAGACACTACTGGTGGTGCTGCATGTCGCAGTGCTGACAGTAGTTTGGCCCACAGAAGGCTGGTGCCTCTCTGGACTTTTGTGGGTGGGGGAAAGCTGAACCGGTTCACTGGCAGGTAGGGAACTCTGGCTAGATGTCACTGTAGTGACAATGTCCTCGCCATTACAGGGAGTGTTTGGTGATTTGGCACTGTCAACTACGGTGAGGTGCAGGCTCGTGGAGTGGGTTAGTGTTTCGGTATGAGTGGAGGGAGAAGATAAAGAAGAGGTAGCAGGGGTAGACTGTGGGATATCCGCAACTTCCTCCTGGGAGATCTGTGATTGGAGGGTGGGCGGGGGTGGCCAGTCAAGTGTTTCTAAAAACTCCTGTGGCCTGAGTGGTGATATTGGTGTGGGAGGTCCAGAGGATCTCCTTTGCGAAAGAATAGTGGCCTGCTGAGCGGATTCAGCTAAGGCTAAAGCCAGCATGCGGGCAGCGTTCTTTGGTTGGGGAGGAGGAGGGAGTAGGGACACAGAGCTTACTGGAGCACTGCCCTTTGGTGAATCCAGAGCTACAGCTCCTGGGGGAGGACAAAAGAGAGGGTTCTGAAGTTCAGGAGGACTAAGCTAATTGTCAAGAGCAGGAAAAAGAGGGAAATGTTAAGTGTGCATCATCTACAAAGTTTTCTTTCCTACATTTAGGACAGGCATGCAAAGTGTTAAAGGTCAGAGCCTGGTAAACTAAACCTGAAAGTAAAACAGTTACTTTATTAACAAACAAAAAAATCAATACAAATATGGCAAGGAGCTCTAATGAAACAGTGTGGTGTATATTTACCTGCTTGTTCCTTAGCATTGGCAGCAAGTGGTGCTTCCAGTGCTTCCTCTTTGATCTCTTTACACTCACACAACGCAGATTTGGAAAGCAGTTCTAGCTGAATGGCTTCGCTCAGCGGCAGATCAGTGGATTTTAAAGACAACGAATTAATTTTGGCAGGAGAATCTTGGGGAGATGTGGGTGGGGAGAGCTGAAGAACAGATCTATCCGGTCCTTTATTAAGTAAGGAAGCATCTACAGTTTCAGTGATATTTAAGGGTGTCGACGTGGATAACTTTTCACTGCACTCAGAAGACTGGAACATCACTTTCTCAGTGAAGACCAGATGTTTCACCGGACTGAAGTCAGGAGACTGATAAGGGCTGGTGACCTTCACTCGGACAGGTGAGACTGGCTCCGAGTCACTGGCACTGCCGGGACTCCTCTTTAGATTTGCAGCATCAGTCTCAGTTGAAAGAACGGAACTCTCTGCCAAAGGCAAACTGCACTGGAAGGACATGGGGTCAAAGTCCAGAGTGGCCATGCCAATGTCGGGGGGACTCAAATCCACATCATCAGCGGAGCGTGGTGGAGAGATAAGAGCTGGCACACAGATGGGGCCATCATCCCCATCACTGTCTCCATGGCCCACGTTATCGTAAGAATTACAGTGTTGTCTGCTGTCCAACAGGTCACCGTTGAAGGATGTAGACAAGGCATCACTGCTGGAACGAGGTCTTCGGGGCCGATACATTTTAGACTCGCCTGGGTTTACAGGACAGACACACATCAGAACCACCAAGAACTTCACCTTTTGCTATTTTAGTTTCTGTTGAATAACTAAATGCTTTATAAAGCTCTAATAAAAGTATTAAAATAAATAAATAAAGATTAGACAGCAATAGACAGACACGTATGTAGATTTACCTTCGACATTGTGCAGTGAACTGAGGGACTCTTCACTTTTGGCAGATCGAAGTGTACCAGTATCTCCTCTACCTCCTGCTAATGCCATGGCTTTAAGTTCATTAGGTTCACTTGGGTTGCGGTGCAGTTTGCGCTTAGACATAGAGGAAGACTTGCCGAGGTTAAAGAATGATCGCCAACTGCCAACTGGAGATTTCTTGGACTTTATTGGTTGTCTTTTTCTGTTCAGGAAAAGAAATAACATGACATAAAAACCTTTGTAGAAAGTGATTTGTTACTGAAATACCAACAATATAAATATAAAAATGTATATTTATGGATATTATATTAATATGGATATAATAGTGATTTAACAAACCTCTCAGTGGGGAATTCAATGACTGTGTGGAATTTGCCCTGTAAAGCAGCAGGTCCCTCACCCACTTCTATATATTTGCTATCTGCAGTGACAGGAGAATTGATCTGGGCTTGAGTGCGTGCCTGAGCTTCCTCTAGTGTTAGCAGCTTTGTGGAAGGAGAGGGCACCAGCAGCGATTTAGGACGAGACAAAGAGTTGTGACCTACAACAGCAAAGAGAAAAAACAGGAACAGAAAAATGAGAATGCAACAACTAAGCACGCATAATAAAATCTACTTCTGGAAAACAATTGCCTGCGAGCCATTTATCTCACATACCCGCTCCCTCTCTGATAAGTGAGCTCAGTTTAGGGCTGAAGAGAACATCAACATGGTTGAGAATAAACTCCACCACCACGGACTGTATTCGTACTTCCATGAAGGCAGCCGTTCCACTAAAGCATGCAGACTCTATCTGCTTAGACCTGATAAGACATAAAGAGGAATGTATTATAACAAAGAATATAAACTTAAAATAAGCACATAAAAATCTTAAAAAATATAAAAACTTACCTCAGCAGGTTGGGAGCCCAAACAATAGCCAGATTCTTACTGTGCATGTTGGTGACATAGCTGAAAGTTGCAAGCCGTGATAAATGCCTCATCAGAAACTCCAGGGTTCTAAAAAGGGGAAAATTCCCATCTTAATCAAATCTATCTGAAAAAGCTGACAGTACGAATCAGCTGTTTTGAATGTAAGCAACTTAAATTCAACTCCAGATTCATTAACCATCTCTATTTTATTTAAAACCTTTGTTTATAAATTACACTATACAAAGAGGTTGATGGAGCAGAAAATTCCAGAGCAGGCTTCCAGAGCAGAAATGCGCCCTGAGGCCTGCAGGGGGCACTGCAACCATTCTCTAACCTGTAATGCGGAGGAGGCAGCTGCTGGATGACATCATGTATTTTGATCAGTCTCTCCTCATCTGTAGCTGCTGACACTGCCTCCTAAAAAGAGGGGTGGGGTGGGGGTGAGGGGAGTGAGTTAGGAGGGGATACTGAATCAGTGTCGATCTTGACCGGTGCACTTCTAAAAACACCAATAACAACCATTCTCTCACCCAGCCCAAGCAGAGCACGACACTTTCACACCACTCCACTGAGCCAAGTACATAAAAGCAAAGAACTCGATTCCACCTTCGATGGCCATCTCTATTTCAGTGCTCCCATAGCAACCTGAAAACATTTGTGCTTTCTTTACCCCTGCCCGTTTTATTTGGAGAGGGCTTTTATCTTGAGAAGCTGTAAATGTTCCTGCCCTATTTTACATACAGATAAACTAAAGAGCATCGCCTCGGAAAATAAAATACGCCAGGCTTTTTGCATATGCAAATGACATTTAAACTGATCAACACAATACAGAGGTTTCAAACATCAATACAGAAGCATTTGCTTAACTCGGATAAGTGTCTATTTCTGCTTTTCATACCAAGACGTGACACCACCAAGATTTAATCGCTCTTAAGTTATAGACGTTTGTGTTCCTCCGATACAAAAGGGCCAAACATTCGGGCATGAAAGTGTGTGTCTGTTGTGCTGATTGAAAGCAATACTGTATCCACGACAGAAATGCTTACTGAGAATTTCTCATAGAGCTGGTAAGTAAGCAGTGGGTTGGGCAGTTCTCGAAAGTACAGCTTGCAGAGCGAGCCCACACAGTGGATGTCCTGGATGTAAACATCTTTTGTCAGGTCTGGAATCTGCTCTGAATCAAATTCATGCCTAAAGAGAGAAAAATAAAATTAGTTATAATAAGATCACAGGATAAAACTCCCTATGAGCATGTGCAGACTTTATTTAAAATTGATAATAGAAACAGCATTATATATATTAATCATAAACTATGCTGAAAAACAGTGTGGCTGTGAATGTGCCTGTGACTGCATTTAAAAACAGGCGATGGCCATTATCAAGTGGGCTTATGAATACAAAAAGTTGTCAGCAAACACAGTCACTATGTCCACAAATCATAATATGTCGATTACACTATGCACAACAGAAGGCACATGTCAAAACACAGCTGATTTCTCTGAACTTGAGCTTTTTCGAAATCACACAGTGAAAAGGTGTACTGTGGTCTGACAAACCAAGTTTCCACTCGACTTAATAGACCATGCAGGGTCAGACAGGGTCTTTTGTACTTGATCAGATTTACATGCTTTAATGTTTCAAAAACACATTTTTGTCCTCATATTTTACATCTGTATTCACCCTCTCTCTGAAAAGCTTTGTTAGAGCTCCCGTGTCCTTAACCCCCATCCCCTCTCAATTAGCCCAATGTGCTCTGACTTTTCAGCTTGCCCACACTGGTCTGTCTGGTCAATAGCTAGAGTGGTTGAAGGTGGCAGCACTGCATGAGGACATGCCAAGTTTGCCGGTAGGTGGGCAATAATGACTGTGTTACGAGTCTGTTCTTGTAACAAAGGGATAGGCTGAAATCCCAGTGAGACTCTTGAGGCATGTGGGAAAAGTGGTGTCTGTGGAAGAGACTCCATTTAGAGAGTGCTTTGGGTAAATTTACATCTATAATGATGAATCTTTTTTAGGGACACCTATGCTTATTTTAGCAGCAAGTCACATTGTGTACGTGTGACAACAACATGGCTGAGTAATGACGGAGTGCAGAGTGCAGGTGCTAGACCTGTCTGGAGTCCACATAGAGAATGAATGAATTCAAAAGGAAGATAAAGGTTACCAGGAACAATAAATGATAATAAATGCAAACTGATATGGACAATATTTATTAAGCTACAGAAGAAGTGTCTTTCAGTATGGCGCCTGGTCATCATGTTTGCTAATGCCACATGCCAGACGTCTCATTATGGAGCTGTAGAGGTTCCTAATGGTGTCCTGTGATAATCCATCCCATGCAGCTTTAATATTCGCACACAGTTCCTGCAGATTTTGTGATAGGGGTGGAGGTGGAGTGACACCAGGATTTACTGGACGTGTGTGACGCGTGGCAGCAAACTGTTTATCTTGGTGCTGACCACGGTGCCTCCACACACGGATTCGTTGGTCGTCTCCACCAAGACAAAACCTGGAGACATCACTGAAGATGACCCGCTGCCATTCTGAGTCACTACATGACACCAGTACAGTCTTTGACGTTAAGAACAGTCTTCATAATGGACTGTGTGCATGTAGTCCGGTGTCGTGCAACTGCCCGCCAATGATGCTGGCACTGTAGAGGGCATCACTGCTCGCTGAATGTCTGCAATTGTGGCTGTTGGGTCAGGAAGGTACAGCGATAAGGCCTGTCCTTGCTTATGTCACATGCTTGGTTGAGCACGAAACCTACCCACCAAGTTTCATTCCTGTTGGTTGATTCTCTAAGGGGGCAACTAATTGTAGAACATGTTGCAGGCATGAAATTAAAAAATGATCAATGTTTATAATAAATACATTTAAAAATGTATTATAAGCTGTTGTACTCTCAAAAGAGGTCAAACAGAACTCACTAATCACTGCTTTGTTTTTGTTAGTAATTCACATACTAGCCTAGCTTTTTTATAACTGAGGTTTGCATGGACTGTCCACATAAACAACTATCAAAAGGAGTAACACAACTACATACATTTAACAAATTCATCTAAACACACGTCTCCAAGGACCATATTCTCCAAACTATTTCCACCATTTCACTGGCAATTTAGAATTCCGCATGAGTAGATTAGATCTACAGAGTGGTGTGCTTTTGTAATTTTCAGCTTAATTTCTTTCTCATACCGCAGTTTCTGGATGTTGGAGGCAATCCCAGAGAGTCGATACATTCCATCCACAACTCCATGCTTCTCAATAAACTCTGTGCAACTCTTGAGTACCTGGGGAACTAAAGATTGAAATGACACGTTAGTCATATGGTTTGTTTATGTTCATTTTACAAAGAGATTTAAAGTTTCTCCAAAATATGATACAGTACAAGATCAACAGTATACCTGTATTTCAGTATGTGGGCTACATTTAACTGTTTATTTTAATTTACCATGTGCATCATTTTAGGTTGCGAATATGCAAGATTAGCTTGCAAAGGAAAATAAATAGTTTTAGATTTCACACAGTGTAAATGAGGGTATCAGTCATAACAGAGGCAAAGAGTTTTCTGGACAAGATTACAGAATAACCGTTCCAGTCTTTAAAAAAAAAAAAAAAACTGTGACAATACATTATTGAAAATATCTGCACTGAGGCGACACCAGACAAACAGCAGACCTCCAACTTGGCCTTGCAACGTCTCACTCAAGAGTAGAAAGAGCAGAGCAGAGACAGACACCCTAGCCTGGCCTCTTACTCCTAACAAACGCTATCTGGATGATGAGTGAGACTCAGACCCTCTCGGAAGCAGCTGTTCAGCTAAATTCCTGACATAGCAGTTTGCAGCGGAAAATCCTCAGGCCATATAAAAACCCATTCTGAGCCACCTCAAATGGACCCATAAGGATAAAAATGCTGCTTTCTCTTGGATATGCTACAAGCAGAGTGAAAAGCAGACCTCAATGAGGGTTCTAAATTAGAGAGACAAGGGGAAGTGGACTCTTAAATCCATAAAGTCAAGCTTTTTCAGTTATAATCTGTAAGCAAGAAGTCTACAGAATTAAATCATGTTGTAATACTGCCTTATGCTAAATATAAGAATATTTAAAATGTGTAAAATGCTTAAAGAGAAAGTCAGTGTCATATTTCCATGAGAATTACTGGTTGAAAATATGGTCTGACATCAACCTCTTAAGATGCACACATGGATTTCAAAGATGTGCTTCTGGACTGGGATGGGTAAACTCAACGAGGTCAAACCTTTAAAGAAAGAACTAGCCACAACTGTACCTTCAACATATTCACAGCCTTGGTATTATCTAAACTGAAATTTCGGTCACCAAAATGATTGAACACGGTATTTACATCACGGTATTATGGAAGGGAAAATTATTAAACAGACCTACAATATAATTTTAAAGAGAAATGACTGCGCCAATCAAGGTAGATGCGTTTAAACAGTAATAGCGACTGCAGAAAATCAACCGACATGCAGCCATCCAGGAATTTTTTCACGATAGGAGGGATATTAGACATGTGACCTATATAAAATCTATTCACTACAGAACTTCATTACAAGATTGATATACACAAAATCCAGCAAGCCAACACAGAAAGCAAACACCATCTCTAGCATCAGTTTTTGTAATGACAGAAAAACTAACAGCAGTGCAGATTTCAGAATTTAGTACTTCCCTACTGAGGAAATTTGACCCTACACCTGGTCTATTGGGAAAGCCTGTAACTGTGTAACAATATTAAACTTTTATGGGGGACGCTCTTCCCTTTTTTCATGCGTTAACTGTAAAAGTGGTTGCAAAGTCTTTTCAAGTTGCATGGCTCCCTTTGAAAAGGACTGGCCGAGGGTTTTGAGGGTAGGCAATCGCTCAGGGCAGATTTCGGAGACTAACAAACAGAGCAAGAGCTGAAAGCTGCCAGGGTGCTTTGAATCAATGAAGAAGAAATCTCCAGACGCTGCCTTCCAAACCCTTCCATTTGACCTTTACACTCCTTTGAGCCATGTAGTTGCTGTGGTAACTAAACCAAGCAAGCGTAGCCAGCAGTGGTGCTGGGGGTCGAGTGTGTCTTCTAGGCCACACAGGCAGGATTACTCACTGCGGCTGGAGTCGAGCCAAACAATGCGTAGCATGGGCACCATGACCTCTCTTCTACCCAAGCTAGTAAAAGAGGGTCTGTTTAAAAGTCAGTGTAGGCCTTAAGTACTTACCGTCATGGCCTGAGTTGAGGAGGTGCTCTCCCAGGTCACAGCCAAACACCCTCTCCCTGAGGATACCTCGCTGCTTCAGCTTCTGCTTGGTGGGCCGGGACTTCATGAAGGTGCGCAGGAATGTGATCAACTTCCCGTGCTTCTTGGACACTAGGAAACAATTTAAGATAATAAACTTGGTTCACCACTTTTTAAACTAATGGATGACGGACACCTGTTGACCTAACGTATACCAAATGAAACAGGATTTACCAGCCACATCTGGGATTAAAGGAATGATGGGTTTAGCACCATCACAGCCTTTGTTGTTCTGTGGAAAAAGGAATTTCCTAAATCCTCTATTGAAAACTGTTGCTAACACAGCCCGGAATAACAAAAGGCTTCTCCTCCAGCAGAGCAGAACTACAGCATTTACTCAGAAATGGATCTAAATTCCTCTGATAGGGACACTTCATCCTTCCTAATTCATCTTATCCGGGCACTGGTTACTGAACAGTTGGCAAAGCAATAGTGGTCCGAGTTGTCCACCCCCCTTCTTCACCCTGCATTCCCGATATACAGTTATTTCCACCAGAAGAATGCAAAAAGCCTGTAGCTCACATGGTACAACAATCTACCTAGCAAATATTACAACACTACAAAATACTCTCGGGAGCTCAGTTATGAAATAGCCTACACAGCGTGACTGCCAAGCTGCCAAGGTTAGGTTTATTAAGATCTGAATAGAGCACTCCATTCATATGATTCTTAAAGCAGTCTGAAATATACGGCTGGACATCAAAACGTTTGGTCTGCTACGCTGCCTTTACTGACATGAAGCGATGACCATCACAGTCATGCAAATGAAATCCAGAAGCCTGCTGTGTAATTTGCATGAGCAACTCTTGGACTAACTAGAGGAAAAATGGGCAGGGGGGATAATGAACAGAGAAATACCACTTGGCTCATTGGAAAAAACAAATAACTTCACATTCAGTGCTTAGACTTGAGTGACCTGGAACTGAATTACTGTACAAAACCATAATATTTCTTTATATTACATATATTACAATATATGTAATACTATTATTCCTTTATAATATAATAAGCATACAAATATTCTTCGTTTTCTTCTACTGCTTTTTCGTTTCTCCAACCCCCCTTCTTTCTCCCATAGAAAAATTCCCACAATATCCCAGGGAACAGCTCTGGATCTAGAAGCTGTTGAGATCAGAAAATCAGCTGTTGCTCGAAGCACATGTGGAAACAATAGAGAGCCAAAGTCTAAACTATCATAACTGCTGTGAGTGTAGGTGCACTTTGACAATATGACGTTCCCAGAATAATTACAATCACTCTCTGTCTCTTAAACGCATTCCATTCCAAGTTAATTAAAAGGACACGTGCAATCATCCATTACAGTGAAACCACAATGGACAAAACAGCATCTGAAGCTGACACTGTGAATGGAATTTTGTGCCTCATTATTTTCATGATCGGAAATGTGTTCCTAATGCGCCATTTCAAAGCCGCTCTAACTGTCTGTTGAAAACAGTTAAAGAATTTCCTCAAAGGTTAAGATTCCAGCACAGGTATTTCCTGTTCTACTTTTAAGGGCCAGGAAAGTCACAGATATGGATTTCACAGATCCACTTGCACAGCCAGCCAACACAAGCCAAACAGACCGTGCAGACCGGGTCCAGAGAAGCTGCAGGCAAGAAGTGACTGTTAGCACAACAACAGTGTCGTTTCTGCTGCAGAACGAGCAACTGTCCCAGGTTGTACCAAACCCCTTTTGAGGAGACATCCAACATAGTAGAATGTGCTCTCTCATAAATATTATACCGGGTTTGGACCCGAGAGAACCACCACAAGCTGCTCTATTAGTTTGCACTGCATTTTAGATGTATGGAATGTGCCCTGTCACTTGCAATATATACAAATCTGCATCTTATGCATGGGCATTCGAACGACACACTGGGATCCACAAACGAAAAGTCTTGCCTCCTACTGTGCCCAAATATAGTGAAGATAGATTTTATATAAGACAAGACATTCATTATCATGAAGAAGAAAACATATTGAATATTTAGACCAAGTAAAAATATAAAAATATAAAAATATCTATATCTATCTATCTATCTATCTATCTATCTATCTATCTATCTATATATATATATATATATATATATATATATATATACTCTAATTCACTAACAGTGTAGCCATATGTTGGGTCTTCTGTGCTGAAATTATGAATTATGTGGAGAAAAAGACACAAACTCAGATAAAAAGCAGCTGAGACATAAACACTTCAGGGACAATGAATAGAAACACCACATCTAATTCAAACTACTGTTCATGCTAACTCTTTAGCCTTCACCCTAACTTCAGACAGCTCAAGACAAACAGCTGGCTCAAGTCAACTAAGAATTCCAAATATCCTGTATAAGATACTGGAGGAAAAAACATTCTTACCTGAAAGGGACAAAAGCCCTTGCCTCAGTCTGAGTTCAGTCTAAGAGCAAGACTAAGATGAAGCTCTAGCCCGGCCGGCCAGCACAGCAACAACCACAACCACAGCTCCATTCACCCGGTGTAAACTTACAGTTAGCTTTTTTCCCCCTTTCGCATTTTTCCCCCTCAGTAGTTGTCCAGCCCCCAGTATCAGCTTTCAGCCACGGAAGCCCGTAAAGGAGTCGATGATTTGGGCGGACTAAGCCAAACCGCTCCCACCACCACGCACAGATCCAGAGGAAAGCTCTCAGCCCCGTCGACAGCTATAAAACACATGCACTGCGGCAGCACAGTCAAACCTTCCCTGCTTATCTATGCTTTCAATGTAGTCAAATACTCACTTTCTACACCAGCACAGTTATGTGGACAGGTTAACTTACATTTGAAATATTTACTTTTTATGGCCACTAGCTGTTCTTACTGAGAACCATCAACCTCATACGGCTAAACGCTAACCAAAGACACGCCTTTTACTGAAAGGCCAAGCTCCATTCAGCCAACACTGACAAGGAAAACCTAGTCTTCTATTAACTGCTATGACCTGTGTGATAGCTCATATTGCTCAAGCGCTGAAAGCTAAACTAGACAAAACACTTCCCGCTAAACCCAGGCACTGAACCGTGTAGTAGTTTATTTATATATAATCTACAGAACTGTACAAAAATCTGGGTTCATCTATAATTTAATTAATCTCCATCCAAAATGGCCATTAATTACAAATGATTATTTTAGAATCTTGGAAACAGACTGCACCGACACTTTGACGACACTAGTCACTTTAAATACATTCTGCTGCTACCTTCTCCATTTCCTGCTGCTCTTTCTCTCTGTATTTTATTTTTCTTTTTACATATATTTTTATATATTTATGTATTATTATGTATTATTTATTTAAGTACTGCTATCTGGGTAAAACTGGGTTCTTGGGTACCACAATTTCGTTTCACCCCATGTACCACATGTGATGTGAATGACAATAAAGTCTCCTTGAATCCTTGGAAAACCACCTTTAACAGAAAAGTACACTAAATATAGTTTTTATTGTAGGGGACTTTTCTCAAAAGTTTAGTTTTCTACTGGCTGTATTTTGTGCTTCTTACAATTCCAAACACATACATTTACATTTACGGCATTTAGCTGATGCTCTTATCCAGAGCGATTAAACAAAGTTAATCAAATTACAGGTAGGCCAATGTAGTGTTAGGAGTCTTGCCCAAGGACTCTTATTGGTGTAGCGCAGCATAGTCACCCAGACCAGGATTCGAACCCCTGTCTCCCACATGTAGTGGTGTTATCGGCTGGGCTACACCAACCACATACATTAATACTTAAGTTTATGCTCTGGGATGGCCCAGTCTAAGAAACTGATTGGCAATGGGGATGCACAATATCACTTCTTTCCTTCTGATACTGATACCTGAATATGGGTTAATACAGAGTACCAATACTAGGTCTGTCTAACCTATGTATAAATGAAGTCCTATTTACAGAAATTGACAAAAAATAAAAACATTTAACAAAGCTATGACCTGTTTCATATTAAAACACGCTCTGGTAGACAGAATGGCATTTATTTATTTTTTTATTTTGCTTATATTTATCAGCGGCTTTGGAATCAGATACATTTGCAATAGGAACCATGTTTAAGAACTTGCGGTAAATATCTTTAATGTGCAAAACACAATCTCATTCATTCCCAGTTATGTCTGTGAGCTTAAGATTCTGATACAGATATATATCACTGTCATTCAGTCTTTAGCGGCATATTTTCTGGCTTGTTTGCAGCATAGAGTCATGAGACTTCTATCCTAAGCGGTACCACTGACCAATAGGGGAGTATGAAAATATTAAAAATATAAAATATCGCAATATTAAATTTTGTGATGCTGCATCAATTAAACATAAATAAATAAACAAATAAATAGTATTGGGGTTTAATCAGTAGTTTACATGTAAAGATTGCTGGCAGACAATGGCTCATTTTGTGTTGTAGTCAAAGCCCTGACAGCTGGACAGTGGTGTTGTAATCCATTTCCAGCCTGTAGACTCTTCCACTCCAACGTAAACAAGCAGCGTAAGAGGGCACCACTAACATTAGCATGAGTATATGGTGGTATGTGTTTCATGCGATAAAGATTTTCCTAAAATTACATTTAAGAAATTGCTTAATATCTCACCTCCCTCCCCATATCTCAATATATTAAGTCATAACCCCTGTATCATGATACGCATCATACTGCCAGGTTCACAGCCCTACTGACCAAAGAGGTGCTAGCTGGCTGCTATTCTAGCTGAAGACTAAATCAATCTGGATTAACATTAACGTGGGCTACAAGTGGCCAGCCAGCTGCAAATAAATGATGCTGCATGTACTGAACGTAGCCTGGCTCAGCCATTCAGGTAAAGGGCTAGCTTGTTTAGCTTGTCTTTCCCATAAAATACAGATTTAGCCCAGAGCCATTTCACTGCCGTTTGTCACCCCACATCGCTGACGTGCTTGTTAAGTTCTGTCTACTGGCACGCATGCACAAGTCAGCATGTCAGCAAATTGCTTCGTGGTGTCGGTCATAGGTATCTGTATCCCCACCGCTGATACCGTATTGGCGCCAACACTAATTTAGAAATTTTCTTTTTTTCAGTAACAATGTCTTTACATCTACATATCCTTTCAGACTCACAGTACTTATTTGTCCTTTTAGAGTGGACAAAAGGACGAACAAAACCCCTGCAGAATTTTTTTTTTTTTTGTGCAACAAGAGTTCAGCTTGATCTCTCAGAATTAAAGAGACGGCTAATTTGAATAGTATACCCAATTCTTGCATGGTTGTTAGCAGTCCAATTTTCTTTATATCTTACAAGTCCAGTTTTGGAAGCTACTGTCTTGTTAACTTATTTAATACCACTGAATAAATTAAGTGCGGTTTCTGATTGCTGCACATTTTAAATAATACATGCATATATACTTTCTTTAAATAAGATCAATTCACCAGCTCACTTGTACGTTTTTAGTAGTAGCTAGAAATTATTTATTATGACATCAAAGGAAAAAAAACTTAAAAGCTTTAAAACCACTTGCAAGACAGACAAAGAGATAGAAGTGGAAGCCATTTATGTGTTACAACAGTCCACAAAGGAGTTTTTTTGCACAATGCACTTCACTCTCACACACAGACACACACGTGTGTGGAGAACAGGTCAGGCAGGAAACGGACGATACCGCCTAGGAGAAAAGATAGTTACTGCTATGTGTTCCTTAAACAGTCTCTCACAGTCACACTCAGCTGTCTTGGCTTGTTAACACACACAGCTGCCCTTTGCTCCTATGAGAGGAAGATATTAGTGCTCCACAAGGAAGTGAAGGATCCAGAAAGAGTCAAAGTAGCAACATCTGGACTAGCACCTGCTCTGACTGAAGGCTAAACGTACTTTAACTAGG
Source organism: Prochilodus magdalenae (assembly GCA_024036415.1). Lineage (NCBI taxonomy): Eukaryota > Metazoa > Chordata > Actinopteri > Characiformes > Prochilodontidae > Prochilodus > Prochilodus magdalenae. Next base: position 48,096 of record JAMWET010006435.1, on the reverse strand, counting down.
GCTCCAAAACAAAGCACTCTGTCTGCGAGTGAAGTAGACCACTTTGATAAATTGAAACAATTCTATGAAATGTAAATCCTGTAAAGGACCTGCTTGGACAGATTAGCGAAATTAATTTTCACTTTGAAATATAAGCAGGCAAAGAAAAGATAAGCTTCACTACTGACTCAGAGCATGCCAGTCTCAACACAGTGAATGATTCATAACGCTCTGCCAGTTCAGACAGACCTCAGACAGACCTCAGACAGCCTGAACACTGTCCACCTGCTGGGGAGCTACAGAAAGTCTTGTATTTGAGCACACCAGGGCAGCCTTGAAGAATGTAGCATTTCAGACACCATAAAAAGACTGTAGTCCGTATTGTCACAGTACAAAGGTGAAATTATTTTATGGCTCTGCTTTAATAGGGTTTAGTAAATCTGCTTTGAGACGGTGAAGGCCCAGCATTTTAGCAATACAGCTGCCTGACAACCGCTAAGAGGTGGACATTACAGAGCAGTGCTGCAACTGTGGGCATGTTATCAGAAGTCGGGCAGATTAGCAATAAGAAAAACATTGACAGAGAAAGACATTTGGCCACAGGTACATTAACTGTTGACTTGGTCTCAATAAAATGCAAAACACAGCACATTATGCACATTAAAAAAGAGGAAGTATAAAGGTGAATGTATGAAGATAAGGAGTCAAGTGGCGGGGTGAACATAAGACATTTGAAAGAGGTAGAACAACAACAACAGAAAAAAGTTAAACAGGCATTTCTGGAACTTTTCACTAGTGCTGGGCAGTATTTATCGAATTTCATGTTTTCCAAATAGAGTACCATACAAAAGTTTTTGGGAGGTTGTTATTAATATCTTTGGTAAAAGAAAAAACGATCACTAGTTTGGTTTTGGGGCATTTTAGAGGTGTAGCTCCCAATATCCTCAACTTACTCAGAAATGCATATGATTTATTACAGTAGTGCTAAATGGTCTCGCATTCTGCAGACTTATCAAATGCTTATATAAGGACACACAGAAGAGTCAACACGTTTTTGGACACAGCACAGCTTACGGTTATTTTGCCTTGCAGCTCCTGTTTAAAATGAAAGAACTGGACTCCAAACATGTCTATGGTGATCCCCTACGTCTGGGAAAAGAAAAAAATCTGTGTACATTTTCTGAACTATTCCTTTAAGCTAACACGCTAACACACTAACAGATATAAATTTAGATGTACTGTTTGTTTATAAGCATTCACTCTAATGCTAGCATTTCATTTTTTTTGTTTAGCAAACAAATGCTTCATATAAATGATAAATGGCTGTGCACCCGACCATATTTACATTATTTTATAGTTTGATATTCAAAATAAAATCTGTAAGAAGTGTAAACAGCCTTTTTAACTTAAACCAGACAGTAGCCTGATTCCCAGAACTTTAACCTGAATGTGTTTTACAAATTACTAAGCAAATGGCATGCACTGCTTTCCAACCCTGGCAAACTTCTATACAACATAATGCCCAGCACTAGCTAAAATACAAGTGCAGAAAAGAAGCAGACGGTAAGTTTGGTGAGAAATCCTATATGGACTACCCTCTGAGAAATTAGTGGAGGAGTGATATTAAGACAGACTTGTGACTAACTAAACACTAGTGCAGCAAGTGGCCTTTATGAAGACTATGTACAGGCTTGGGCAGTGACTGTGCAGAGAAGCACAGCAGTGCTCTCAGGGTTAGTCAGTGGTTAGGTACACAGAGGAACTGTTTGGTCTACCTGAACTCAGCCTGTAGGGGTTTAATGGGTCGGGTACCCATGCACTGTCCTGCTTTACACTCTCCATCTCCAAATCTGCATGCAGGAGAGAGAGAAGCCGGGGAGCCTGTTAGAGAACATATGAACAGCAGCCGCCCTTGCAGCTCTCCATTGGTTTGGCAGTTGACGGTTTGTAAAGAGAAGGAAAAAAAGCGGAGCACATTTCCCTCTGCATTCCCTGTCTATTAGGCAATGTTTTACAATGGTTCAGAAAGGGTCATAAACTGATAATAAACAAGCTAGTGCAGTAAAATGCTCTTAAAGAAAAACAGATTAGGCTACTATAGGGGAGAGAGCTATGTGTGGGTCAGAGTGCTCTGCAGTGCATGGAAACAGAAATGTCACTGAATGACACTGTTAGAGCAATAAAGCATAAGTGATATATAGATATTCTTATATGAGGGGAGAGGGAGAAGGAGGGGGGGAATAGAAAGGAAATAACAAGAGACTGCAAGAGAGAAAGAGGGTGACACAGGAAGAGAATAAGTGTGGGAAAGTAGGGGAGAAAGAAAAAAAAAAATGAGGGGGAGGGGGTGAAAAACCCATGGGTGCGGGAGAGCAAGAATGAGAGAGAGTAAGGGAGAGAGTAAGAAAGCAAGAGAGATTGAGCAAAAGTGTGAGTGGGACAGGGGGAAGGGAAGAGAGAGGGGAGAGAAGGAAATAAGAAAAGGCAGGAAAGAGCAAGAGAGAATGAGAAAGAAAAGGGAGAAGCAGCACAAGAAAAAAGAAAAATGAGATGGGAGGGGGAGAAAGAGCATGAAAGCACAAGAGAGAGTAAGTGAGCAAGACAGAGAGAAAGGGGGGGCAAGACAGACAGAGGGGGACAGAGAAAGACAGCAAGAGAGAAAAAACAGGAGAGCAAAAAGAGAGATGGAAAGAGCGAAAGACAAGAGTGATTAGACAAGAGTATGTTTGATTGTCTACAGTGTGTAAAAGACTGATTCGTTGAGGTGAAGCGTTTGGGGAGAATACCAGCACGCACAGGGTGGGAACAGACTCCAGGAGGCCGGCCGCAGACCAGAGCAGGGGGACGCTGAGGGCGCAGTGGAGGGAGGCACAATGACACGTCATTACACATGCATGGGAGAGCGCAACACACTCATGCAAACGCATATAAAACAAGGTCATCAATAGCACAGACAGGGGATCACTGGGAGAACAGCGATTATGCAAGCAGTAAAGCAAAAAAGCGAAACCACGTGCCATTATGCTCCCCTTGCGGTACAGCATACAAAACATCATGCACTGCATTCCTGCGCTACGTTCCCTTTGTGATAAAACAGCTTCAGAACATAGCCTGAGGCACGGCGCTACTCTTTTCCCTGGACCTGCTCGTGTTCTGATTGCATAGTGCCGTGTCATTATGTCCCTGTTCTGATTTTGTTCCCTGAAGAGCATGCAGGCTGCATATTCTGCCCACCTAGAGGCAGCACACTGATTAGTTTGATGAGTCAGGATGAGTCACTCCTTTGGGAATGCCAGTATGCACCGACGTGAAGCATGAAAAGGCCAGAACCTCAGCTAAAGGCCAATGTTGTTAGAAAGGCCTTCATAGTACTTGGCAGGCCAGTCGGTCCAAAAGATGATGTAAAGTGACCTCTCTTAAGCTTTCCGAGCATGAACCGACACCACTCCAAACATGACAAATCTCATTACTCGTGCTGTAAACGTTCCAGTTTGAAACACTCCATTTCACACTCCCGTTAAATCATGAGGTTTATTTGCCTGTAGCATTAGGCCACATTAGCTGTCTGATGAATGTTTTGCAAATAGACGAGTTCTATAATATAATGCATGATGCATGAATACTCATATCGTTGCTGTCCAATGAAAAACATGTATCTCCACTTTTGTCCATTTTTACTTTTATGCATCATTTGAACACTTTAGCTGCTGTTTACACTGAGTGAGAATCTCAGGATGAATGGAAGGCCGAAGTGGCCCTAAAACTGTTCGGAAAGACCTCTGGTTCCATTGACTTGCATTAAAGTTAAATGAGGTTTTTGCCCTCTCCTGTAAAGTTGCTGTTTTGGAGATACTTGTTTTTCTTTGGACAGCATTGATATGATTCCTCCCTATGACTATGAGAAGAGGGATGCAGAAAAATGCTAAACTCTTTAAATGATTTTAAGGTCACAGAGTTTGTGGAGAGAAAGAAAACTGAAACAGCGAGTGAGTGCTCAGAGTGAGCACAAATGACTATCTGCAGTTGGTGTACAGTATGCTTGGGAGGTTTGAAACATTTCACATCTCAGTTTGAGTTTTGAAACCCAAGCTGACAGCACAGTGTCACAAGAAGTGAAAAATATTCCACCATTATTCTTGTGAATAGCGGCCTGTGTGGTATCACATGGCAGCATTTAGTCTTCCCTTGTCTGACAGGGCTCGAGGAGCAGTGATTCATCTGACAGTATCCGGAGTTTCCTCTCAGCACCTGTTCCTGCTCATACACATAGCCATACCACGGCAGGCTTGCTGCACGGCTGCATCAGCACGTCACCTTGCATCTTCTTCACAGGTCCCCTCTCTATCTCTCCATAATCACCTCCATTCACATACAGCATTACCCGCCAGGAAACGCATTTCCCATATGTTTTTGGATGATTCGACGCATGCTGCAAAATCCTTATCAGCTTTAAACCGGATTTAGATGGTGTGTAAACAAGAAATCACAGGAGTCCCCTCTGACGTTTTGCTTTTCTATCAAGTTTTTGTTTCTGTTGTTCAAGATGTAAAATGCAGAGGTTATTATTTGACAAACAGCCACACCAACATATGTATGTATGTGTGTTTATTTATTGGTACCTGGTTTGGGCACTGAATTGGTGACAGACTGAGGGACCTTGTCGTTAATCAGCTCCACACACTCACTGGGAAAAAAGCCAACCTACAAGAGAGCATGAGAAAATTGCAAAAGAATCACCACATCACAAACTGCATATCCACGGAAAGCACCTTGCACATACACCCTTTTTTAATGGCATCATAAAAATGAAGCACCAACTATCCAAACAAACATCAGGGCAAAGCATCTTTAGTCATTTTCCCAACACACTCGTTTTGGAATATGACTAAAGCATGAAGTAAATAAGTCATCTGACTAGTCATCTCATTATGGGGCAGACTCTGGCAGTTATTTCATAATGGTCTAGTTTTATCATTAGCAACGCCATGTGGCCCGTTATGGTAAATTGGTAGCTGATGCACTCGTAATATCTTTCATGTCACTGTAGAGATACAGTTTAATTAGCCAAAAAATGGTCAATCACAAACAGGGTCCGGGGCTCCCAGTGGCCACAGAACAATTCTGCCGTTATATGTCTACTTAGCAATTTTTTAGTCTTGTCATATTACTTAATCATCTCTGACCATATCTAAAAAAATCTGGTGCATGCTTAAAAATGAATTATTATTAATAATTATCCATTCGATGCAGCTTAAAAATTCTCACGCAGTTCCTACAGATTGTGTGGTAGGGGTGGAGCTGGATGGACACCAGGCCTTGTGTGTAGCACAGGTGAGTAGGTGCATACAACAATAACCGAGGTTCAAACTTGGAGGGTGGTGTCCTGACCATTCGAGCGCCGCTCACACACAGACACAGATTGTGTGGTCATAGGGTGGTAGATTCGTTGGTCGTTCTTGGTGCTGACCATAGCGCCTCCACCACACAGAGCGGATACGACCAAGACAAAGCGGGACTCGTCACTGAAGATGACCCGCTGCCATTCGGGATCATTTCATGACAGTCTGGTACGACACCACTGCAGTCTTAGGTGACGGCACTAACCTAGGATGACTCATGGAGGCATCACTGCTCACTGAATGTCTGCAGTCATGGCTGTTGGGTCAGTCAGGTACAGCAATAAGGCCCGTTCTTGCTTACAACAAATGCATGGCCAGGTGTAACACTTCCATCATTTGCATGTCTCACAACGTCAAACAAATATTGGTGCAACTTCTTTTTGGATGATGCGTGTATTCTTGCACACAATAAACTGGAAAAAACAAACTAAAGTATTTAGTTGTTGTAGCACCTGTGTAATGCTATGGTAAATACGTTTTCATATGTTTCCTGCTTTTTCCCTCATGCTGACTAATTATTAACTTGCAATTATTGACAGTTTTGACTGGAGATTAATAAATGTAAGAGCAGTTTGACTTCTGCACACAGTGTTCTGGAGTGGAGCTGTGAATATCCACTGAAGGGGAAAAAAAAGAATAGTCTAAGAACCTGACCCAAGTAACCTTTAAACTTGACTTTAATGGCAAGGGAGAGAGAAATGCTCTTTTAATAAAAATATCAACACTCCACTGAAGTACTGATCTAGCCCCCAAAAAAATAAAGATTCATATTAAATTTCCATAAAACGGAGAGCAGAGACCAATCGGGAATTAGTTCCTCACTGTGTGTTCTGACAACAATAACATCCTGAACACTTAGTAACCTGTAGATAAGAAGCGCACATGAAGATCCAAAGTTCATGGCAACTCTCTCAGTCACCATTATGAAGTAGACTTAAGTCTGATTTTGCGTCATTTAGCTTAAGTAAGTGGTGATCGCCAGTAACAGCAAAGGCCTCCCTGTACTGACCTAGCACAACCCTTCTATCACTAAACCTGATTACATACAAGCACGATCCCTAACCCTGCTTGACATGTGTGTCTTTGTGTGACAGCTGGTGTGGTCTTTGGCTCATCCGCACTCCAGACAGATGCTGACTACCTGACCTCCAGATGCAGCCGGCAAGATTCCTGAATCAGACTGCCCCCTAGTGGAGGCCCTCACACATCTGCCATTAGCCACTACCATTTGCACACAAAGCCTGTCTGCTGGATTTGTAACAAATGAACATCACAATGTCACGACTTGCCATAAAGTAAAATACAAACATTACAAACAAATACTGATCATATTTTAGGGACCAATTAGGGAAGACTGACAAGCTCACTTTTGTAGAACGTGTCAGCCTAAAAGGTCAGCGGAAAGAACTAATTAATTATCTACTGTCAACAACTCTTAAAATCAACAGAGAAATATATAAAAGGGCTGTTCTACCCACATACTTCTGCGACACACCAAGACTGCGTGAGCCCAATCACAAATATCCTTATTCAAAGCATTCCTGCTTGCTTGGCTGAGTGTGTGTGTGAGATCCCCGGGGCCAGTGAGGAGCCAAACACTTGGAAAATCACATAAGCCTGGTCTGCCATTACAGAGTCCTCTAGCCTCCAGAGCTTAGAGCAAAGCAAGTTCAACCACAACTCAACACTGATCATTATTAATGGGCTTTGCTCACACGTAACCAATCAATATCCCACATATACACTAAGATCAATAGACCACTGAACCGTAAGTAGGATAACAGTGGAAACACTTGTATGCTTTATAATGTGAGCGCAGAGTAACTTCATCTGCAAAATACAAACCTGAAATCCATGTTTTCCTCGCCACCATGTGGTATCCTCTTTAGGAGGCATGTCAATCACTGAAACAATGTCTCCAACCTGAGAGAGACAGACAACACAATCAAATGTCATCTGTCAATGCCAGCACACTTTACTGCCAACCATTCCAGAACAAAGACAAAAATACCATTCTCAAAACATGTAAATAAGGGTGGCCACATAATGTATACAACTAAATATTATTGGAGACAAAAGAAAATCTATATTTCGTATTTTGAAATGTATATTTGAAGGTCTTCCAATTCATTTTTACATTTGGGAGCATTTTTTTGCCAACACTCTGTAGATCTTCCCAACCTCATCCTACTCACCTCAAAAGACAGCTCATCAGCCGCCTGGGCAATGTAGCGCTTAATGACGTGAGCAGCTGCGATGGCGGGGACATTGATGGAGGACTCTTCATGCACCAGCAAATGATTCCCTTTGTTGTCAACCTGAAGAAAAACAGGAAAAGTCAGCTCACTCAAAACGTGGCACTCAGGCTAATTGCAGTATTGAAATGCTGTTTTACTGAAAGCTAATGAATCTTTAAGCTCTTCTTCACTGTCCTAGCTCCCACTCAGCATTAGGATACAATAAAGCCTCTGTCGATAGTCTGCCTCTTTCGCTGAACTGAGTAAAGCGATACAGTGTCAGGTTAATACCTCCATCCATGTGAGGGCTGGCCCACAGTTTATCTTATTATCAGCAATTGCTGAGAGACGGGAGAGGTAAGCCATCAGCATCTGGGATACTGCCTGTTAGGAACAAACGAGAGAGAGATTTGTAAAGGGGAAGCAAAGAAGGACTTAATATAGACTGTATTGAAAGACGCACATGCCTGTGCGTATGCATATGGAGAGCTACATCCTACAAATACTTAATTTTATGGCTATAAAAAGCACATTATTGATTAGGGTTGAGTTTCACTCAAAGTAAGAAGAATCTTGATTAGAGACATTGGGAAGAATAAACTAGACAGCACAAGAAAACACACAACAGCATCTTGACAAATATTCCTTTTCTACTACATTACACATTAATTTTAATATTGCAGTTATACTCCAAGTTTAGAGAAAGGGTATTTCTGTCCTGCTGTTCATTCAAAAACTTCGCTGAAAGAAAAGTTAAGAACCAAGAACATCTGCTTCTATTTCTACCAAAATCACATCTACCCCTTTCAACAAAACCGCAACAAAGAGCTTTAACTTTTTGTGTGGTTTAACAATGTGTTTGTGTACGAGGGTTGCTTTTAGGTGGGCATAGATGACAGACGGAGGTTGAGAGGGAAGGTGCAGACAGGACTGCTTTCACTTTAAGAGCATAATGGTGGCTCAAAAAGCTACAGCTGCACTCAGAATGATAAATTGGGCTCAATTATAATTCCACATGGCTGCCGCATTGAGTCATATGGCATGGGATGGTGAGGCGAAGCTGTTTCAACTTTAATGTAGCTCATGGATCTGGATGTGTGACCAAGAGCGAGCTCATATATCAACGAGCCATTTAAAACATACTGCGCATCAGATTTCTTCAAAAATAAGACAATATTCTCACACAAGAGGTTCTCCAGATCAGAAAATATAAATCAGACGACATGCACACCTATTTTCGGCATGCCAAAACCAAGGATCCTGCTTAGGAGTCACTGCTTAAAACAGAATGGGCTGGGATAAAACCAAACATACTGAACAGAGCAGGGCTGAAATTTCGGAGCAGCCATGCTTTTGTCATAATAGAGATCTCAGCTGCAGACCTAGATTGGCGCTCTTATTCTAAGATGCTTCATTAATGGCTCTGGTGGCTAAGATTACCTCCACCCACATCAGCAGTCCATCAGTATACTTATTAAACCTTTTCTAAGTCACTTCTTAAGGAATCCCGTGAGGGGTCACTATTGCATATTCCTCATTAATGGTTGAATGGGAGAAGAACCAAGTGCACCACCGCAGAACTATGATTCACAGAGCACTGATGGGACCTGCTCCTTCAAAACTTCTCTCTAGGTTACACCCTACTGTCAAACTGAATTCTGAATGCATGCTGGCACCAGCCCACAAAAACCAGTCCAAACTCAACACGGAGGCCAATTGGAGCTGAGGAGAAGGCTTAATTATGTGAACAGGGACCCTGGTAGTGGACCATGGCCAAGCCGAAAGCTTTTGTTCTTAAGTTCTGTGCTTAAATAGAAGTATAAATGCAACTTAGCAAGAAGAGCAAAAAGGAACTAGAGCTTTGTCTACATGGGTAACAAGAGGGTGAAAGGTTCTCCTACAATTACCATCAGACACTGGAGTTCATGAGCAGTCCTACCAGTAACGAATGTTTCTAAACTCGAGTAAATCTGAAAGTATGAGCAAAGCTTGTGCTTGTATTAATTCGGCCAAACAAATGCTAAGACAACATCAATAATATTGAACTGGATACTATACAAGAACAAGGTTGGGTAGTTTTTATGGCGTAGGCCCCTTTTACATTACCAAATCTTGTAATGGCATGTTTTAGAGTATATCGAAAGCACTACCTAAAGGGTCAGTTGAATTTTAAAATGACTCCCACTGTTTCTCCAAGGTTATATATATTTTATAATACATCACTAAACCCTTCACAGCAACCACAGCTATTGTGCATATATGCTGCTAATAAACCCGCATGGGCTGGAGAAGAATCATAGTTAAAAATTGTACTTCTTTAATTATTATACTATTTAAATAATGATACTATTCTACATGTAAATAGACTATTACTATTACTAGAAATATTACTGCCATGTTTAATGTCAAGGATTTAAGCTGTGTAATCAGTTCTTGTATAATTTGTTGATTTATAATCACATGAATTCAGGTGTGACTGAAAGCTTTACAGTTCATACTAGGCCAAAGAATCATTGGCTTAGTTTTCTATATAAAGGTTTATGTAATGCTAATAGGTTCACAGACTCACACTAAACAGTGCTTGGAATGTCACGTCTATAAAAAAAAGCCCTAACAAACCTGCTTTTGATTTCAGGGTTTAAAGAACGCTATCCGAAGCCTATTACTGCAAACATGCTGGTTTTACTCATGAATTAAAACAGCCAGGTCTGAGTTTGATGTAATGTATTACATCCTGTTAAACAACAATTTCAAATAAACAGCCCCAAACCAATATTTCAGTTCGCAGAAAAACATTGGGAGAGGACATTCTGTGGTTAAAGCCTACTGATCACAAACCTGCCTGACTATGACTGTCCTATTGTAATAGTCACTCAAGTATATGACACTGTTGGATTGGCAATCAAATCTCCATCAGAACTGTATATGTGCATTTAGGGGATTTCAGTCTGCCGGCTGCATCTTTTATCTAAGCCGGGCAGCACCTGTGTGATAGAAGGAGACACTGAACGGCAAATATTTTCATAAAAAGCTAGCTCCACTTAAACAGTACACAAACCACTAGTGTGAAAAGGGTTTCGCCCATCTGTCCAACGCACGCAGAACCACAGCCTTTCACATAAGTGTTATATTAAGAGTAAGCCTCAAAGAACTGAGAATCCAAGAATTATAATCCTGAATATTAAGCAATACTGAAGTGGCAATGCCCATGTTCATGCCCATAGGTGTAACGTGACCTTGAGAGCTCTTTTCTTGTGATGGCTCAGAGTGCTGGGTGGGTACAAAGCAGCTGATTACACAGAGAGCCCCCCACTTAGCAGCAGAAAGAGAAAAAGCCTGCCATTACTAGCAACCATAATGGGCAGCATTAACAGCCACTCAATCTTCAGAGCGGATCGATGTTGCTGTGAAAATATGCCACAGTTCACGCATACTTCTCAGGCAAACAAACGGAGAGAGAATGCACAACACAGCAGGGAGAGGAGACTTTTTCAAGCACAAAAAGACCTACAGAGACAGTAATCTGACTGCCTCTACATCACAGACCATTAGATGCTATTAATCATGCCAGCTCCAGGACCAGCAGGACACTGGCCTCATGGGAGGGGCACAGGCAGTCCAGAATGTTCAGCAGTGACCCACACAACATTTTCAACGACATGCACAAACTCGACTTCAACTTCAGCAGCTAAAGGAACTTTTATCTTTACCTGATATTGTCTTCAACAGACTATAACCCTCAAATACATTTCAGCGTAAATGTTTACAGTGATCCATCGGCCTTTTCAAATCATAATAATTTATAACAGTGTTTTTATGAGCCTACAATGCTTATGTTTATAAATCTCTTTATCAGGGTAGCTAATAAGAATTCTGCCTCAGGCTGCATAAGTAAAGGGGTGCATTAATCTGGACTAAAACGAGCTTTTACTTAAAATATGAAGAGAATATTTGTTTATGCTGGCATGATCAGCATATGCTCCAAGCATCAAAGTGCCTTTCTACAAGCACCTCTTACCTCTGCTCTTTCCCTCAGGCAGTCGAATCGAGGCAGCTCTGGGAGCTGAGAGAACCGTCGGTCATAGATACATAGATGGAGATGCTTGTCCAAGACACGGAAGTCCTCATAACTCCTCCTCACGATCCAGCTTCGTCCCTGTGGGGCAGCAGGACAGGGTCACAAACTCAAACAGGTAAACAAACATGCGAGGCTATGTTGGTGTTCACCCATTCCCCATCTGAAAAGCCATCTTTTAAAATAAAAATAATAAAAAATAAATAAATAATAAAATCATGCTCGCCCACTTTTTAAAATGCTGGGCATATAAAGGGCTTAGTCCTGGCTTAGGGCCCAGCAGGACACTGCACTACTGCAATGACCACACAGCACACATCACAGATGCCATAGTAGATTTCTGTCGGCTTTAGCTTCTACCACTGCAACAGCCATCATGCAGATAAGGGAGAAGATGAGAACACATTGCTGTGACCAGATAAACCAAGACAGTGGAATTACAACCCATTATTCACCATGTCACACAAGGTTTAGACACAGTACGGGTGGTTCTAGGTCATACTCATGCACAGGGGGAGGGAAAATACAACAAATAGTTTAATATCCAAAAGATACGGCCTAAAAGAGGTTTATAATCTGACCATTCGGGTTCATTCAGCAAACTACGGCTGACACACAGAGCGACAACTTAAAAACAATTCAAATCTATACAGTGTATTTATTTTAAAAAATGATTTTTGCTGAATCTATGCCTGATGAAGGCTGCACAGAAATGAACACCCCCCATGTCAGAATTTGAACAGATAATTAAACAGAATTTAAATGGATCCCTTACGTAATCACAAGCAGAAGAACAGATACATTTTTTCTTCTCCACTGAATTTAAGCATGCACAACCCGACAAGCTCCACAACAAAACTGAAATATTGAAGCATGAAAATACAGGTCATGCAATTTAGAGCTGCAGAGAACTCACAAACCGCCCTGTGCTGAAACATCACCACAGGCCCTACTTCAATTCCTGCTGAGAGCTCAAGCTTTTACATCACTCAGCATACGAGCTGCTGTTAAACAGACCTGCTGTAAATCCTTACCAGGAGCATTTCAGTCACATTCCCCACTTCCAGTACTCCAACGTAGTCTAAATAAAGTGCACCATGGCTGCCTGAATGGCGTGGATGAGATGGCATTTGACCTAGCACGTTTCAAAGCACTAGGCTGATGCTCCACCTCTTTTTGAATTAGTTCAGGGTGCTTTTTCGGGGGAGGGGGAGAATCTCCACTCTCTGTAATGACATGGACCACTAACCTATAGCCTCCATCGGACTGAGAGCCACCGGCAAACCAATTAAAACCTCTGTTTCAGCTGGACGGCAGGACGTTCTCCAAAAAACTGAATCATGAGTTTGAACCAAAATTAGCAATTTACTCAGTCAATAAATATTTAGCAATTATCTGTAAATAAGATTCTCCAGAGGTTTTGGCTTTTATTATTTATAATGTTTATATTGTTCTGTTCTTATTTTTTGTACTGAGTACCTTGCTATCCCTTTGCTGCTGTAACACTGTGAATTTCCCCACTGTGGGACTAATAAAGGATTATCTTATCTTAGTCAATCCGCCTGCAGTAATTCTTACTGCTACTTTACAAAACTTAGCAAAGCTGGTGATCTGTTTTCAGAGTACAGCCCCAGAAAATAGACAAAGGTTTGTTATGGTATGTCATTACGTTATAGTTATGGCCAAGGTTATATGAGCTTTGAGCGTTATGCTTAAAATAAGTTTGATACTCAGTAGGTAGTACAGATTCACCACTAAGCAGATTCAGATTCACTTCCAAGTAGGTTAATTATGCGACTTTTAAAGGTGTGGCACCACCTCTGAAATGCACTGTGTAATTATATGTCAAGGCGAACTGATACTGATGGGAACGTCACTATTCAGGGCCTCCATTATAATCAACAGAATTCAGTCACAAAGGAAAGGTTGAAGTGAGGGATAGACTTATGGAGTAGGGTTTAAGTAAGTGTGTAAGTTAATACTCAGCATCTAATCCTAGCACCATAATAGTCAATCTACTCACAGTCTCTTGGTAAAAAAGGGTAAATTGTCAGAGTGTAAATGTTACTGTCCTGTGCGTAGCATCCATCATCTTGGCAGGTTTCTGGAGTCTGGCTCTGAGCCAGCTATAAAGCCCCGTACCCTGTGTGCAGAGCGCCATCAAGTACAGACGTACTCCTCAACCTTCATGCCTTCTAATTTCATGATTGACTGCAGCATTCAAGAGCCATCTCGTATCATTATTTAGCCACAATGGCAGCACTATAGAAAGGACAAATAACCCAGAGCCTTATGAATTCAGATTATGCAACTTGATCTAAAAAGCAAGCTGAAATAATATCTTGTGTGTGCAACTCAGGAGCTCAATCATTGTTGGCTTATAGCAACAATTTACGACCCATCTAATGAAGGGCTGTTATGTGCCTTATTCCTCCATTAACCTTTGAAATTTGTACGGCTCAGGTTCTTAATCCACACTGCTGTCTCAAACTTTCAGAATCCAAGGCAACACAAAACCTCAATGCCCTTCATATGGCCTTAAAAGATCCATCTGAACTATAGCCATGAAAGGAGGATGAGGGGAAAAAAAAGAAAAAAAAATGCCACAGAGCCTGGCCTGCTGCAAAGCCTGCACAGCCGCTAGGAAAATAAACAGAGGAGTGCATCCCACAGAGCCTCTTTCCTCTGCTCCCATTTCGTTTCATATGGAACTTCTGGAGCAGTTATTTGTTTGGGACTCCTGCTTTTAGAGCGTATGGAAATAAAGTGATCTTCCTGTGTGTCTGGGCTCCCTCTGTGCAGGGGCTCTGGGCCAGATCCACACCGCCACCTTTCCCCTGCAACAGGAGCAGGGGCTGTGGATTTGGGTCTCTTTTACCGAAGAGAACTGGTGGAATTTCCATGCGCACACTCCAGTCACATTTTTCCACAGAGTTTCAAGGGCAGAAAGAGAGTTGCTAGGCCTTAAGCAAGTGCATGAATGGAGACTTTCTAAAAGTCCTTCTACACTTTTTACATAGTGATTTTTGTGCATGTCTACTTAATTCTTATTTTTTTTAAAAATCCATCACTTTCAAAATCACACTAGCCTTACTTCAGAACAACCCATTCCAAAAAGCCCTTAAATTATGTAACTTGTGTTAAAGAAATAATTTTGCAGAAGATTCATTTTCATAACTTCCACAAAATGTAGTTGATCAGCCAAGACATGTTTGTTGGCCACATCGGCTTCTGTGGGCCTAGAAGGCTAATGTTGATAAGTCTACAGTCATTCCTGATACCCCTCTAAAAAGCTCCTCTAAGCCCATTAAAACCACATGCAGGTGTTTAATACAGTCACACAGATATATTGGTGTGGTTTAACTATAAAAACAGAAAAAGATCACCATGCAATGTCAATCCACATAAACGCACACAGTTTGAAAATCCAACATTAACAGTTAGAACTGTTGTTAGGACTGATGTGGCAGCCATATGCCTGAATGACATGCAGCAAGGAAAGGGAATACAGCCAAAATACAGCGAGTCCATAAACCACGCTGTCTGCATAGCTCTGTAAAAAATTTTTTGTGGGTTTAGAGACATTGAGAATGAAGGAACAGTTAAGATTTGGGTGACTACTGACTCATGTTTGATGCCGAGGTTGGCTTCCACAATTAATTTAAAGATCAATGAAGGTTTGTTTCGAAATCAGTGAAAATCTATTATCTAATATATTTTGCCATCTATATTAGAAAAGTACATCCCTCTAATTATTTTTACACCGAGCAGTCGACCAGTTGATGTTCAGAGGTATTTGGAATACTTAGGTTTCTAAAACGTTTTCTGAGAATCTGTGATTAAGGGTGTCTGTAACCCGGCAATAAGAGGAAGTATGGGGCACACCTTACGGGTAACGTCGGGCAAATGGTCTAGAGACGTGGAAAAAGTTGGCATTCACAAGAGTTCTTCTTTTCCCAGTCAGCTTTATCTACACATCAACATATACAGCTATTTACATATTTACAGGTTAGCACACTTGGACGAGAAAAAAAGAACAGTCTCCACTACCAGAAGATGTCTATCTATGACTGCAGAGTCATATAGATCATACACCCATCAGATTCAGTCACTGCTGAGCTGAAAGAACTCCCCTGTATCCCCAGTAATGCTGCTTATAAGTAAGTGGGTTTTCTGTCCCCGAGCTTTCCACCCCTAGACTAAACCATTACTGGCCTGAGGTAGTATAGGAATTAACATTTGAATAGATTTATATGCAACAGTAATTACAATTTGTATTCTCTAGCATCCACCTTCTTGACGTCATTGACAATAATTTGTCATCCCAGTGTATACTTAACACCGACTTCACCTTTTACAAGTTCTGGTTTCCCTCCTCTTCTACAGAGGATAGACTCACCCAGGTAAGTAAAACTAAGGTGAACCCCTTAGTTCCCTTTTAGCACCCACAAGCAAGGATGTCCAGTCCACAGGTAAATTCAAGTAAGTACAGACAATCAGTAATTACTTAGTTACGTGTAATGCGCAACTGACATCACAATCAGGTAACATATACAAAGATTTATCTACAAAAACAATTTAAAAATAATTAAATTTAATTATTTTAGTTATATCCAGAGTTATTAAACTGTGGCTGGTGTAGCTCAGTGGATAAACCTGCTACCCACCGGAGAGCCACCACCACATGTGGGAGACTAGGGTTGGAATCCCAGTCTGGGTGACTATGCTACACCAATAAGAGTCCTTGGGCAAGACTCCTAACACTACATTGGCCTACCTGTAATATGAATACCCTTGTAAGTTGCCCTGGATAAGAGCTAAATGCGGTAAATGTAAATGTAATGTAAAGTGAACCTGTGTATCTGTCCTCTTATAATGTCAGCTTTTCTTTTCCTAAACGTCCCTCCTCACAATCTCACCCTGATCAGTCCCATGCAGCATCAGATGCTTGTTTGTGGGCTACTACCATGCAAACATTTGTGTGTTTGTAGTTCTCCTAGAAAAAAGGCAGAGATATTACAGAGAAATGTGGACACACCTGACAGTAGATCTGGACAAGGTATACCAGTTCTTTCGACTCCAGGCCATTCCGGGTCACTTCACTCTGCTCTTCTGCAAGGCTCAGCTGTAACACACACAGAGGAAAAGAGATAAGGGAAATAAAAAATATTAAGTCTGACTTTCAAAGTGGTGGCTGCATATAACGCATTCACGGTTTCACACTCTCTCGTCCTTAGCTCATGCTGCATTTAGACCACTCTGCTATTCCAGTGTTCGGGAAAGGTGCTACAAGGTTGAAGAGGCGTTGGATGATGTGTCACCAGCTGAGCATATTGCCTACATACTATGAATAATAAATGGAGATAAATGTAATTACTGAAGCTATGTTAAACCAGCACGGCAGGAGAATTACACAGTTTAGCACCATTTAATGCCGACCGACAGTTCCAAATGCGCACAATGCAAATCATCCGTAGGAAACCATTCTGAAACAAAAGCTCTGTGTGGCTTTCGGTGTACAAACCAGGTTTACAAAGAAAACAATTAGTATGTCACATGCTTAAAGAAATGACATCATTAACTGTATATCATTACATAATTGCGCATGAATCAGCCTGGATTCCCACACACCATCACATTTCCCTCTTCTGTCGGCTTCCTGCCCACATGCTCGTGTGGTATAAAGCCAAAAAAAAAACAAGCAGATTCTCGGGTTGTAAATCTCTTTTGATTATAATTCTTCATAAAGCGATTCTTTGGATCATAAAATAATTTTTTAAAAAAGAGGAAAATAAAGGACAGGAAATGTGATTTAGACTATGGCTATAATGATCACTTTTATAATCTGGTCATCTACTCTCTTTTTCCACTATTGAAATTGTTGCGGGATTTTATACAATGTAATTACAAAGAATTTATATTTATATACATATAAATTAATATACCATTTACTGGCTCTTTTAAACACATTACATTTTTTATTTTCCCATTTTATACATATTTAGTCAATTATTCTTACATAGCCCACATCACTGGGTAATAGCACGGTTTATGGTCGGCATGAACAATATGCACACCTGATTCTATGACAGTGTATTTGACAGGTTTTTACGCATTGCTGCGAACAATTGTACCCATCTGAAACATCCTAAAACAGATTTACATCATCCTGTGCGTTTTCAATTACTGGATGGCATTATTGTAGTCATACAATGTAATTATTGGATTACTATCACATTATGGCATTAGTTTTACTACACTACACCAAAGTCCTTATAGGCCATCTTTGTTACACTGTGGGGCAGTTATTTCCAGCCATACAACCATATGAATACGGATAGACCAAAATACTCTAAACCAATGGTCAGATGTTGAAAAATTAATTTGAAATCTGACAAAAACCTCATAACTGGTTTGTAACTTGTGGTTTAATAATGTAAAAATAATATAAAAAAAAACACCTTATTTTTAGTGTTCTGACTACTATACTTGGGCAGATTTCCACAACAAGGGGAGGGTTACCGTCAATTCTTCTCAACAAGAAATGACTAAGGGGGGGGAGTTTACTGCTTAAAAAAAAATGACCTTTACCTCTTTGACTGCGTTCCTTCTGATTTCTGAAACATAACCCAGAGTTCATATAATATTGGCCATTTATGCTAATGAGCAGAAAACATTTCAAAATTAATTTGCTTTTGTTTCATTTGTGGTTCATGCTGCTGTGAAACACTGCCTCCACTTTACATATCATGCTTTGCACACAGTGACTTTTGTTGGTCCTGCCTTATTGAGTTTCCCCTTTAAAGTTTGGTCTATGGTACAAATGATGATGCAACAAAACAACAGAAGCCTCTTGCTCTCTAATGCGTATTCCGATTTGTGTAAATGAATGTGCATATTAACATTATGGGGCTCCTAAAGCAAAGAACGCATTAATAATAAACAAACTACATCAATGTTTTATGTATTTGTCAACTAATTGCTGTATCTTTAATCATGGGAGTGTAAAAATTTCAGACAAACAACTAACCCGACTTTTTCAAAACAGTCAGAGGAGTCCATTTTGACCGAAATCACCGGTACAGTAAAAGACCATCAGAAAAGCCCCCCCTGTTTTCACTGTGTTTATTTTCACAAGCAGTACCTTACGCTTTGCAGCATGTTACAATCGCCTATCGCCGAAAGTAGCACAGTACACAGTGTTTACAAGGGGTCTTTCAGACCATCCTTGTGTGTGTGTGTGTGTGTGTGTGTGTGTGTGTGTGTGTGTGTGTGTGTGTGTGTGTGTCTGTGTGTGAATGGCATCAACTGTCCTTTGTGCCTGGAGCTGACTGCTCTGCATTTCACAGTAACTGACACATTATTACTGCTGTGGCTCAGATGGTCCCGCTAACACAAGGTGATTGGTGACGCACATCAGCATCACCTCAGGGAGACGCCTGCCTTCACAAGTACACACACACACAGACACACACACACACACACACACAGACAGACACCCACAGACACACACACAGACACAGACACAGACACAGACACAGACACAGACACAGACACACAGGTTGGCTCTCAAAGAGGTAAAAGGACATCCAAAATATCTTGGCTGATAAGGTGACACAATCATGAGCACTTGGAGCTTATTAAGCATGCTAAAATATTTAGGAAAGCCTTTTAAACCAAGAACTTCATCAACAGCATTTTTCATCATTTGAAATGGGAACTATGTAAAGCTAGCAAACTCCCCAGGCATAAAAACAACAATAGAAAACCACCACCAGACTCAGGCATACATACAGTGCCAGATACTGAAATATCCAAAACAGAAATGTTCTCTTCATTTGCAAAACCCTGTATGTGCATCTCTGGTATTAACATGTTTTACATTTCCTCAGGTTATAACTACCATAAACATGCCTCAGGCATCAGGCAATGCATTTGTCACTGATGCTTTTATTTACCTTGTAAAGCAGCTTTTTAGGGGCTACCTTTTTCTAGAACAATTTTTCTAGAACAGTTCTATTAACAGAACAGGTTAAATCAGATAATATATAAATAAAACAGATATAATACAAATAATTGTGTATAATAAACACCTAATTGATACAACAATAATAACAATAATAATAATAATAATAATAATAATAATAATAATAATGTATATAGTACGTGTCTTAAGGAGACATGCTTTCTGTCTGGTTCACATTTACAACACTGTGTAAGGTGGGCTTTAACTTTGCATTAAGAACACAGTCAAATCAAAACAAGCCAGGTCAGGTTTGTAAGACTTTTTTTGCACCAGCTAAAAATACCAGTGCCTAGGAAGCATGGGTGCATTTAATTTATAAATCAGACTCTGAATGTCATCTGTTCCTATAAAACCATGATAAATTTGGGAAATGTCATGACTCATCACTCAGCACTCATCACTGCTATTTAGAGTTAAACAAAGTTACAACGATCTTCAAGAACAGTTGCTGATTTTCATTAAGAGGAATGCCTCCCACACAGTTTTTACCAAACTCTGTCAAGCTTCAAAAGGTCCTGTACTACTCTCCAACAACACTTACACTGAGTGTGGGGGGACTGTGCCCATAGCACTACAGAGGCAAGCCATATTAAATGCCAGTCCCTGTGAGAGTGTGTGAAACCTTATCTGTCTTGGCAGTGGGCTTGACTCTCTTACGATCTAAGCCTCATTCCCCTGTCATTGCTGCTCACTCCTCTTTCACTGTACCGTATTAGAATACGAAAGTAAAACATAAGCTGCTGGTTCCTCTGCTAGGGAGCTGCTAGCACGTACATGTGGGGAGGAAAAAAAAAAAAGTGGTCTAACATCTGAAGAAGGGATCAGGACACATTTCAAAGCATGGCAGGGAACACATGGCAGTGTTTGTGCAGCCATTAGAGCTCGGTTCATTAGGAAAACTGCAGGTCTGGCCAGCTGAGCCATTGTAATCATCACACGATTTATGCGCCAGTGTGGTTCTTCTAAAAACACTGGGCAAGCTGAGAACAAATGACCTAGTTATCCAAACAAGCTCAATACCACCTCTGTGAACATACAGCTCGCTAATGCACTTGCTTCAGAATGCACAGGGAGAGATGTGCCTCTACAAGTGCCAGGACCATAAACCAAACAAGGGTGTTACATTTAAGGGCCATCTTAAAGTAGACAATTTTTTTTTTTCCCCCTGAGTGACCACAGAGTTAATACTCAAATTGGTAAAAATGCTTTTGCTAAAGGTTGGTGGTTTGCACTTCTCATACTGGTGCACATGTATTGTGATCAGCACCAGAAGGACCACAGAAGCAAACTTAATGGGACAGAATGCCAACATGTTTTAGTTGTGAGAAGAACCCAACAGGAACGTAGGAACACAGCAACTTAACAGTGACCTTACTGCTGTAGCCTTCAGACACAAAGTAGACTTAAGTGCAAGACAAGTACAAGGACATAAAATCCACAAACCAGCAAGACAAGGGACAAGCAGGTCAGACGCAAAAGGGACAGAGTATAAGAAAGAGCGAACGAGAGAGTACGAGGGAGTATAGTAGCACTCACAGGAGACGAAGCGTCCCGTCTACACTCATTAAGGCAGACGGTCTTTTGTTCACGCAGAGACGCTGGCCGCACACTGGGGGCTTGATACTGAGCTGCACTCCTCAATGCTCAAGCCTTCCTCCCCCCAGCCAGCCTTCTATCTCCATCACTCAGCAGGAGTGCGGTGTGTGTAAGAGTAAGACACGTTGTTTCGGTCCAGCATAAATCCACTTCGGAGAGCACAGATGTCAGTGGCTTTGCCCCCTTCAGAGCGCTGTCCCAGCACAGTAGTAAAAGCACGCTGAGTAAGGTCCTCCCACAGCTGCATTCACACAAACACCCACAACATAGTGGTGATTGGCTAGCTGTTTAATGGATTCCACAAGACTGCTGTGGTTCCTCAGGTCCATCGTTTTCGTTTTTCCCATAACCCTGCTGATGCGCCCATACGTTCATTCCATGTCCTCTTTCTGGCTGGTCTTCAGGATTAGAGAGGGCAAAAAACAGCATGTCCAATTTACCGGCCAACGGAGGTATGACTATACAGAGGCTGATGAGAAAAAAAAAAGCAGTTCTGGACCAATCCGGTGCCTGTCCTTATACCACATGCTTTAGTTCCCTCCTCCTGTCTTTCATTCCCTTCTTGCTACAGCCTCCCCCCCTCTCTGCAACCTCCAACACCTCCTCCTCCTCCTCCCCCAAAGTCTCTCCCATTGGTACAGTCCGTGAGACAAAGCGGAGGACTGGTGCGCCAAAAGAAACAGTGGGGATTGCAGTGGAAAGAGGGGATTGCCCTTGCAAGAGCCCGAAACGCTTCTCCAGCACGTGCCCTCATTCTCTTGCTCTTCCCCTCTGGGAGTACTATGGGCCAGACAGAGAGGAACAGAGTGACAGAGACAAATGCGTCTCTCAGTGGGAGAAGGTGTGCCCACATGGTTTATGAGGGACCACAGGTCTGAGGACACGAATGCATCATCCCTGTCCGAACCATTGAAAGTCAACAAATCGAGTGATATTAAGAGCAAAGGACTTACAGATTACTCATACCCCAGCTCGGGCTGCTTTTCATTAGATGTTCTTTTCATGAGACCCGCACTGTATCAGATTGGTCCAGCTGGCCAGGCAAAAAGCTGTAGCTCACTGCAAGCTGTAGGTCAGCCTATCAAAGCAGGGCTAAAGAGGTAACCCCAGGGAAGGACATTCAAGCAGCACTGGCATCTCTCACCCAACTGGAAGAATGTGGCATCTGATGAGAGGTAAAGGCCCGAGGCAGAGGTCATGGCAAGTGACAAGCAACCAAGGGAGACCAAAATCTGCCACAGCAGAAGTGTGCTCCAGCAAAATGCCATCACATCTGAAGACGACTGGAAAACTTTCCTGGAGGAACATCAAGACACACAGAGCAGCAACAACCAAGAGCCAGGCTATTCGACCTGCATAAATGAAAAATGGCTCCCTGGAGCCTGTTATTGTGGAAAAATGTCCGAAAACCGACATGACACTGTGACTTAGAGTACAAGTATAAAAACAAATATCAGAGCTAATGGAGCGCAGCTGAAATGTGAAGAGGATTTCAAAACTGCCAGAACCTCCCCTTAATCGATTTCATTCAATGTGCCATTTGCGAAAGGATTAAAGAAAACATTGTGTTCTAGCTGAGAGACAAAGGGGGTGTATGATAAAGGGATTAGTCACTTCCCAGAGTTGCGTCATTTGTTATACGTTACATCACCTCTAAACTGTAATGTTTGGTGTGACTTAATTCTCGAAGGAATAAATTATTCAAAGTAAAAAGGACAAATATCAAAGACATTCCTACACAAGACCCAAGTCTACGTTTCACTAAAGATCACAAGATAAAGCAGGGGAAATATGAGGGAGAGAAAATTATGCTTGTTGGATGAAGGCACAGACAAAACTATGTAGATACAAACGGCAAGTGGCCAAAACCCTTTGCCGGTAGCTGATAAGCTGTGTCTGGTGTGATGGAAGCAATGAGGAATGGTTCTCCATATGCCTCCTTCATATAGAGGGCATCGATGACCTATACATCTACCATAAACAGCCTAAAAAAACAGCTCTTATAGACTCTCAACGAAACGCTAACGGGGCTAAATGGCAATTAGAGTGGCAATTAAATATCTTGAATCTCCATTCCTGAGCTAAAATCATCCAGCACATGCAAAACTGCAGAAGACCCTGCAGAGGAGCAGGTATGTGATTATAGAGCACACTCCTACATCCACTACAACACAATGGGCTAAATGGTATTTCTGTCCGGCAGCGCTGTTATGTATTTGAGTGCTTTGTGCCCACGAGGCTGGAATGGAGCTTTCTGTGCAGAGGCAGGGGCCAAACACACCACCTCATATGATGATGCAACCAGGGAAGTTAGCTTTGGCGGGATTTAAACCTGACAGCAGACTGAACCGAGTGTATGGCATTAAAGATCATGGAGGAGGGTAACAAATCAGAAATCTGCTTATGAAACAAGGATTCGGGCTAATGGGAGTTTGTTTACAGCTCTCAAATAAATTAAGCAGTGATAAAGCAAGCAAATTTGCAAATCTGTTTCTTGAGTGAACTTTGCTTAAGATTTGCTTTAGGATAAATCTATTTAGTGGTTCCTCAAGATTTGTTATCAGGTCAGGTAAAAGAAAGACCCTCTGAAGCTACCATTGAGGCAACATGGCACCATCAAACATGTGCAGGGCTGGATTAGAATCCTAGTGTAGAGTGATCCTAAACAGAGTAAATATAATATACATGTGACGAAACCCCTTGCTCTATAGATTTTTTAAAAGAAGAATAACTAATTACTGTAACCTTGATTCTGTGAGTACATTATAGTAAAATAAATTTCACATAAATAAAAGTCCAAAGTCCACAAAGCAGTTATGTGTAGCCACTTCTGCTGTAAACTGGGTAGCTCTAATGTTGGGTATTCACCATATAGAGATCTGAAAAAAATTAAGAGACCACCTCAAAATGATCAGTGTCTCTAGTTTTACAGATTCTGGGTTTGTGTTGGACCAGAATTCCTCAGTTCTGTTTAATTCTCTACACTACTGGAACCATGTCTCCCAAACTCCAGATCAGATATTGTATTAGATCTGTCTATTTAGAAAATCACTAATGACCTCCAGAAGCGTGTTTTTAGAACCATGCTCGCTGTGCACTTCACACCAGCTACCACATGCCAGTGCTGAGGTCATCTTACGGTGGTGAAGGGACATTGGAATGAGATGGCGCTCATCATGGTCAGTAGAGAGGGGGTTTGGCCCTCTGCCAGTCTGTCGCTGTGTTGTCCTGTGTGTTTGCTGCTTGACCTTGTTCTTATGAACCAGGCACTCACTGTATCTGCCAGTAAAGCTAGAACCCAACCTTCGGTTCCTCACTCAGAACCCGCTGTACATGTGGAGATGCTGATTTAAGAAGAACCTGGAGTGGGCTCTTATTAATTTCCAGAGCTGTAGAAGCACGAAATGACCACAGAATCAGCTGCGAACACAAACTGAATATGTAGAACTTGGTGGGTTAAACATATGAACTGTGAGAACAATCACAGCCCTGCAGAACATTTTATTCAGCGCACAGAACGTTCTTTAAAATACATTTATATATACCTACCCAAAAAACATATTCAGAAATAATATGAGTACAATTTATAATATTATGTATAGCTATATAGAGAATTTTTCTTTGGTCCGTTCAGTTTTCTCAGCTCAAAAGAATTCCACTAGTGCCTTACTCTGCACAGTCAGTGCATCTTAGCAGCTAGCATGCAAAGCTTCTGAGGCAGAAATAAGATAGGAGGTTATTCAAAAAGCAGTGGCACCTCCAAGTCAGACAGTTTATCTTATTTAACCTTTTCCCCCTGAACACTGGCGCTCAAGTCTAGCCTGATTTCGAATTCTGCAAGTAAATGCAAAGACACTATGTGTCAAAGAACGTAATTCAAAAGCAGTAAAGAGTAAAGTAGGTGGTGTCAGACAACACAATATACTATAGCTGCAGTACACTGCAGTACAGAAGAGATGAATAAGCAAAGAGCACCAGCAAACGGGCAGATAGCAGCGCTTTAATTAAACAGACAGGGCATACTCACGTAGGTAGTGTTCCATTTACATGCAATATAAAGCTGATACAGATTATTTTACACATCCAACTGTATGTCTTCAACAATGTCCACAGACCCTGTGGATCTAAAATCAGCCTTTTGCTTTGTAAACCTTTGCTGCAGTTTTGTAAATATTTGCACTGCACACAAATAGCAAACGAGCTACTGTGACATTGAAGGGCTATACTTTGCACTGTAAATTGTAAATAAAAAAGGAGGAAGTATTCATTTTAGCAGCATCTAAGCATAAGTCTCAAAATTAACTTGTCTATAAATTAACACACAAATGAGCCAATATGCTGGATGAGACAGAATATCAATCTTTTTTTGTTTTCAGTCTTATGGAGACTTTTTAATTCATTTACAGATGGTAAGACTTATAAATTATAACACCAAATTCACAAACCGCAGTCCTGTAATGTCGCTGCTACTCAAATCCTCCATGGTATCCTCCAATTGTGACTAACTATACTGCTATGAGTGACTGACCGTCTTAGCTTAAACTGACTACTGCAGGCACTCAAAAGGATGGAACGCATATCCTCCTCACCAACAGTACTCTCGTCTAACCATTCTTTGTTCCACGTGGTGCATTCAAATACTGATATCACTATTCAGACAATTATTATTCTCATAGGGGATTAAAATAAATAAACAAACAAACAAACAAACAAACAAATAGAAAAAACTCAACAATTTGGTAGAACACAGTTTTATGTTTTAACAAAGCTGTAAAATATGACAATATTGCTTTGCCCAGGTTGATGGCCAACCTTGCTGCCTTGATGTACAACAAATGAATCAGGTCTTAACCAACTCAGGTCTGTACTGCAGTGTGATGTCACACAGTGTTTTGAATCGCCACAGTACTACAAAACTTGACCAACAAAATAAAGTCTTATTCGTAGTTCAGCCACTACACTGTAACGCTTCTAACCTCAGCATCCCGGCTGCGTCCTCTCTCTAGATGCAACTTCAGCAGGGTCCTCTCAAGATGCAGCCTCAGCAAGGTAGAACTCTTTCTACTCTCTCTACATGTTCCATTTCGAAAATCACAATTTTCCAACTTCTATTTCTCCTTTACAAGTGATTTATACACGTGACCTCTTCTCTACCCCTATTGTCCCTGGAACAAAAAGCTGTCTGGGCTGAAATATACAGAACAAACTGTTAGGCTAAGACTAAAATCCTCAGAGACGTCATAAAACTTAACCCAATAATCGTCAGCCACTCCTTTCAAACGTCCTCTAGAACAATACTAAATAAAACACTTGCTTCCTGACAGCCAGGATAAACATAATTCCTTCTTCTGCTAACACTACGACTTTAACATGGATGGTCTGAGCGAACAGCTAAATGGGTGACCCAACACAAACGCCTTCATGGTTGTTACTTTACCAGCATTATGACTTTACAATAAGCTCCTGACGGTGGGCTTTAAGGCAGTACATGGTCTCATAATTGTCAGACAAAGCGATTTGTTTGCTTTTGTGAAGTTTTGTTATTTCTGTGTCAGAGCTAGGCCTGCGCAGATACACAAGGAATATGCAAGTGGCACCGCCTCTGGCGATAATCTGAGTTACAAGCGAGGTTTATGAATTATGAGTTAGCGGTAGAAGCACAGGCTACATATGTAACTGGCAGACATTCTGAGAGTCAAAACAAGATGTAAGCTGTCAAGTTAAACGTGTCCCACCACTGTCGGAAGACATTCGGCAGTTGTGGTTTTATTTTAAAAGGCGAACGTAAATAGAAGAGGATGTGGCCAACAAAAGCTCTGCAACAAGGACCCCCTCCCCCCCCGAGCTCATTTCACAGGCCATATCCTTTCTCTATCAGTACCTGGCTGCACCAGCTGAGACACCATGTCATTACGAGACGTACACAGGATCAACTCAGTGACATGATTAATGTGGCTGCGCATGCATACATGGCCAGACACGCATTCATACTGCAGCGCTGCTAAAATGCTAGGGCTGAGGCAAGCACAGCTCTGGAACTGCCAGGTCAAGAACAAGCACTTCTCTTGGGATTGGAGCAGCAACAATGCTGACGGTACAACTGAAGACTGCAGACAACAAAAGGAGCTCTCCTGAACGATTTCCACGTGAAAATGTGCAGGGCTAAAAATCACCCCAACCACCATTTTTGGTGTTAGCAGCAAACGATAGCGTTTGAAGCGCAGACGAAGGGAAAAAGTACACAATAAATAAATAAATAATCAATAAAAGAAGAAGCAAAATCTGTAGTATTAGTAGAATGTAACAAAATGCTTGCTAAATTGGCCTTTTGCTAATATACTAAATCGATGAAATCCAGCAAAAACTGCGGGACTACAATCCCAGTGGAGTAAGAAAGCAACACATTGCACAACTGAAAAGCCAGATTACCATTTGTGAGAGTGAAAGTCCTGAACAGTTCAGCTTTACTTTGGATCTCTGTGAGGCAGAGCCATCAGTCACCTAGAGGCAGCAAAATATTTCCTCTGCCTCATAAATCTGGGCAGAAACATTAACTGTGCAGAAGTCATTTCCTATAGCCTGCCCATGAGTCACAGATGGTGCTGATCAACACATTAATATTGGCCTAAAAATAAACAGCTGACCGTTCCAAACAGAGGGGATTCCAGGCTTTCCTGGCCTGCAATGAGGATGAAAGGAGGGAGGGAGTGATGGATGCAGGGAAACAGAAGAGTCAACTTCGCTTCAATATGTCCACTGAAGTGCTATAATTGCAAATGGAAAAAGGCTCAGGCTTCATCTAATTAGTTTTCCTCCCTTACTTTAATGACCTTTTTAGCAGAATGACCAGGTGCTGCTAAGTGGCTCCACTTGAGATAGTAGTGCCCCTGTGAGCTCTAATATCAGTCTGATGTACTTGTGTTGACAGTGGCCATACTGGCCCGTCTCACCCCTGGGGTGGAAGCTGCCTCTCTCCGCCGCCTCTCTCCAGGATGCCTAATAGCTTAAAGAGTGCACATGTCATCTCCAGCAGCTGAGAGGGGAAGGTGTATGACTTTCTCTGCAGGCAATAAAAATGACAGAATGATGGGCAGGCGGATAGACATGTGGACAAAGAAGGTGGGGGGGGCGTTGGGCAGGGTGGGGAGGGGGGTGAGCGAGTTGAAAATTTGGGGCTTGAAGGAGAAAACACAAGCTTTACTTTCACTGTTAAAAGTAAATGGTGCCAAATATGCATCACTGGGAAAATACCCCTCAGTTGATAATTGATTTTGATATTGGTTATTATGGAAACTATTGTTCTTCCATTACAGATAAATATTTAATATTTATTATTTTATTAGTATTTATACTACGCCTTGGCCTTTCTTTAACCATGCCCTTGGTACAGTCTATGTAATGTATGGTTAGTTAATACATTCATACTGCACTGATAAGACTCCAAAGACTTTTATGGATTATAAAACAGAACATCAATTAACCATACAGTACCTGTGCCAAGATAACGAAGAATAATTAGAAGCTTAATTGGCGAATAATGCTGCAGAACATGGAAAAGAATGAAAAAAAAAAACTGCCAGTTTGTTGATTTGATGGACCTTTTCCTCTGCTACAGTCCAGCGCCAGTTCAGCATACTGAGCTTCAACACATATCCTGCAATATGCTTGCCAATTGGCAATATTACCACCCCTTCTAACAACCTGCTTTCTGAACAGACAGCATGTAACAATTTTAACATTTAGTGGTTTGTTTGATTGGAAACCAAAATATTGCCAAATTGGCGTGTTATAAATTAAGCCATGTTAGAAGCTAGACCAGATGGTAATTACATAGTAATTACATTACCATTAGAGAAAATGCTGGCTAAAGCCATCTAATGCTCACATGTGGTGGTACTTAACTGAATCTGGATCACGTTTATGCAGATAATTATGCACACGAAAATCGTTTGTCTACATTCACATTATTTTTACGTAAATTTACAGAGTGACGCAATGTAGCATTAGCAGACGTGTCTAGAATCAGAGAAGTGTTGTTCGTGTCACAGCAGGGAAGCAAACACAGGTATTACGGGGAAGCGTGCCTGATTCACACTGGTATGACTATTATGTGGACCCTTTGATTAAAGGAGCTATACAGAGGTGCTCTTTTCGATCAAGCAGACAAATGAAAAACGGTCATGCAGAATTTGCTGTGCTGTTCTACTACTGAGCATGCTACAAGAAAAGATTCTGTGTGAACTACATAGCCAAGAGACTTACTTACAACATACCTAGTCACAGAAATACTGAAACTGTATGTCTATCTTAATTAGCATATCGCTTTCCTGTAATATCTGACTGGACAAGCTATTCAGGCAAGCAGGGTCAGTTGTTGGTGTGGACTCTATGGAGAAGGTGGCAGAGAGAAGGACACTGCACAAACTGCTGTCCATTATGGATGATGAGGGGCACCCACTGCACACCATCATGATGGACAAAAGGAGCAAGTTCAGTGGCAGGCTGCTGTCACAGAGCTGCCCTACAGACAGCCTCAGGAGATCCTTTGTCCCGAGAGCCATTAGGCTTCAACTCCTCCCAGTGGGGCCGAAGACAGATGAGGACAGATGAGGACTGAATCTCATGTTAAATCGGAGGTTTATTTAGTTGCACTGTACGACACTGTACTGTATATCCTAGACACTTAAATACCAATATACGCACATGTTTATTCAGCATTGTCATTATCTGCTGATATCGGCGCCCCCTTGCACATTTATTATTATTGCACTGCTGCTTTATCTCCAGTTTTCCGCAATTTTCTATTTTTCTTTGGCTAGTTATTTTTGTAGTTTTGTAGATAGACGTTCTTGTACACATTTATTCCCTCACTGTAATAAGTGAGATATATTTATTTACAGTATACTGGACTACTTGTAATTTAATAGTTAATATTTTTTGCTAAGCCTGAACCTATACTGCTTTATTTTGTACAACACCTCTTTGTTTTGTTTTTCTGTGCTGTACTGTGAAACTGCTACTGGCTGCTACATTTCCTTTGGAAATATCTATCCATCTATCTATCCATCTATCTAGCTTGTACACTACTATATGTGCTGCAATACTAGGAGCTATTCTGAGAACAGGAGCCTAGACACAGAGTTAAGAGTATTCCCTGGCTCTAAGGTGCAGCAGGGAAAGGTGTTAGTTGAAGAGTCATGTATCCGGGGAGAGAGTGCCGGACGACTATTTGAGACCAGAGCAAAAAGGGGCAGGGACGGCACGTGGTTCAGTAACAGCACCGGCATGCACACCACAAATGCCACACAACCACTGCCCGCTCTCATTTACTCACTCAATCGCTAACCAGCAGGCCAACAGGGGAATCCATGGAAACTATTTCCTCTTGGTCAACAGTCAGTGCAACAACATACAACACACAATCGCAGTCCGGGGGGTTAAACACACACCCCACCACAGGCCTCCTGACTCTGTCTATTTTCTGCAGTTGGCAATTCCAGGCATATCTGTAATTAAATCTAAGTGCCACTTTAGTCTTCTGACTCATCGTTTTTCTTGTGTGGTGCCAGGTACCACACGGTTACAGCGCCGAGCTGAGTGATGACTGCTGACAGATCTGCCGCACAAAACCGCCAGTGTGTGCAATGGCACAGCCTCAGACAATAAGCCACTACATCCAGCAGCTCTGTTGTCTATTAATACGTCAAATACAAAGTTAGCTTCTGAACACACACGGTGCCTGCTCATTGAGGAGTGGAAATTTCATCCAGGACTGTAAATTGGGGGGAAAAAAGCCTTCCACTCAGCAGTTCCTGCAGGGTATTTGGAACATAAGCTTGCTTTTTTCTGCAGCATATGCTTCAATAACAATCAATAACAAAGCTTCAATGGGTCACATAAGCAGCTATGAAATGACCACAGCGGTGGCATACATCCTCCCAACTATGAGAGGTTTGACAAGGGCACCCTCTCCCTGCAGAGCCCTGCTTTAACAAATTCCAGTTTCTTCATACTGTGTACATGGCTCAGATATTGGGCATTGGGGCTCTGCTGTGTGCAGTGTGAGGGCCTCTGGCACTGCATCTGAGCTCGCAGAAACCCAATCACTGCTCAGCTCGACGAGAAACCCCAGCCAACCCAGACCTATAATTACAAGCCATTCATAAACCACCACATGGAGGTCGACAAGCAGTGTTTCAGTGCAAATACAAGGCAGCAAACACCACTAAAGAACCTAATCCAGCAGCAGACGTCGCACTACCGCATCCTGACTCATTTATTCTGAGCTCCATTTACACACGGCTTGAATCCGGAGCAGCGTTTTGTGCGTGCACCATGATTACGAGCTGATTACCCAACAAGGCAAAGAGAATTATTCATGTCAAATTCTGTCGCCATGGTGCCCTGCTACTCTTACTGCCCACTGGCAAGCGCTATCGACTACTGCCCTCTACTGGACACCCACAGAAATCACAGCTTCTAATACATACACACAGGACATCAACTCTGCCACAATGTCTACCTCGAAAGCTTTGCTATTAATGATGTGCACTGTGAGAAAGCTTTCATATTAGCCTGCTCCTGTGTCTGCTAGACTAGCCTGTCTGGCCTCCTCTGCTCAGGATTAGTATTCAGAGCATAAAGCTCTTGCTCTGTTCCCACCCAGTGCTGCAGCTTGCCAGCGTTTCCCCATCTATTATCTCTTACTATGTGTTTTCCATTATAGCCACTAATCCCTTACACAAGAGCACAGCACTGGCCTACTCTACAGCACCTCACCACCTTCCATCCCCACACAACAAGACGCTATTCACAACTCTCCCCAATCCTTTTAGGCTTTTCTACACAGCACTGCTACAGCGCATAATAAGAGAAATGTAAAATAAGCTGGATTTAGAAAAAGAACAGGAATTCTGGAACACTGGAAAAAGCCAGTAAAGCCCAAAGGACCATGGTCCAAAGTAAGGACAAGTAAACACAAACACTGGACTTGAACAAAACTACTGGCCACTGGTTAAAAAAAAGAATTTAAAAGGAACGTAAACACATTTAGCTACTTAAAGCATTCAGCTTTATGGGCACAAAATGGA
The DNA here is from genome assembly GCA_024036415.1 of Prochilodus magdalenae. Classification (NCBI taxonomy): domain Eukaryota; kingdom Metazoa; phylum Chordata; class Actinopteri; order Characiformes; family Prochilodontidae; genus Prochilodus; species Prochilodus magdalenae. Next base: position 15,694 of record JAMWET010006435.1, on the reverse strand, counting down.
AGTTTTACACTTAGGCCCCAAATATCCAACAATTAGCATGTTTGTTTCTGGAAGCGCTCATGCAGGGAAAAGGGAGATGGTATAAACAGCTGCGGCTGAGCGTTACTGCTAGTTTGTGAGGCATGTTAATTACGCCAGCCACTGCTTTCTACTCTACTGCCCCTGGAAACTAGCCGTCCCTTGAGGAACATGCCACCGTTCTACTCACTCTACATGTACAACCCAAACTTTCAAAACACCGACACACACACATACACATACACACACACTATGGGGACTAATGTTAATCTCCACTCGCACTTCAGCAGTGACTCTCTCAGGACCACGACAAATTTGCACCTTCAGCAGATAAACAATAAACATCATACCTGTATGCTCCCAAAGTCAACATTTTCATAGTGGAAGTGGGCACACTCTGCTAACTTTGGGAAGTGCCCCTTGGTGAATGAGAGCCTGAAAAGTAAAAAATAAAAGCCATATAACTTTTGTAAGGAAAGTTTTGGTGCATGGTTATAAGGCTAGACACAATCTTTGTAGGCAACCGGCTTGTATAATAATGTCAGAAATGTTGGGTGTAAAAATGTTTGTTGAGTCTTTTGAACATACAAATTAAAAATGCACTTACTTCTTAACGTTCTTGAGCTTCATGCTGGCAGTGCTGCTGCAGGATCGTAGCAGCGGCTCAGAGCTAAGCTCTGGAACATCAGCACTCCGTGCCTGAAAAGAAAGGTGGGGGGGGATTCAATATCTTTAAAACTGTAAGGTAGTTTATCATCAGATAATATTAAACTACAATAACACTTCCCTAGCATTTAAAATAACTCTTTTAACATTAATTTATCCAGACATGTCAGACCCAGAATGAAGGGAGAAGCAGACATGTGGCAGATGTATGCATAAATAGCAAAATTAAATATTCAGCATGCAGTACCTGCAGTTCTCATTAAGTCACAGAGGACAGAGAATGTCACTAAATAAGGAATTAGTGAGAGGCAAAGAAAGTAAAGAGAACAGGAGGAGTGGGGACTGTTGACTGGGAGCAGGGGACACTGAGGGCAAGATGAAAGTCAGCATTTTGTACTGAGGTTAAGAGTGTGCCCGGGCACCCCTGCTGGGAAGGTAGAATAAATCTTTTGACAGCTGGTACGCCGTATAAATCTGCTACCAGTCACTTCGATGCCTAGCCAAGTGTAAGACAGACATGGTTATCTGGCAAGGCCAATCAAAACAGTCCAGTGAGTCAAAACACTTAGAAAAAAATATGAATCATCCTTGAGGCTGCATCACAGCCAGACAGCAGCTAATCACAATATGCCTTACTACTGATAGTGAAGGGTTGCTGCTATATTCCAACATGGTTTCTGTCTAAACGGACGAGGGAGACTATTTATATGCAGGTAACAAGATGCAGGTCAGAGTGTGGCTTAATACATCCAACTTTGAATTCAAAAGCACCGATCTCATTCACACAGCAGAATCAATAATGCATGAAAACAGCTCTAGCTGCCACACACTCTTAAAATAAAAGTGCCAAAATGAGTTCTTGGAGAAACGCCACAGAATAACCAAGGTCCCTAAAGAACCTTTCAGTGGATGATTCTTTAAAATGACCTGTATCCTGCCTTTTCACTGTATTTTATTTTTTCCCTCGAGGTCCACTTAAACAATTTGTGTCATTTTATGGACCAACAACAGTCATAACTCATTTTTACGAGCCTAACTTTGGTGCAGTGCCTTTAAGACTATATACAGTTTTGAGTTTTGACTCTTTTAAAACCATTCATCTAGGCAGAAAGTCATAAAGGGCTGAAGGATTAAGGGGAAAAAATAACTGCCAGATAGATGTGATCATGTGACTGATCCACAACTTATCCACAAACTGTTAATAGGCTAACTTGCTGATAATCTATTATACAATAAAAACTGCTCTTATTCAAATTGGCAATTTATGAAAACAATGGATCCGTCAGACCTAGAGTCATATGCCACACTTGGTTTCAAATTACATATGTGGATGTTTGTTTACTGGTCGGACATCTTAGAGGGACAAACATACTCTAATGACCCTCACATTAATCATTATGAAAATAGAAGCTGAGAAACTTAATGTCTATTATGGGCTTAATCTCTACCACAGCCAAAGCAATATTAATAAAACCTTATTAGATATCTAGATTTCTTTATGACTGACTTGTGAATTTGAATGTAACCGATCATGCTGTTGATGGAAGTTAGCCCTGCAGGAATGATTCAAGTCCCTGTAAAGAGCAAGGCGCAAGCGACAGCAAGACATTTACATTACATTTACATTGACGGTATTCAGCTGACGCTCTTCTCCAGAGCGACTTACAATGTTAATCATATGGGCCAATGTAGTGTTAGGAGTCTTGCCCATGGACTCTTATTGGTGTAGCATAGCATAGTCACTCAGCCTGGGATTCGAACCCCAGTCTTCCACGTGTGGTGGTAGCTACTTGGAGGGTAGTGGTGTTATCCGCTGAGCTACACCAACCACCAGACTGGTTCCGGAGGGCCACTGCCCTGCAGGTGTTAGTTTACGTCCTGCTCTCAACAAATCTGATCCAATGAACCAGCTTTTTAAAGGCATACTGCTATTGGGCTAGAGTGGCTGTGTTAAGGCAAAGAAACCCTTGGTTAATCTAAGTACTTCTTTACAATGACAGGGCTCGATACTTTTCTTTTTTTTAATATTCAATGTAATTGTAAAATCTTATCCTCCATTCATATTGCTTTTGTTTTATTACCGTTTGCTATTCGGCATCAACCACAAGAGCATGGGTTCCTTTCTTTTACCTCATTACTAGCTCTAAATTGTCTCCCAACTTTTTCTGGAAAGTCTTTCAGGTCTGAAATGCAGTAATGGATGTAAAATATCAAATTAAATTAAGCTGAGCAAACAAAACATCTTGGGTTCATACTGTCTGCAAGGAAATACAATTCAAATTAAATGTAAGAAAAGCTGTAATTGTTTTTTGGGTTTTTTGGTCCGGTTTAGTTCGTTTTAATATAACATTAGGAGTGAACAGGTATTTGTTTTTATTTGAGAAGTTCAAACGTACCTTGCGCAATGTTTTTTCCTTCTTTTATTCCTAAAACACCATCTACTGGAAGTACATTACAGTTCTGTGTAGTCCCATAATTAATGACATCCATTTAAACTGTGGAGACACAATCTCAGAAACTGTAAAAAGGATTTGTTTCACGAGCTGGCTGATAAATGGCAATTCTCCTGACACTGAAAGTAGTTTCCCAAATCTGTTTGTGCTCAAAACAACATCAGCCAACATTCAGGTCGCCATGGAGACCAACTCATTCCAGCTGCACTGAAAGCAGTGGAAGCATATTTGGAGTTGTTAAACTGAACATGAATCCAATTGCTTCAGTACTGATGCGACTGATACGAAAAAACAATGCTCAGAGAGCTAAGCTCTGCACGAAGGTGCCTTTAAAAAAATTCGCTGTGTAACGTTCAGTATAGCACCCCTCCCGTTACACCCAGGTCTCTGTAATAAAGGTAGCAACTCATTCAAAGGCTGTTCAGCATTTTGGTTTGAATTAAAGCAGCAAACTGTAATTACTCTATAAAATAAAAGAACTGTATCCTCAGTACAGAGATGTGGGAGTGATAGTAGGATTGAAGAAGCTTAATCAGGAAGCAAGAAGTCAATCCTTAATTACCATAGCGGAGCGTTTTCCAGCACTATCCTAAAGATCTGTGAATTTGGTTCTATTCATATGCATGTACATGCGCGTGTCTGAGTGGCTATTGTGGTTCTTACCATAGCGCTGATGGTTTCCTCCCAATCAGGTCTCTCCCGGGGGTGGATACTCCTGGCAAGCTCAGGCACAAGATCGTCCTCTTCCGGGTGGCGGACAGGCCTCAGTCCCCTGGGGCAAAGTGGAAAGAGGAGAAGAGCGGAAAGAAAGGAGGAAGGATAAGGAGAGAAGAGGAAGAAAATAAAGGAAGTGGAGGAGAAGGAGGAGGAGAAGAAGAAAAAGAAGAAGGAGGAGGAGGAGGAGGAGAAGAAAAGGGTAAAAAGGACATGGAGGAGAAGGAGGAGGAGAAGAAGAAGAAGAAGAGGGAGAGGGAGAAGAAGAGGGAGAAGAAGAAGAAGAAGGAGAAGAAGGAAGAAGAAGAAGGAGAAGAAGGAAGAAGAAGAAGGAGAAGAAGGAAGAAGAAGAAGGAGAAGAAGGAAGAGAATGGGGAGGAGAAGAAGAAGAAGAAGGAGCGGGAGAAGAAGAGGGAGGAGAAGGAAGAGGAGGAGAAGAAGAAGAAGGAGAAGAAGGAAGAGGAGGAGAAGAAGAAGAAGAAGGAGTAGAAGGAGAAGAAAGAAGAGGATGGGAGGAGGAGAAGCAGAAGAAGAAGGGAGAAGAAGAAGGAAGAAAGAAGGAGGAAGAGAAGAAGAAGAGACGAGAGAGGAAGAAGGGGAGAAGAAGAAGAAGAAGAAGAGGAGGATGAAGAAGAAGAAGAAGAGGATGAAAAAGAAGAAGAAGAAAAAGAAGAAGAAGAAGAAGGGGAGAAGAAGAAGAAGAGAAGAAGAGAAAAAGAAGAAGAGAAGAAGAAGTAGTAGAGAATGAAGACAAAAAAAAGAAGGAGAGGATGAAGAAGAAAAAGAAGAAGAGGAGGAGGATGAAGAAGAAGAGAAGAAGAGAAGAAGAAGAAGAAGAAGAAGAAGAAGATGAAGAAGAAGAAGAAGAGGATGAAGAAGAGGAAGAGGATGATGAAGAAAAAGAAGATGAAGAAAAAAAGAAGAAGGAGAGGATGAAGAAGAGGATGAAGAAGAAGAAGAAGAAGAAGAAGAGGAGGATGAAGAAGAAGAAGAAGAGGAGGATGAAGAAGAAGAAGAAGAGGAGAAGAAGAGGGGGAGAGGAAGAAAGGAGGCTCTAACCAGGCTTTTCAGGATAGCTCCAGGGAGCAGATCTGCCAAACCGCTCTGGCTTCTGACGCAGGTCACAAGTCAGCTTCTCGAGAGGAAGCAGCGCCACCAGCTGTGAAATCCACAACCTCAGTGTGACCAACGCAGCAGAGCTCATCTCCTCACTGCATACACCATCAACACAAAGCCTGTCTCAGCTGGCCCTCAGACACACATGCCACTGGTGTGGACTTCCTAAGTAAACACAGATCAGAGGTAGCACAGTGAAGATATGACCTGGATCAAAGTGAGTACAGGTGTTTACCTGTGTACTACAGCAGCACCCTTCATACCTCTGTATACATGGTAAAGATAACGCAGCTAGTCCTCCACACCTCCACAGCTCAGTCTTAGAACCCGGTTCACCATCTGTTCCTTCTTCTCTCCCCCCAGGTAACCCCAGACCCATCCAGCGGTGTTGAGGTTCTGGACTCTGGGGTGGTGGGTCCACTGTTCTGAGAACACCAGCAGCTCCTGTCTGTTTTGTGTTCCGTGTAGACGGTGGTTAGACAGCGGTGTTGAGGTTCTCTGTAGATGGAGGTTAGACAGCGGTGTTGAGGTTCTCTGTAGACGGAGGTCAGACAGCGGTGTTGAGGTTCTCTGTAGACGGAGGTTAGACAGCGGTGTTGAGGTTCTCTGTAGACGGTGGTTAGACAGCGGTGTTGAGGTTCTCTGTAGACGGAGGTTAGACAGCGGTGTTGAGGTTCTCTGTAGACGGTGGTTAGACAGCGGTGTTGAGGTTCTCTGTAGACGGTGGTCAGCGCTGGAGGAGAGAGTGTCTCCGCTGCATGTCTCTGTTTGAACACTGTTTGTAGAGCTGTGGAACATGACAGTGAACTGAACCCCAAACTGAGCACTGCGGGTATGTAAACGGGCCGTTCAGAACTGATCCCCGGGTGGTGTCGTACACCGGAGCTGGGTATCTATAAAAGGGGTCACTGCTGGGTTACAATAACACTCATTCTGTTTCTCATCCACTGATAACCAATAACAACAAGCTCAACCTTAAACCCGGTCCTAAAGCTGAACCGGTGGTTTAACGGGGTTTGGGTTCTGAGGAAGGCTGATCTAACTGTACTGTGTTCTGATTGGATGTTAGAAATGTGACTCAGTAAATGAGGCGTGTTCTCTGGAGTAATGCACCTGAGCTCCGCCCCTCTGTAGCTCCGCCCCAGTGTGTGTCCACTGCTATAAATGATCAGCTGCAGAAGCTTCTTCTCCATCACTGCAGCTCTACAGACGGTCACCCACCACCTCTACAGCTTCTACTGAGCACCGTGAGTATCTACCACCACACTGACACACAGGCTGTTAATGCAGTACAGACTCCCACCTACAGAACCTAACCCTAACCCTAACCCTAACCCTAACCCTAACACATCTAATCACTGTCTCTAGTCTACATATTTAATACCTCAGATAATAATCCTGTACCGAGCCCAGATCTACACTGGGTAGAAATGCTCCACTAACAGCCCGTCCTGTTACTCAGCCGAGAGATGATGAACAATTATTAATAATAATTAATAATGATGAATAATGATTAATACTGATTAATAATGATGAATAATGATGAATAATGATATTAATAATGGTGAATATTTTGCAGGACGATGAGCAGGAACACACTGTTCACCAATCAGGAACTGCGTAAGGGCGACTACCTGATCTCTAATGATGGAAACCACAAAGCTATTTTCCAGGTATGACACTGTCTGACTCATACAGGTGTGAACTGTAACGACTAGTGTTTCTTATGAACTAGTAAGATTTGGTAGAAGTTTCTTATGAATTGGTAAGATTTGGTAAAAGTTTTTTATAAACTGGTAAGATTTGGTAAAAGTTTTTTATAAACTGGTAAGATTTGGTAGAAGTTTTTTATAAACTGGTAAGATTTGGTAGAAGTTTCTTTTAAACTGGTAAGATTTGGTAGAAGTTTCTTTTAAACTGGTAAGATTTGGTAGACATTTCTCATAACTTGGTAAGATTTGGTAGAAGTTTCTTATGAATTGGTAAGATTTGGTAAAAGTTTCTTATAAATTGGTAAGATTTGGTAAAAAAAAAAGTTTCTCATAAATTGGTAAGATTTGGTAGAGGTTTCTTATAAATAGGTTAGATTTGGTAGAAGTTCTCATAACTTGATAAGATTTAGTAGAAGTTTCTTATGAATTGGTAAGATTTGGTAGAAGTTTCTTATGAATTGGTAAGATTTGGTAGAAGTTTCTTATAACTTGGTAACCCATTGGTATGAACTTTGTCTGACTCATAAATTGGTACGGTTTGGTAAAAAGTTTCTCATGAATTAGCAAGATTTGGTAGAAGTTTCTTATACTTGGTAAGATAACTAATAAGTTGAGTCTGTTGGACAATGACTATGTCTGTCTCAATTATTTGTTTATGTATGTATTTATTTTCTGTGTGTTTGGATCTGTTTAGGAGGATGGGAACTTTGTGGTTTACACCTGGAAGCCAGTTTGGGCCTCAGATACCTATGGCAAGCCAGGAACTCGCCTCATAATGCAGGGAGATGGGAACCTGGTCATTTACACCAGCGATGGTAAACCGCTATGGGCCAGTAACAGCTGGCAGAACAGCGCTACCGCCGACAACCGGCCTGTCCATCAACAATGAGTAGGGGGGCCTGGTTGTCCAGAGAGGATCCACTGTGCTGTGGTCAGCTGCTAAATAAAATCTCACTGTTCAGTAATCTAGCATTCATTTCTATAGCCAATGCTTCTGCTGGGGTACAGGGTCTGACCACCTTCACACTGAGATGATCTCTTGTTCTGGTGAAATGACACGTAATGATACACTGTACTGCTCAAACGCCATAATAAACATTCCCAACATGCTCTTCTGCTCTTTTTTTATGGAGAACCTGAACACCTATAGATTACACATGATTTAACAGTTTTACTCGATTTGATCTAGTAGCTCCAAGCTCTGTGGGTGTTAATGTCTAAAATTAAAACTGATTATTAACATTTTACAATCCATAAAAATATTTTGAAATGAATGCACTGGAATTAACAGGGCCAACTATTTTTCATGAAAAACCCCCCCCCCTTAATTTAATTAAATAACATAATAAAATAATAATAAATTAATTGCTATGACATTATAATCAGTAGCGTCATGCTGCAGTTGTAGCAGAATTTTGAAAATATTTCTACATTTGTGTAGCACCTCATAAAATGCTGTAATATTTTCAAAAAACAAGAAGTTTAAAAGTTTTAAAACCAAAATAGAAAAATTCATCACAGATTTGAGCTGTACTGTACATTTAATGTAGATTTTAAAATTAATGTTATGTATACTATGTATAGCATTAATAAATGAATTACACTGTTGTTAACCCAAACTCAAACTCCAGAAAGTTAGTCCCTGTGTTATCCTACATTAGATATAAGTTGCAGATGGAAGGGAGGATCAGTTTACCACTATAGCTGGTGTAGTTAAATATAGGAAAGAGAAAAATCTCATTTCAACCACAAGGCAAACCCCAAACCTGCCCTGCTTCTAAAAACAGAACGGTGATTAGCAGTGATTCAGATACTGAGTCACCGAACATCTACGATCATAACAGACACGTCTGAATGTATAAAACATACAGAAATATTTAAAACATGAAAGGTACACAAGTTAGTGAAGACTGAAGCTCAGGAATCCAGGCAGAATTCCCAGGATAAAAATTGAGCAACTGGAAAACGATCCAGTCCGTTTAGCTCACCATGCTGCACAGTTAGAAGCTGCACTGCTTTCCTCTGATCTGATTTATCTCACTTGTGAAAAGACCATCTTTAACATTCAAACGTTAAACAATAAATCAGGTATAATCTATTTTTACATTCATCATCATCATCAACTATACAGAGACTGTTCGAAACTCGACCTGCCCATCACGTGTGCAGCTGCGTGTCATACGGACATACATGACCCTTTAAAAATCAATATCAGTTCATGAAGTCGGTTTAACAGTGAGGAAAGTAAGTATTTGAACACCCTGCGACTTTGCAAGTTCTCCCACTTAGAAATCATGGAGGGGTCTGAAATTTTCATCTTAGGTGCATGTCCACTGTGAGACATAATCTAAAAAACAATCTGGAAATCACAATGTATGATTTTTAATAATGTATTTGTGTGTTACTGCTGTAAATAAGTATTTGAACACCTGCCAATCAGCAAAAATTCTGGCCCTCTAAGACCTGTTAGTCCGCCTCTAAAAACTCCACCTCCACTCCACCTATTACTCTAAATTAGAAGCACCTGTTGGAGGTCGTTGCATAAAGACACCTGTCCACCCCACACAATCAGTAAGACTCCAACTACTAACATGGCTAAGACCAAAGAGCTGTCCAAAGACCCCAGAGACTAAACTGCTGACCCCCACAAGGCTGGAAAGGGCTACGGGGCAACTGCCAAGCAGCTTGGTGAAAAAAGATCAACTGTTGGAGCAATTATTAGAAAATGGGAGGAGCTAGACATGACTGTCAATCTCCCTCGGACTGGGGCTCCACGCAAGATCTCACCTGGTGGCGTATCAGTGATCCTAAGAAAGGTGAGGAATCAGCACAGAACTACCTGGAAGGAGCTGGTCAATGCCCTGAAGAGAGCTGGCACCACTGTTTCCACGGTTACTGTGGGTAATACACTAAGACCTCATAGTTTAAAGTCCTGCATGGCCCGGAAGGTTCCCCTGCTTAAACCAGCACACGTCCAGGCCCGTCTTCAGTTTCCCATGACCATTTGGATGATCCAGAGGAGTCATGGGAGAAAGCTCTGTGGTCAGATGGTCTTAATTCCACTCGCCGTGTCTGGAGGACGAAGAATGATGAGCACCATCCCAAAAACACCACCCTACTGTGGAGCATGGGGGTGGAGGCATCATGCTGTGGGGGGGGTTTTCTGCACATGGGACAGGACGACTGCACTGTGTTAAGGAGAGGAGGACCGTGTGCTGCGAGATTTTGGGGAACAACCTCCCTCCCTCAGTTAGAGCAGTGAAGATGGGTCGTGGCTGGGTCTTCCAACATGACAATGACCCAAAGCACACAGCCAGAATAACCAAGGAGTGGCTCCGTAAGAAGCAGATCAAGGTTCTGGAGTGGCCTAGCCAGTCTCCAGACCTAAACCCTATAGAAGATCTTTGAGGGAGCTCAGACTCCGTGTTTCTCAGCGACACCCCAGACACCTGGCTGATCTGGAGGAGATCTGGGTGGAGGGATGGGCCTCCCTGCTGCAGTGTGTGCACACCTGGTGAAAAACTACAGGACCTCTGTAACTGCAAACAAAGACCAAATACTAACACTGATTTTCACAGGAGTTCAAATACTTACCTGCAGCAGTACCACACAAATACATTATTAAAAATCATACAGTGTGATTTCTGGATTTGTTTTTAGATTCTGTCTCACAGTGGACATACACCTAAGATGTAAATTTCAGACCCCTCCATGATTTCTAAGTGGGAGAACTTGCAAAGTCGCAGGGAGTTCAAATACTTATTTTCCCCACTGTATAACGCCTTGTAATATTGCTACAGTTAGCCGCTAGCTAAATCAACTACTCTGTGGAAGTCAGTTAGCGACTGCTGATGGGTTTTATACAGGAAACAGAACCCTGTAGAAGTGTTCTGCTGAGTAGATGTCAGGATCCATTATGATGCCCATGATTATGGCGTCATATACTCTTTATAGAGCGCTGTGCAGGAGAACATGGCTTATGTAAGGCACTATAAGACATTCTGCATGTTACATAAGGCCTCATAAATCCCATTAGCCCTGGTCACCCGCCTGGGCACTGTAAAACTGAAGATAAATAATAAATAAACAAATGTTTCCAGCAGAACCACACCGTGTTCTAGGCGACCGCGAAGCTTCCTGTAAAGCTATCTCGCGGCTGACCCGGTGTAATCTAGGGCGATAGGGACTACGGGCTGGCTGTTCATGCCCGGATACGGACGCTGATGTCCATTGTTACCCCAGTACAAACAGACCTACAAGTTTACCTGCTTTGGCCGGATTGAATAGGACAATGTGAGCTGATGCAAATATTTCAGATCAGTGTCTGAACGGTTGTTTGGATCAGATATTCACCTGGGCCCTGGGCCCCCCAGGGAAAAAGGGGGGCCCACCCAAACCCCCCCACGATCAGCACTGTGGGGGGACTGACCGGCTTCACTCTGTTCTACTTGCACCTGTAAAGATTAGACAGACCACATTTCATTGCAAAATCATTCATGCAGCAGAAGAAAACCGCAGCCCGGTCGCATCTCTGCAGCAGCAAGACACCTGAACCAGACAGTACATCTCCGTCACTGTCTGTCCACATCTACAGTACATACACCCATCAGGAGACCCAGCTGCTCCAGGAGGAGGTGTGGGAGTGCGGGTGTGTGAGGGAAGGAGGATAAAGGAACCAGGATCAATACTGATGGATAATTTAGACTGATATGACACTATTTATTGAGCTACACATAAGAAGTCTCTCTCAGTATGGCGTGCGGCAGCCGTGTTTGCTAACCCACACGCCAGACGTCTCGGTATGGAGCTGTCGAGGTTGTCCTGATGGAGTCCTGTGATAATCCATCACATGCAGCTTTGAACATCTCACACAGTTCCTGCAGATGGTGCGGTAGGGGTGAAGGTGGAGGGACCCAGGCTTCTGGACGTGTGGACGACCAACCGTCCATCCTGGTGCTGACCACGGTGCCTCCACACACGGATTCCGTTGGGCGTCTCCACCAAGACTAAAGGCGGACTCGTCACTGAAGATGACCCCGCTGGCCATTCTGAGTCCCTCCATGACAGTCTGGTACGACACCACTGCAGTGTTTGGTGACGGTGACGTGGTGTTAAGGACAGTCGTGGTAACGGTCTGTGTGCATGTAGTCCTGCGTGGTGCAGCCGTCTGCTGATGGTGCTGCACTAACAGGATGACTCATGGAGGACACCACTGCTCGCTGGAGGTCTGTAATGGTGGTGTTGGGTCAGTCAGGTACAGAGATAAGACCCGTCCCTGCTTACCTCACGTGTGCGGTCGAGTGTGGAACTTGAATCATTAGTATGTCTCACCATGTCACACCTACACACCGAGTTTCTGGGGTTGATTCTGGGTGCAGCTGTTCTTTAGATGGTGTCTCTGTCAGTTCCTGGTTCATACGGCCTAAAGGGCTCGCTGCACATCATAACACGGAGCCCACCAAACCGGCCCACCGGGGCCGTCAGGCTCTGTCCAGTGTAGCAGCCCAGAGCTCTAATCTGATCTCATCTATCTGAGCTGTACACGTGACCACATGACCTGTAATGCCATCATCTCGGTGTTCAGTTGGGGCCTCTGGAGAGCACGTCCATAAGAAGACACAAACTGCCATTGACGCTGGTGTTGCTTTGGGAAGGAGTTAGCCTCCAGCCAACATCGGACCTCAGAAAACCAGGGACCACTTATGGTTCAAGATGTCGGGTTCAAATCAGGTGATGGTTTAGATGATCGCAGTGCTCACCTGGCATCAGGGTAGGAACTCCTCCAGGACCCATCAGCTCTCCAGCTGGAAACACTCTCCCAGGTCATGGAGCTATGGAAGTGTGTAGGGTAGGGTGCTGTTCATAGGACCACATGAAGCCTACATGAGCTTGTCCTGTAGTGTCTTCAGGACAGTGGTTCCTCAGATCGTCCCCCTCACCCTAACTAGGAGAACCGTCCGTCTCAGTGGTGCCGTCATCTTCATCCATGGAGTGGGGGTACCAGAGAAACACTGTGGAACCTGAAGGGGTCCGATCATGTGTCACCCCCCCAGATGTATCGCTCCAGAAAGAGAAGCGGATAGTGGACGTGATGGTGGAGACGTAGCTGCAGTCCTCGTTACCCAGACGTGCACTGGACCACCGTTATAGGTGTAGACGATCGCCTCCAGAACCGCTATGTTTATGTCCTTATCAAGCTCAACCTTTCCTTGATGGAAACTGGATCCTGCTGACCAGCCTGTCGCCGGACATGTGACCCCCCTGTGACTGATCCGTACCCAACACCGTGCAACACCTCCCCCAGCATTAATAACAGCTGGGACTGGACTGGGCATGTACTGGACGAGGTTCTGGGTGTAGCCACATCAGTGTTCAGACCCTCTCACATCAGAGAACTGGACAGGTGGTCCAGATCTGGTGGTCTTCCCTGGCACAGTTCCGAGGAGAATTCCCTGTAGGCTGGGATTGTATCCACTGCTGGTAGACCCGTATGACCGTACGCTTCCACACACCTGCAGATTCAGCTACTTCCTTCACACTATGGTCTTTGGCCACGCCCACATGCAGTCCCTCCTTTTAGCCAATCATTAACATCTGCTCTGGAGCCATTTTCCACACATGGAACGAGACACTCCCTGCACTGTAGCACTGCCGTTGTATCCGTGTATCTGAGTCTTCCCTCGCTAGGCCTTACCTTGTGTAAAGGAAATTAGGGAGGAGCTTAGGGAGGAGCTAAGTTTAACTGGGAGCCCAGAGTTCAGTCTTCAACTCTTTTAGTTCTAAAGGGACCATGTTCTGAGGGTCCTCGCCAGGGGGTCCCCACTGTTACTGGTCACTCATCACCTGAATGAAGCTTCTGTGAGCTGCTATGTGACCTTCCTTCATCTGTTGCCAAGGTGACCTGTAAAGGAAGACCAGAGGCCAAGCTTAGAGATGCCCCTGGGTGGGCCTCCTCGACTGAAAGGGTGGGACCCTGAGGATCAGATTGTGAAGTGAGGTGAGGTGTGTGGAAGTGTGCGGTGGTCTGTATGAAGAAGAGGAGGAGTCTCAGTCTCGTGGTTTCTCTCTTTATTGTCTGTTACTGTACAGACTACGTGTTAGTGTATCAGAGTATACAGAGCTCAGAAACGTTAAGCTGCACTAGGTCTCTCTCTCTCTCTCTCTCTCTCTCCCTCTCTCCCTCTCTCTCTCTCTCTCTCTCTCTCTCTCTCTCTCATACATCCGTTCTGCTGCTCGGCTGTACATCTGCGACAATGCCAGAACCGTCGGGTCGCAGGAAGGCCACGGCGTTAGTGTTTGAGTATATAAGGGTAAATACACACGGTCACTCGGAGATACACTCCTACCTGATGAGCTACATGCGCAGGTGAGCAAGCAAAGCTAGCAGACTGGTGGTAAATACTCAGCTACATATCTACACTGACTCTACAGTTCAGCTCATGCTCTGTAGTGTGTCAATCATAAAGACGAGAATATGAATACGAGAGCTTCTTCTGTTTGATCACCTCCGAACCGTCATCACGAGCGCCTGAGCCGGCGCGACAGCTCTACTGCATAATAAGGTCCGTATGAGTCCCACCCCGCTAAACACATCTGTTCAGGTCAGGGTGCCGGCCTGGAGGAGCCCACTGGACTGTGTCCACAAAAACTACCACCCCTGAGTCCACCCCCCCCCCAGTGTAAGTGGGCACTAGTGTCTCAGCCACCAGGGTGATACAACACCCCCTCACCGTGTATTGCACTATTGTCTCAAATGAAACCCTACTCACCGTGTAGTGGCACTGTTTCTCATACAGTGGAGACCCTCAACACTGTTGTGCACTACGTCTCACACGTACCCTCCTCACTGTTTAGTGCACTAGTGTCCCCTCACAATGATACCGCCCTTTCACGCGTGTAGTTGCAACTAGCGTCCTCACGAATGATAACGCCGTCCTCCACTGTGTAGTGCACTAGTGTCTCACCAATGATACCCCCCGTTCACCGTGTAGTGGCACTAGTGTCCACAACCCACACCCCCCCCCTCCCCCCTCACCGTGTTGTTTTTGTAGTGCACTAATAGCGTCCTCAACAATCATACCCTCCACTCCACCGGTAGTGCCACTAGTCTTGTTAGTGTCTCACAACCACACCCTCCTCCTCACCCGGTGTAGTGCACTAGTGCGGTCTTACCATGATAAACACCTCAAAACCGTTGTGTTAATGTTTTGTAGTGCACCAGTGTCGCAAAATCATACCACAACCTCATGTGTTGTTAGGTGTGCACTAGATGTCTAACCATGTTACACCGTTCCACCGTGTAGTCGCAAGCGGCCAGTCTTACTTAGTGATAAGAACAACGAACGCCCCTACCTCACCGTGTAGTGCACTAGCGGCTCACACTGATACACCTTCCCGGAGTAGTCACTACTTGTCCTCACAATGATACACCCTTCACCGTTGTGTAGTGTGCACTAGTGCTCACAGTGATACACCCTCACTGTGTATGTTTTTATAGTTGTCTCACACTGATACCCTACTCACCTGTGTAGTGCCACTAGTGTCTCAACAATGATACCCTTCAACACTGTGTAGTGCACTAGCGTCTCACAACGTGTACCCTCCTCAATGTGTAGCTGCCACTAGCGTCTTCACAAATGATACAACCCTTCACCGTGTAGTGCTACATAGTGGTCTCACAATGATACCCTCCCTCAAACGTGTAGTGCACTAGTGTCTCACAGTGATACATAACCCTCCACTGGTGTAGTGCACTAGTGTCTCAAATGATAACCCTAACGATCCCCTACTTCACCGTTTAGTGCACTAAGTGTTCTCCAACTCACAGTGATACCCTCAACACTGTGTAGTGCACTAGCGTCTCACAACGTACCCTCCTCACTGTGTAGTGCACTAGTGTCTCACAATGATACCCCTAAAACCCCCAAAACCCCCCCTTTCCACCGTTAGTGCACTAGCGTCTCACCCAGATACCCTTCCTCAACTGTGTAGTGCACTAGTGGTCCTCACAATGAA
>JAMWET010006434.1:0-69700 GCA_024036415.1 Prochilodus magdalenae | reverse complement strand
CCCATGAAGCAAGTAGAGACTATGTGTGTATGAGTACCCAGGACTCACTGTTTAGTACAGTTTCATTCCATTGTTGTTGTGAATAGCTCCTGCCCATCTATGTAAACAACATCCTTGAAGTAGTTTGTCAGAAAATTTAAATCAATGCATGAGGACAACATATATATACCTTGTATGTATATCTGTATTCATATCCAGTTGGAATACATTGTAATACATCTGTTCATCCTGAATAATGCAGCCTGTTCACATTTGGTTACATATCTGCAGAATACAAAACTCAGTATAGCCTACAAAATACAAATGTATTCAAAATAACTTAACAGCACTTTTTATGAATTGTGAAGTGTGTGTGTTTGCTTTTCTGAAAACACTTGCATCCACTTTGCGAGCACAAGAACGCATCTCATTTCATACAAGGTATTCATAGTGTGAAAATGATTTTATGCAAAATATTATTAACTGGAATGCACAAGCAGGCTGAATACTGAATGTGATGCCTGATATAAATTATGTCCCACAGTTCTCATAAAAGCACTACAGGTTTAATATCATGTTGGCTTCCCAGAATTGACTGAGACCATCACATTATATGCCATATAGTGCACCAGACTGAACTACAAACCATGCTATGTATATGTCAATTCATTCAAAAACACTGAAACTATTATTTGTGCACTTCTACAGGGCACATTTACCTAAATGGATACCATGGAGTGAGAGTGAGTGGGATGGTTGAATGAGTGAGTGACAGAACGAGAGAATGGATGAATGTGAGGGTGATTGGGTGAGTGAGCATGTGGGTGTGAAGGTGGGTGAATGAATGAGTGTGTGGGTGGGTGTGAGGGTGAGTGAATGAGGCAGTGGCTGAGTGAATGTGTTGGTAAGTAGGTGAATTAATAAGCGCTGGGCGTAGTGAGTTGTTTAGTCCATGGGTGGGTAAATGAGTGAATGAGTGAATGCATGAATGCAGTTGAGGTAAGTGGCTCCTTTTCGGGGTCTTGCTTTCAGTTTTACTTCTCATGATCCAAATAATCCCAAGCTCATTCAGGGATGTTGAAGTCTGGCATTTTTGTTTTCTCTCAGTAATAGCTTCTTGAAAGCTACATATCCTTTCAGACCCATAACACTGAGTCTACATATAACACTTCTGACAGTGGAAGAATAAACAGACAGAGCTGAGCTAAGTGGAGCTTTCAAAGATGAAACCATCAAGTACTGTTATTTTGGTGGTGACAGCAAAAGGTGGTCTCTGAGTTTTGCACAGTGCTGCTTGAGTGTGTTCCTGAATGTGTGTGTGTGTATGGCACTAATGTAAGTGAAGTTTTAGGTTTATGAGGGAGTTAAGTAAATGAGTGTTTCTAGGTCAGGCTACTATTATGTATGGCGTTAATCAGGCCTCATGTCCACACAAATACAGAGCTCACTCTTCAGTTAGCAGTATTTGTATGTGCAATGTGTAAGGCATGCGAGGTTCAGTAGAAAAACACCATACGGCCGTTATTGGTGGAAAAACTTGTTGTGAAAAAGCGTGTTGTGTTCAAGCTGAGTCATAATTTTCCTCCAAGCAGCTGCACATTTTCTGGAAAGGACACGTCCGGATCACACGCACTTAGAGTGGCCGTTATTTCCCTCTGTTGGAGCTCTCGCTGACGCTCAGGGACATACATGTAGGCACTGCAGCGTGGAAAAAAAGAAGCCAGGTGGAAAAACAGCGCTTAAAGGAGAGAGAGAGGGAGAGATTAGACAACACAAGGTCAGAGGCTCAGTGGCCAGAGGTGACCTGGATAATAAAAAACAGCACTCTGATGACTGTGTTCCTGCTTTTGAAGCCTCAGATGACACTCTGATCAGGCCTGAGCCAAATTCTGTTTTTAAACCTGACACAATATGTTTCTGTGGACCAACCTAGAACTCACTTATGCAGTAGATTGTTCAGTTTCAGGAAATAATGTAACAGCTGTGTAATAACAGTGTAATATGTCATAACTGTATACCCTACATATGTGTATAAACTGCTGTAGGTCTTAAAAATGAATTGACTTGATTAGCTAATGCAGCTAATAGCAAGCTAAAAGTAAGTGCTACTTATTATACTTAACTAATTAGCATCAACTGCAAGCCTAAATCATCATTCACTTGCATGAAACTGGGTCAAGCTTTTAATGTACTCATATGCTATATTTGCCTTATGTTTCCTACATGTCTCTGAGGTCCAATTATGATATTTGTGTGTTCGTGGTTTGGTTTCATGTATCGAACAGCAATTGTAGCTCATTTGTAAACCACCATTTCTGCCTTTTGCGTAATTCAAATGGTAATTCATGCTGACCCATCTCTTATTACTTTAAGGCGAGGGATCTGGCCTAAAATGTTTTATGCTGAATATATGAATACATTGTTTTCATGACATAAAAAAAAGCAGGTTTATTACAGCAGGTTTATGCGGCTTAGCTTCCATATATGGAGTCACTAAGAAGTAAATGGCATGTTTTTGATTGTCTCTGATATAGTAATTGTAGTAAGCCCTAACTTGCTGATGTGGTTTCTGATACTATATGACATGCTATCATATATACAACTAGAAAACAGAAGGTAAGAAACAAAAGTAGCAGCCATCCCAAATTCTGCCTGTGCTTTTTGTCCTTTTTGCAGAATTATCACTTTAAAAGCCTGTTTGATATGGAAATGAATATTGAACATTTTTTGCTGTAATCGCACCTTGAGTCTCGGTGCAGATATGAAAGCGCTTCAGCCGTGCCATCATGCTGTACAATGGCGCTATTCTCCAAACAGAGGAGAGCTAGCACCCTCGCTATCTCATAGGCAGATTAGCACGCCGTCATCGATCACAGCGCGACTTCATACGTTATCACAGCCGGCATCGCTGATCCTCTCACAGGCTTCACTGGATATGACTAGCGTTACAGCAGCAGGCCTGTGACAGTACCTCAGCCGCTTCTGTCCTGAGCGGTTTGCTGTTCAACAGAGCACAGCCTCACAGTGCTTATGAACTCCTTAGCATCTAGCACACTAGTTAATGCTGGCTGTTGAATTATCTACTTATTTCTACTTATAACTACATACTTTCTGCGACACAAAAACCTTTGTGACTGTAGTATGTAATTGTAGCATTGTAGCATTCTAGCGCCAGTTATCTTATTTTATTAAGCTTTGGTTGGAAAATAAGAGTTAAAGTCCTGAAACAGTCAACAGCCAATCATTTTTTTTTCTCTCTGTAATAACAAGGTAGATACAGCCAATCGAGCCCTCCCATTGGCTAGGACTTCCATAGCTGAACCAAAGGACTGAAGGCCTAACGGATAAGATCAACCACACATAAGTAAAACTGACAGTGGAATCAACCAATCATGTTTAGATTGGGCTGGAATAAAGGTTGTTGGGGGTAAGCAATGTCAGACTAGCTCCTCTGGAAGTTTTAGTTCCATCGCTAACTAGTGCTAACCTGAGCAACGTGTCTCAATCAGTTGTTAGAAATAGAAAACAGCAACTGCAGCTCTACTAAAAGAGTCAATGGAAAACTAGCGCAAATTAAAACATATGTTAACTTGTTAATATGTCTGTTACAAACTCCAGCAACACATTAAATGTATGTTACAAGCTTAAAATGTATGTACATAATCTAAAACAGCCAAAATATATGTTCATGTGAATTAGATAACAATAAACAGATAACAATAGATAGCAATAAAAACATTCCTGATGTTAATGCAATGATGTTAATGGAATTCCGGACACTTTTTAATGGCCATGTTGTTTTATTCAGGGTACTTTCTATGAGGTCTATGAGGTACATGAATCACGATATTCCCGTAGCATGGACTGGCACTGTCACACATGGCTCAGGTCTTTTGCTAGTCTAGCTGCTTTGTTGTTGTCTCAACAGGAAGACAAGTGACTGTCAGTTTCTTCAGTTTCACAAGTCCCCAGAGAGTACATTACAGAGTGGTATCTTTTTTTTGTGACATGCTGCAACATGTAAACCTATTTTATATTTTCTACAGCAACAGAGAACATTCTCAGCCTTCACCCTGACCTCCGCCTGCCTGTCTGTCTGTGCCTCGTGGTGAGCTTCACTGAATGGACTATGAATAAAGACCTTTCTGTATAGATAATGGGTGACAAGCTTGAGAAAACCCCACAGCCTATGGAGAGACTGTCATAGTAACTGCAGTGCTAAGCCTTCACGAGCACAGATTACACCTCCACAGAAATAAACCTAGTTGCATAGAGAGACCGGAATATTTGGAGTGGTGTGATGCTGTGACCCTTCTGGATGCTAGATGGTTTAATCAGGGTCATTCCAATAAATGTCATTTCAACTCATCCCAAAGGTGCTAGAGGTTCCATAATGCTAGGGAACGCTACTCTACAGCCCAGTGCTGGGTCACTTTATGCCCATCCTGTGGAAGCTTGGTATTGGGCATAGTTACCTTCAACACATAAGAAGCTGGTCCAGAGTATCCTATTGTACTGGCAGTGCTTTTCTATGGACAGTATACACACTGTTTGTGTGTATGTGTGTGCAGTTGAACAGCAGTGGGCTCAGGCTACTTTGGACATTTTCAAGCCATAGTGATTCCCCAGCATGTAGTTACCTTCTCTGCTCTTTAAATGATCCATATTGTAATCCTGCAGATTTTATGGTAGGGGTGGCAAACCGAGTGACACCAGGCCTTCTGGAAATGTACGCGTGACAACAAACCATTTATCTTGGCACGGTGCATCCACACAAGGCTTGGTTGGCTGTCTCCACTAAGAGAAAAGGCCCAGGACAAGATAAGACGCATCCCTGCTTACTTCATGTATCAACTAAATCATTGGCATGTCTCATAATGTCAAATCTACCGACCAAGTTTCGTTTTTTTAAAGGAGTGTATTTAACCAGGCAAAGAACTATATAGCAAAATGTATATGTATATAGAAACATATACATCATGTTTCTATATATGTATTTAACCATTACCTTTGCCAAAGAGCTCTTGCAGAACCACTGTTTCTAAAAATGTATGTCAAATAGGTAGTCATCCATAAATGTGTTCATAGTTGCAATCATAATTACTCATAACTGCCTGTTTTCTAATTGAGGGTGCATATACTGTATATAATGGGACATAAATGGCACATTTTGATACATGGCTGTATATTAAGTACATCAAACAAAGCTCTTTCAAAAAAGAACGAACATTTAGTTTTTTTTTTGTGACGTGAGCCCTTTAAACACGATTATCGATGTTCGCAGAAGGTCCCAGTTGTGTAACTGAAAGCCCTGTGCTCTTGTTTTTCAGTATTGGGAATATCGAGCTATTTTCTTCTTCTCCTTAGAAAGCAATCCAAACCAATACAAGGTCACATTTGTCTGCAAACCAGAGCGGAAAGTCAAAATAATCTGAAACAAATCAAAGTGTGTTCAGGGTCGGTAATGCACTCCGGCTCGGGCCAGCTCAGTCCTTTATTTACAGCAGGTTTGCTCTCTGGCTGGGCCTCTGATCCTGTAATCCTGCACACTGATTAACTGCTACATGCAGCTCAGACGCTTTTATCTGTCTCCATTCGGAGGCCTGGTAAAGGACGGTAAGCTGCTCCGCAGGCAGAGAAAGCAGGTCAGAATCCCTACCCCCCCACACCCACTACTTTCTAATGGAGGGTCTTTGGGAAGAATCAGACAGGTGCGCAGCCTCAAGGCTCCCTCCAGCCCATGTCGCTGAAGCTTAACGAAGATGAATCGACCTTGGTGCATTGGTGTAGCCTTGAAAAATAGGGGGAAATTTGTTGGTACAGATCTGTCTTCTAGCTCCTGCAGTTCAGGGAAAGGTTAGCTTGAGTAAATGAAGACATCCCACAGGGTCATTTGGAATCTGTCTGATGAAGTAATGACAGAGATGATGTACTGGAGCGGACTGAGCCATCGCTCACAGTAATGCGTCCATTACTTCCTCGGAGATGAGGCCATGTCAGGGAAGTGGAGACACGCCTGAAGTTGCTCCTGCCTATGATTTTGAATTGTTTCTGGTGCTTGGACCCCCAGGACAAGGCTTTTTAGGCCTCAAGTGCTATTAGGGTGGAAGAGGGAGGACATAAAGGTTCTAGATCGAAATTCATCAGCGTCTCCTGAGCACCGTACAAATCGTTATTTATTAGTTATCCAATAACAGCGTGAAAGGCGAGTGCGAGAAATGAAGCAAATCATTCTTGATTACTGAATTTAATGGCATCCACCCCTCCAAGTCGGTAATGACTTGAGTTTTGCAGTGTTGATGTAAGGGCTCGGCGGATCGGAGCGGAGCGGCAACAGCAGAGCTGGTACATGTTAATTAATTTTGCTCCTTGCAATGGCTTCTTGCCTGTAGACCCACACAGCTGTGTCTAATCCTTTACCGGGTTGAGGGTTAATATGAAAGATAATTGCTTCAAGGCGAGGAGGAGGAATCTATTTATTTGTGAATTTGAAAGAAGATATTAAATCCTTGGAGGGAGAAAAAAGACACAAGCAGGGGAATCCTTCATCATAGTTTCATATATGGTGTAATGATCTCAGAGTGAGCAAAATGAAGGAAGGAGTTATCCGAGCCTGTTTTGATTGTTTAGATGTTAAACATGAGGATTTGACGTCCAATTGGATCAGCCAATCATTTGTAATCCGATTTGCCAGGAAAACATTCCGTATATCTATATTTTAATAGATGTTCTTTCTAGAAGTCTCATAAACACAATTGACCTAATGTTTTCTGAAATAAGAGTTTATAGCAGCATATAAACCTAAAATCGTCTATTCACTCCCGAGTCTAAACACCCTATAGGTGGAAATTAACTGCTTTAACAGCCTGTTTTTAATTCTTCATTGTTGTGATGTTACTAATCACATTTACAGTTGAATGCAAATGCATCACAGCTTCTGTTACTGTTAATAGTTTGTTAAGTAGAAGGGCTCTTTTAGGGCTACGACTGTTCACAGTCATCATTAGGCCAGATGATGCACATTTTAAAGCTTTATAAATACTTGGATTCCTCTAACAATCAGCAGCCATGGCTTCCTATAAGCAGCTGCCCAGCACTGAACATTAAAACAGCTGATGTCTACAAAAAAGCAGAAGGTTATAAGAAGATAAGCAAAACATTCCCAGGTAGCTGTTTCTTCAGTTTGTAATGTAATTAAGAAGGGGCCATTGCCTGGAAAAGTGGAGGACAAGAAAAACCAGCTCTTAAACACAGGTGTCAGTCAGTCATGTTTTGAACATGTTTGCAACGGGTGGCACGGGAACATTTCACTGGTAGAGGGATAAATGGATTTAGATGAACACAATCAAATTCTGCAAACAAACATCACAACAAGATGAAAACAGCATGACTTCTATATAGGACAATGATCCTAAACACACATTAAAATCCACAAGACTCTCACTGGATCTCAAGAGGTGCACTGTGAATATGTGGCCCTCATATTCAAATCTGAACATCATCAAGATGAAAAGAGCAGTGCATTTGGTGGCTTTGGCTTTCCTTTGGTGGAAAAAATGGGAAAATAATCAGAACCTTTCTCAGCAGCCCTTTGTATTTGCCTTTGGACTTTGGATTGAGGGCGTCTTATGAGCATTAACTGTAGCTCAAAGGCAAAATAATATAGAATTGTACACTTGATCACTAGTTCCTAGGTCTTTTATCGAATTGTCAAGCCTGTCATTTTCCCACCAACTGAGTGCTATTATTCACCATTAGAGCTTTTTTTTTTAAGGTCACAGAGGTGAACAATTCACCACCTCAGTCAATGCAGGTAGCCATGTTATCAACTTCCCGAGCTCTTTCTGACAGCAGGACGTCTAGAGGTCAATAACGCTCCAGTTTTGCACTCAGTGGATGCGTCTGCCAGAGAATGAAAGGAGAAAAAATCACAAAGAGCAGCTTTGCGTCATTTCACTCCTGCATCAATTTGAGCTCGGCTAAGAGTACTGAATGTACCACACGTAGAACGAAGACATGTGGCACTGTATTAGAGGAGATTACACTACTGTAAAGATAATGAGCTCTAATTGAAGTATATTTCTGACCTGAGGCTCAGAGTCGACGAGTTGAATAACCACTACAGAAAGTTAGAAACTGGAGGGAAAAAACAGAGAGATGAAACTGAATACATCTTCGCTTACATTGTGAGGACTCACGGTTTTGCATAGTTCTCCTCCTACATATCTGAAAGTGCTGTTGTCTCTTGCTCTCCTCCACAGTGACTTTGAACGCATCAGCGCTGTTTTATTTTCCACCGTGAAGCTAGCTTGAAAATCCATTACACTTGTTATCGTATCTCATCAGTCAAGGGCATCTGCTGGTCACTGTGTATCTGCCAAATCAATCGGCTTATCAGTTCACCTACTTTTATTTACTTCAAGCTGGCGGCGTCTGCACTTTCTCAGGTTGGCGTTTGATCCGCCGGCATGGCGGGATTTTATCGCACCCTCCCTGCTCTCATCTGCCACCTCCGGTTTATCTATGCCTCAAACTGCTTTTCCCTCATTTCTGACAGGAGGGTTATGCATCATGGGTTTCCTCGAAGCAATGCTGAACATAATCATATAGAGATAGGCAGGATTTTTTGGTTGCGGATACTGATAGAGATCCAGTTTGGTTTTCTTTGAAATAACCGCAAGGCTTAACAATGACTTAGCCAAAAACTTTACTGGCCATGTTTTCAGAACTTTTGTTTCAGAACCAACCAAAAAAGTGCCACCCCTCCTTCTTAAGCCACTCCCCCAAAAACACATGAACGCGCATGGTCTGACTAGTCCTGGCGAAGGGTGTTGGAAAGTGATGCACAAAGTGTGCGAGGTGAAGAATCTTTTACATAACTACAAACTACCTCAAAATTCATCATCTAATTTTCAAAACGTCACATGGGAAGACAACCAAGTTTGGACCAACTGAAGAGAAAAAGCTATAACCTGAAGAAGCTCAGAGCCACAAGTCTGGTCCATATAATAAAGAGCAATAGGCACACTTACTGCTGGCCTCCTCTCGCTAGAAACTAACTCTGTATTTAGACTCTTGTAAAAATGATCATAATATAGTCAGACTTTTCTGTTTGCAGCGTTTTACAGCAATGCCACAAAACCATCAAACAGCACAGCTCAAAGCTCCAGTACAGACAGATAACATACATGATAAACATAGCTAGCTTGCTTATATATACACCCTTTGGTCTTACATGGACATTGCTAATACAGTTAGCTGTTGGCTGTAGCAGTTAAATACATGACTAATATAGAATGCCCTGTATGAGTCCTGCTTTAGTCATGCAGTCACAGTCTGCTTTTTAAGGTTGGGCTATTTGCCACAAATAATGGTGATTTGTTTTTTCATTCCTATAATAATAGATAATACCAGCATAAAGTATTGAGAAATAAAGAGTTCACATTTGCTATCAGTAATTCAGGAATTATTGAGTATTTTAAGAAGTACATGTTTTAAACTTAAGTAATTCTTATAAAACTACTTAATATTTGCTCATGAGTTCAAGTATACCATTTCACTAATAAAGCCTAGAGTACTTTAGTACAGTACTGAATATAGGAACTACATAACTAATTTCCAAACACGGATGAACTAACAGTAAAAACAAGTGCACAGTTTTTCTATTTTCAATAGATTTGAATGATGTAATCCTAGTACACACTACAAAGCTAGCTACTTCTTTTTATGTTGGGCTACATGCTAGCCATTTACTTTGGTTTATGATGCACCACAAGCATTTCTGTGATATATTACTGAATAATATTGCATCTGTCCTTCTATATCTTGTATTTCCTATATATTCTCTGCTGCCTACACTAAGTATAATAGCAGTATAATGGCTACATTAATGTTTTCAGAAGCACAGTTTTAAGACTTGCTAAAAACAAACCTTTTGCCTTGTTTAGCATGTGGTTTTACATGTACTCTTTTTCCTGATGTTGTATATTTAAATATGGAACCTTCTTCAGGTTCCTGCACAATTATGTAACTGTACTGGTGGGTTGCAGTTTTTAAACAGTGCTTATATTAAGAGAAGAAAGAAAACGAAGCTCGCTCTTATGCGCAGATAAACAGTGGTATTTGTTATCCGTCTACATTATGCAGAGTTACACAAGAGTAACTTCCAGGCCTAGAGGCACGCAGCACTTTCTCCAGATTTCTCCTTTCAAACGACTGCAGTGAAAGTGGCGCGGCGGAGCAGGAGCTCTTACCCATGCATTTTTCATATGTGTGTTAAAGTTTCCCATTTGAAGATGGCACCCCTTAGAAACGGGTGCCAGACATAATAACTCTGAGTCTAAAAGAACATCCCCTCCACCGCAGACAAAGCTGCCTCCCTGCCTGCCCGATGGCACTGTAGTCACTGTCGGTTGAGTTTGTACCTCATTGCCTCGGCTTGTCTCTCTTTCCTCACGGCTCCACAAATCATGGTAATTGCGCTGGCCTTAAGTTCGCAATGTGAAATGATTTATGAGAGGGGTCATTGTGTACGAAGTCCGCTGCACCTTTAAGTCATATGAGGATGCTAGATATGAGCCTATGAAATGCTTTGATTGGTGCAAGCTGCTTATTGTGTGAATACATGCATGCAAGTATGAATACAAATGTCTTTGTGGAATCTGAATGCTATTCAGAAAGCTGATGAAATCTCTCTCTCTCTCTCTCTCTCTCTCTTTTTCTTTTCCATGTTTCATTGTCCTGTTCACAACCTCTGAATAGGTAAGTGTTGTTTTTTTTTCTCTTATTGGAAAAAAACTTTTTACATCAATTAAAGAACAAAGCAACAACTTCTAGGCCTGAATTTGTGTATGTATGTAAACAAGCCAGTACCAGACATTTTAAACTGCTTAAGGGAAATTCTACAGATTAATAACTACATAATAACACAGTTAAGATGAATACAGGAACTTTCTAGAGAAACTTACCAAGTCAGAATTGTTCACAGTTGTTTTGATAGGAACCAGACAGTTTAAAGCCTCACAGTCAGTTTTTACACAGAATCTTACCTGACTGTATTTCCTGAATCAGAATTCCGCTTTAATTAAAGGTTTATATTTAACTTCTGACCATTTGGCAGGCTGTAGTCCATTAGGAAATAAAGGGCCTACATACACCCTTTAAAATAAAGCTATTAAAAAGGGTTCTTTGGGGTGGTAGAAGAACCACACATGGTTCCCTAAAGGTCCCATTTTTCAATTGGTCTTTGTAACCAAGATGTGTAGGATGTGGAGAATCTTTTAACAGTTTGATATCCTACCAATACTAAGTTTAATAATTCTAAGTCCACCACTTCATAATGCACTGGTTGAGGTTTAAACAAAGTCCCTCAGAGAGGTTTGGTGTGAAGTAGTTTACTGTTGAGAAACTTACAGAATTCTTGAAAGTGATGGTGAGATGTAACCAAGTGTTGTGGTGTCTACAACACACATACATTTATTGTATTTACTATCCGAAACCACCAGTTAAGCCACACCATTTTATATGTAAGGCTGATGATGATAAAATATTGTTCAATCTAAAAAGCTTTCTTTGTCTCACAGCACCCAGCATGTATCCTTCTGCCATAAAATACATATTTTTATTTTTACAGTTTAAAATTATCGTAAAACAATGTCGTCAGACGGCTCGTTCCTTTCACCACCCCTGTGAACTTTTCTGACTCTGCCAAACTAATCTGAGTGACTCTGTTTGCATCTTACTCTGTTAATTATGCAGGCATTGGGAAACGCCCCTTTTAAAGAATATCCATGATTTTTTTCCATTTGTTGTTTTCCTATTACCCAATGTCCAATCCGTGCACCATTTACAAACCTTTTATACTTAAGAGTTCAGGGCCTCAGAAAACAGGGTCATTCAAAAAGCCCAAGTTTGGCTATCCCACAAATCCTGCAGAGTATGCTATTTCCACACCCACAGTTAAGAAGTGCACTTTATATGATGTCACATCAAGGGCAAAACTAATCAAAGAGTTGCCACATGGCCCTGAGCCTCAGCGTCTCTGTGGTATGTTTCTGAGGGATCCAGTAGCTCCTGAAATTACTTCCCCTAAACCACAAATCACCGCCTCACCTTCAGTTGGCAGCTCATGGCTACCGCTGACAACCGCAGAAGGCGCATGGATGGCTCAGCAACAATTTAATCTCCCCAAACTCCCCATTCCACATTCTGCCCTGAATACTCAATCAACACATAAACAACAAACGGCACACCGGAGGAATTTACTGCATCCTGTCTAAATGACGCAAAAGAGGTCCCGTTTCCCACCTTTCTGGCCTTGACTCATCCGTCCTCCTCTTAGCGTTCTGTGGAATGTGTTTCTGAAAGGCTTTCATGGCACAGATGCCAAAGTCACTTTGAACAGTGAGAGGCTTGTCAGTTGATGAGCAGCCCTGACTGGGACACTGAAGTAGGAACAGGAGGAAGAGGGCTGAATGGAGGGGAAATTGGAAGGAAATTGGAGGAAGGTCAATTCCTGAAGCGTAAGACTGTGGTCTGAAATACCTGCTACCAGCAAGTCATGGCATCATCAGGCTGTTTGAGTTAAGATGACGCATGGAGGTCATACTGAGCTAATTCAGGAGCAGTTTAGTCAAACTTGATGCTGTTTTACATGTAAACCTCCAGCAGACATTCATGTCCAGCTATGGATAATTTAGAAATTAATAGCAGCGTTTGATTTGGAATGAGGGTTATGGAAAATCAGATTCCAAACTTACTTATATCTGCTTATACAATCGAAGTTTGTAAACCCATGGTAAAATTTTTAAAAGTGAAATGTACATATCCATACGTATAAATGGTGTATAAATATTTCTATGTATTTGAATGACCGTACTTGAACCATAGAAAAGAGCGTGTAGCAGTTGATATGCACTTACAATAGAAACCTATAGTAGAATTCTGTAAATAATGCTATATTTACATATTTGCATTGAAAAATCATTTAGCCATACATGGTATGTGGCAGATGGCATCATGTAAGCACACACGCAAACATTAACAGTGTGAGAATAGACAGCGTGAAAAGCTTTAGCAGTGTAGACACTTTTAGTTAAGGTGAAAAAAGCAGGATGAGCTCTGTACTCTTTTATTGCTGTTGTATAATACTGGGTTTGTGTGCAGTTCAGTGATACATTTGGCGTCCATGGCTCCCACATCAAAAACATCAACACCAACATCCAATATATCGTCGCTGTCCAATGAAAAACATGTATCTCCATTTTTGTTGATTTCTACTTTAATGCCTCATTTGATCACATGATATGATGTTTACACTGTGTAGAAATTTCATGAGGTATGGACCAACAGTAATGGCCCAAAATGACTTTGAAAGTCGTTTGGCTCCATTGACTTTCATTCAAATTGAATGAGGTTTTTGGGCTCTCCTGTAAAGTTGCCATTTTGGAGATACCTGTTTTTCTTTGGACAGCGACAATATTTGACCTCTGTGGTTGGGTAGCATGGTTAGGACAACTGAACACTTGACATAATGCTACACTCACCACTATGGTCTGTGAAATGTTGTCAGTTACTGTGGTAGAATTTTTTATTCCAGCTCCTTTAAAAACAATGGAGTATCCGGGTTGCTGTTGTCCGTCTACAGCTAAACTGTAAATGCAGCAACAGCACATGAAATACATGAGTACATAAAGTGAATATGACACCACACATATTACTATGTGATGTGAATAAACACCACAAAATGTGGAATATCGGTGTATATGTATTTCACCGTGATATGCAACAAAACAAAACAAACACCAAGTAAAATGTCTTTATGAGCCAAAGCATATCCAAAAGCGACACCAGGTAGGGTAATTCCATTTTGGAAAAGCAAAAGGAGAACAAACAGTTTCAGAGACTCAAGAGATGCTTTGGGAGATGCAGCACCACACAAAGTAATCCCTTATACACTGTCCAAAAATTCCTGCTGCTGGGACACAGCAACCCTGGATGTTAACAGACACAACAGTGATTGGTTGAGTGAGTTCATGTCACTGCAAACGTACCACACTAGTTTGTATTTGTTTACTTGTTGTTTGCATGAACAGACCTGAACAATTACAATGAGACAGCACTGGAAGAGAAGGGAAAAAGCAGTTCCAGCTACTTTCACTTCTTTGGCACTCATGTGCGATCAGGCATGAGGCTTGGTAAACTCCCACTCCGCTTCCACTTATTAACATGAATTACCATGAATCCTTCCCTCTGGAAAACTAGTTCCATCTCTGAAAGGTTGGATTGTACTGATGTACTTCCCCGTCTTAGCTCTGTCTTTCTGTTTTTCCTTTCTCCCACGTGTCTGTGGTCGTGTGTTTTCATACTCTCCTATTCGTCCTGCCCCTCACCTGTGTCTTGTCTGTTACGCCACCCCTCTATAATTGTGCACAGGTGTTTCTTGTTGTGCTTATCTCTGCATACCACTGCATGGTCACTTGGCATGTTTCCCTGATGGGTGTTAGTGTTGTCTGTTCTGCCTGGCTGTTAGTTTTCTTATAGTGCAGTATTAAACTCTCTAGTCCTTTTGTTCGATTGCTTTAGTGGATTCCTTCTTTTTTTCGCAGTGGATTATAATAAAGCCTCAGATTCGCAGTCGCACCGCGTTTCCTCATCGCTTTCATATTCCTGGTTGTTACACTTGACCACTGCAGGGTTCACAGCGCATATGGTAGAGTGATGTGATTGTGTGGTGTGGTTAATTTTGTAAAACACTGGCTGCTTGAGCAGTAATTCTGCAGTACATGTGTCAGCCTCCCTCTACTGTACTAAGGGAGCTGTGTCTTGTATTTTTATGGAGGTAGCTCTTTACTACATCAGTAAGTTTTACAGAGAACCTAAAGTCATTGTTATTGTTGATGCCATTGACAATAATTATGATCTCCTAACTGCAAATCAGGAATTTTTCAGCTAGTTGAAAAAAAAATCCACTCATTTTTACACACACTTCTACCAGACGTGAGTTGAAACTGATGAATAAGAGAACTAGCTGTGAAATTTGCAGGCGCTTATTTTATGATCATGTGATGATGATATGATGATGTGGCAGATGGAAACCTGAAAATCAGGAAAGCTGGAGTATTCCTCTAACAGGCAGTTTCAGCTTTAACACTTGTGATCACATTATCCCTGAAGTTACGTTCTGGCTCCTGAATCACTGCCAGTGGTGTTCAGCAAGGTGTTGTTACTGAAGTCTTTCAGAGGGCTGGAGGTAGGGTTGGTCGGTGCATGTACCTTTGTGCGGCTGCCCGCAGCAGTGTGTGGATCAAGTGTGGAGGCAGTAATAAAGTGCGGAGGTGAGGCCCGCACTCTGCTGCTTGTGGAATAACCTCCCCCGCCTCGGACATCTTGACATTTCTATCGGCGGGCAGGGGAGAGCGGCACAGGGGGCCGCAGATCATGTTTATTATTTCGTGGGAAGTGATTTCTGCTCCCCACCGTTTCAGGAGAGTAAACCACACATCACTTACTGTCAGCGCAGCGGCCCTCTCCACCCCTCTGTCCTCTCTCCTGCTTCCCGGTCCCTCTTTCTGTTTATTCAGCCTCTCTTTTCCCGCCTCTTCTCCCCCTCCACGAGTGTTTGGACCGACCGCTTCCCGTTTCCCCTACCGTCACTTTTAATTGAGGCCAGGGGTGAGAGCGCAGGTGCAAACAGAAGCTGACGTGTAATCTTCCCACTGAAACGGGCCTGCGCTCTGCTGTCTGTGGGAGAGAGTCAGTTTGTGCTCAGGTAATCCCAGCCTGCTGCTTTCCATCACCATCATTCATCACTTAACCCTCACCAGTACAGGCGAACTTAATCTGTTTTTGCAGCTATAAATCTATATTAGTCAGGTCTGATGGTAGCCAGTTGTTTTCATATGAACCTGAACATTAATATCACATGACCGCACAGTAAACATGAAAACTGGGTAAACACAGCACCAGTTTTCATCACAGTGATCCAGTGAGAGGAACAGCGATGACTATAGGCCTCCTAAAGCTATGTTTGGATTTATATGAAGGTGCTTTAGCTTTTGCTTTACTTTTGCTTTTGTTAGTTTGTTGTTCATTAATGATGTCCGATGAAAAGAGGAGACCACACTGGATTCAGAATGTTGATTTATTTCCAAGTGCTTGGTTTCCTGTGCGGTGCAATCTGGTTACCAGTTCTAGAACACAGCTATCTATAGCTGTAGCTTGAATTTTCCTCCCAGGCTTATTCCTAGTCACAAAATACGCACTGCCTGAGAACAACATCCCACTTCTGAACAGTCACGTTCCTCTATGTCCCTGGAACAGGTGTGTGCTCTTACAGCCCAAGGAAAGTCACATTCTTTTAATAACATGACAATAAATGCAACAAAATAAGCAAACACCACACTAGCGAGTACTGTCAAAGGGCTGCCAAAGGTGGAATTAACTAATTGAAAGCTTCTGTCTGTAGAAGTCAGATCCCCATGTTTTTATAGCTATGGTTAGACTGATATAGGACTGAGGAGTCAGGAGGACATGAGACGGAGTTAGGGATTGCAAAATCTTTACATGTAAATGGAAACGGAAAGTGATTTTTCTCCCAGACTTCAGTTATTCCTTCATATAGTGTTATTAACTCCATATAGTGCTGGCATCAGCAGTATGTCTTTTGTAACTGGTAACAAACTCAATACCTTAATAGCTAGAAATGCTGCCTTTGCTACAGAATGCTACCTTTGAATCGTATTGGAAGTATAATATTCCCAAATGAACATCTCTACAATAATTGATAAAATATTGATCGTCTCTTAAGCATCCTCAGACAAAAACACAAATCCCTGACCACAAATCACGTTGACCTCTAAGGTCATAAGTAGGAACTTGTACAAAGAACTTGAAGGCAGCAGATGCTATATTTAAACTACAGTCCCAAAAGCCACTTTTCTTTCCATAGAGTTGTTAGAAATGTATGTTGGTTAAAAGAACTAAGGCTAATGGGAACGCTTTCCTGGAGCTTCCTGCAAGGTGATAAACCATGGTTCACTTCTCCCTAAAGTTGTCTTCTAATGGAGGGTAGTCACTTCCTATGGTTTGGAATCCCCTTAAAATGTCTGTGTTGTTCTGTTCTGTGCTTTCTCCGAAACATGCAAGGACGATTGGGATGCACGTTATGTCAGTCATAGTGTGTGTTTCAGGACGGATCTTCAGTTAGTTTAATGAGTCAACAATCATAAGAAAAAATGGTCTTTAAACTAATCAGTGGTATTAAAACATAGCATGTTTACAAACATGTCCTTTGCTGTCAACAATCATCTGATGTCTGCAGCCTGAAGACATCACCGCACGCTGGGTATCCTCCCTGGTGATGCTCTGTCAGGCCTGTAATACAGCCATTTCCATTTTCCGCTTGTTTTGCCTTCTGTTTTGTCTTCAGTACATGCCATGCATGCTGAATGAGCTTTGTGTGGCTGGTAAGGATGATGTAAGAAGTATACAATAGCTTTTAACTTTGTGGTTCTTTAGGTCTGTAACCCTCCCTCATTGGGGATACATCCGAGATGTGGTTGGTGTCCTCTTTAAATCATTACAGACTGACCCTAAAGCGGTGCAACATGTGCTTACACAGTATATGGCACAATGGATCAGCATGTGGAGTTGGAGCTTTCTGTGTGCTACTGTGATGTATATCACTATGTACAGGAAGCACAATGCTCTGTCTATGCGGGACAGAAGTGCTTATGGCTTTGTTTAATCAGATCAGAACTCTGGTAGAGTGTTTGGGAGGGAGGGGATGGGTGTGAGGTATATAGATAACCATTATAAACTATAAAATTATCCACTATAAAATAACCATTCTCACTTATGATTTCCATTAATTTCCATTATCATTACTTCCGTTCCTTCTATAATTAAGATTTACACACTTTCTATAGTTCCTTATGTTCTACAGTTCTCCAGCTTCATCAAAATAAACAAGTTACGATCAGGACAGGGCATGCGTACCTACAGAATAGAATCAGATGCTTTTACCTTTTTGGTGATGCTGTGAAATGTTTTATACAGCACAAGTACCAGAGGAGTGCCAATGCCACTATGGGTGCATTCAGATTTGGCAGGTTTGGTTTGGTAACACTAGTGTGGTTGCTCTGTTGGTGCAAGTGAGAACTCTAGGAGTTTTATGATTTATTGTTCTAATATCTCAAGACAGTTTGAACAATTTATTACTTACATAAATAAAACTACCGAGCCCCGATAGCACAAAGAACAGCATGATTCAGAAAGTTTGGTGGACACTAGTACAGTAACACAGTACTAAAGTATTATCTGACCAATCAGTTGCAACGTTCTACTTTTGCATACATGTTTTGCTGGGACATTAAACATGTTAATTTGAATGCTGTGAAGTAAGACAGAACTAAATTACAACAATGTATCCTTTTCTGCTTTGATCCAGACCAAGAGAACTCAACTACGGTTATAAACACATCCTAAAATTACAGAAGGATCTGTGAACTAACAGACAACAGGTCCACTAATCAGGTTTGACCAGTGAGTGGTGTTTGGAGTTAACAAAACTGGAAATAACCTGGATATTTAATTAAATAGGCCAGTGCTACCAGCTACATTAAGCTGGAACATTTACATGGTGCTACTGCTTTTTATTTTCTGCAATTCAGCCACCAGTGGAACCAATTTGGATCGGATTATAGAACACAGGTGCAAAGAAAACAGGTAGGGAGTCAAATGATAATGTCTAACTGTACTGAATACAAATCAGCAGTCTAATAAATGTCTCTAGGAACTGTCCTCAGCTAATACACTCTCCCACTGAGCATCAGCACACCTACTGAGAGTACAGTCAACAGTATTAGTGTGGAATGGGATTACAGACATTTCCTGACATTAGTTGTAATCGTTAATATTTGGGTGATATTACTGGAGGTTTTATAGACTTTAGACTCTCAGATGCAGCATTTTTCTCCACCTTCGTTTATCTTAAATTGCATACAATTGAAATGTCATAACCTTCAAAGCTCTCCCTCTTTATGTTCCTCATTACCTCACTTCATACATATATCTTCTGTGTACATTTAACTGCATGCACACTCAGCTCCTCTGCTACTGCTATGATTGGTCCCTAAGTGTAGACTAGCCTTGATTCAGCTCAGTCAGTGTGGAATACTTTGGAGTCTACATAACAGCATGTCCAGCTACAGCCCATTTTACACTGGACTTAAAATAATAATGATGTTACTTCTGACAGCTCTCCTCAACTAATTAGGTGCTGGCTCTTATTAGGAGTTAATTATTTCAACTACAGATTTTGTCTTTGGCTTCTTTGTAAACCCCTACATGCCTAGACTTATTTTTGTTGTTTCATTGTTTGGTTGAGTTACATTATACCATTATTAATATGTAATTACATTGCACTGCATTACATAAATACATTATGTCACATTTATACAGCAATGTTATTACATGGGGGTCAGCTATGCGGCCTTTCTCCTGTTTACTCTGTTTGTTTTTTTCTGTTTGTCTAATTCTCTGCTTATGTAATCCACGTCCTGAAAATATAGCCGGTTTATAATCATGTTTTTTAACCCATCCATTATATCCGCTATATACTTTTTCTTTTAGTATGTTCATTTTTCATCCCTGTGTTCCTCCGCAAACTGCTACTACTGTTCCATAAACTCATTTGACTCCAGCTGGATGGTTTATGTTTGTTCAGTAAAGTATATAACCACTTATATACAGTGGGGAAAATAAGTATTTAGTCAGTCACCAATTGTGCAAGTTGTCCCACTTAAAAAGATGAGAGAGGCCTGTAATTGACATCATAGGTAGACCTCAACTATGAGAGACAAAATGTGGAAAAAAATTGAGAAAGTCATTTTGTCTGATTTTTAAAGAATTTATTTGCAAATAATGGTGGAAAATAAGTATTTGGTCAATAACAAAAGTTCATCTCAATACTTTGTTGTATATCCTTTGTTGGCAATGACAGAGGTCAAACGTTTTCTGTAAGTCTTCACAAGGTTGGCACACACTGTTGCTGGTATGTTGGCCCATTCCTCCATGCAGATCTCCTCTAGAGCAGTGATGTTTTGGGGCTGTCGGCGGGCAACACGGACTTTCAACTCCCTCCAAAGGTTTTCGATGGGGTTGAGATCGGGAGACTGGCTAGGCCACTCCAGGACTTTGAAATGTTTCTTACGAAGCCACTCCTTTGTTGCCCTGGCAGTGTGCTTGGGATCATTGTCATGCTGAAAGACCCAGCCACGTTTCATCTTCATTGCCCTTGCTGATGGAAGGAGGTTTGCACCCAAAATCTCACAATACATGGCCCCATTCATTCTTTCATGTACACGGACCAGTCGTCCTGGTCCCTTTGCAGAGAAACAGCCCCAAAGCATGATATTGCCACCCCCATGCTTCACAGTTGGTATGGTGTTCTTTGGATGCAACTCCGCATTCACTTTCCTCCAAACACGACGAGTTGTGTTTTTACCAAATAGTTCTACTTTGGTTTCATCTGACCATATGACATTCTCCCAATACTCTTCTGGAACATCCAAATGCTCTCTAGCAAACTTCAGACGTGGCCTGGATATGGACTGGCTTAAGCAGGGGGACACGTCTGGCACTGCAAGATCTGAGTCCCTGGCGTCGTAGTGTGTTGCTGATGGTAGCCTTTGTAACGTTGGTCCCAGCTTCCTGCAGGTCATTCACTAGATCCCCCCCTTGTGGTTCTGGGATTTTTCCTTACCGTTCTTGTGATCATTTTGACCCCACGGGCTGAGATCTTGCGTGGAGCCCCAGATCGAGGGAGATTAGTAGTGGTCTTGTAGGTCTTCCATTTTCTGATTATTGCTCCCACAGTAGATTTCTTCACATCAAGCTGCTTGCCTATTGCAGATTCAGTCTTCCCAGCCTGGTGCAGGTCTACAATTCGGTTTCTGGTGTCCTCCGACAGCTCTTTCGTCTTCACCATAGTGGAGTTTGGAGTGTGAGTGTCTGAGGTTGTAGGCAGGTGTCTTTTATACTGTTAACGACTTCAAACAGGTGCCATTAATACAGGTAATGAGTGGGGGAAAGAGGAGCCTCTTAAAAAAGAAGTTACAGGTCTGTGACAGCCAGAAATCTTGCTTGTTTGTTATTGACCAAATACTTATTTTCCACCATTATTTGCAAATAAATTCTTTAAAAATCAGACAAAATGACTTTCTCAATTTTTTCCCACATTTTGTCTCTCATAGTTGAGGTCTACCTATGATGTCAATTACAGGCCTCTCTCATCTTTTTAAGTGGGACAACTTGCACAATTGGTGACTGACTAAATACTTATTTTCCCCACTGTATAGCTATCTATTTTCTGATTAAACAATGTACATGAACAAGTGAATGTACAAGAGTCTTAGAGTCCAGTGGTGTAACTTAAATAAGTTTTACAGAAACTGCATTTCCAAAGGGTAAAGGGGCATATTCTCTACATTCATAACATAACATATAAAGACAAGCACGTGGCAAGACGAGAGGGCGAGAGCTAACTTTATATAATTGCATGGAATAAAAACATGCATGGAGAATTATTGTTTTATAACCAAAGCTGCTAGAGACATTCTCACCACAATGACAGTTCAATACATTCTCATAGTATATACTAAATCTGTTAATCTATTACACATTGGCTTGGATTGATACTAATGTAAATGGTTTATGTAAACCTCCCAGGTATGCCGCTCCTCTTATTCCTCTGTTGGTTCTAAATCCTCATTGTTTGCTGAAAAAGCATATTCATTTGGTTGCTAATAAAGCTGAACTGAGCTGCTTCCCTTCCCTAATTAGGTGTATTGTTTCATGTTCATTTCTGTGAGCCCTTCGTTTGAGAGGAGTTAGATTAAAGCCTTTGTCGTTCTTATTTTTGTTAACACTTACACAGCTATTAATATATAATTACATATTTATGTCACATTCATACAGTAGTATAAAAAGCAAGCATTTCCAAAATGGTAACTTCTCTTTTAATGTTGGGTTATGTAATGAGATTTATTTCTAAATATCAAATCAAGCTATTTTGAAGCATTTCTTTTGGTCAATTCATCATGACATAAAATTAAAACATTGGATGTAAATAGTAGCTATTGACTTCAAATGATAAAGAAAATAAAAATAGAAAAAATAAGATACATGTCTTTATGGGATAGTGAGGATGTATCCTATGATCCTGTCCAAACACTCTTATCCAGGCAAAGTCAAAGACATTATGATGTCTCAGGTATGATGTCAGCATCACAGCCAATCACAGTGGACTTTGGATCTATGAACAAATCAAAGGTGGTATACAGTCTGATGAGAATCAGTTCTGTCACAACTGGTTGTTGAAATTCTATGAAAATGAGCAGTAATGTCAGCAGCTTTTAAAAAGAGCGTCTACACGGCCTCAGCTTCATCTACAGTGACTTTGTATACTGCAGCCATCGATCCGCTCATGTTAGCCTTTGGATTCCTTCCAAGAGAGGCCCTTTAGTGAATGTCACTCGAGGCACTGCTTTGGCAACTCACTTATTTGAGAAATTGTCCCTGGAGTTTCATTTACGTCAAATTAACAGTGTCGCCGAAGAAAATCTATGGGGCGAATGGTGATCTGCCAAAGCTGCTGCGAGGAGAGATTTCAGCCTGCTTAATTTAAGGTTAACGCTCAACTTATGACCCTTCAGCAGATTGCTGTCCACAACGAAATGCATTAAAATGAAGGTCCACTGTCCACTTTTACTGCCTACACCGTATAAATACACATGCTAAAAAGGGTTCTTTGGAATGATGCCATAGAGGAGCCATTTTTCCTTTAAGGACCTTTTATTGGACTCCTGCACAGAACCATGTGTAGTGATGCAGTATGTGTTTGAATGTGCGTGTGAACCTTGACATATGATATACATAATGTAAATGTCTTTGCCAGTTTGGGTACAGGCACGCCAAAAGTATTTGGACATGTATGCCATACAAAAACATATGTGTCATGAAGTATAATGTCAGAACAGGTGGCATTTATTTTACCATCTATGGAGATGCGGCCTGTGTAAAGTGCACTATAAAGTAATAAATCTATAAATCATAACTTCCATGGGGAAATCCTGGGAAAATACACACAGAGATCAAGATGCTGAAAGTGAGCATTGGTGCATGTCATCCACGTTTGGGCCTCTGGCAAAAGCATGAAGTTTGGACAAAACAGGAAGTGCCATGCTAATGATAACACAATAAATGGAATATGCTAGTTAATGATGTGGTATAGATGCTAATGTTAATGAAAAATCAGTTTCCTTAAAAAGAGGCTGCTCAAATGGGGCTCGGTGTAACGCAGACATGGAGACTTCCATAGGGGTTTACTTTTGTAGAATGCAATACAAAGCCTGCAGCTAACAACAAGACTAAGCTCAAATTTTCTACTGAAGGCTCCAAACTCGAATCTGACTCAAGCCCCAGAGACTCAGTCTTGCACGAATCGACTTGCAGTCTAGTGTGGGATGATATAAGCTCAAAAGAAAATATGCTGCAGCAGAAACAGTCTAATGCAAACATTGTGATGAAATAAGTGTGTTTTTATATTATATTCTTTACACTCTTATATATGAATGGTTATTCAGGTATATTCTGAATGGTTCTTGGTCTTGGATGAGTGGTCAGAAAAACTTCTATTGGGTATAGAGCAGTGGTGTCCAGTCTTATCCTCAAAGGCTCGGTGTGGCTGCAAGTTTTGTATGCAATATGTAGAGCACAGATGGAGCACTGATTCCACCTGCTTTAGCATTAACACATTTAAGTATTAACTGAAATGATCAACAGAATGTAAGGAAGACAAAAGTGCTCTGACATGGTATATCAAATATGTCTATACGTCATGTTGCAGAGTTACTAAAGTTACTAAAGCATTCTAACCAATTAGTCCACCCTGTCTCGTGATACCCCTTTTGCACCTCAAGAGGCGTGTACGTCACTGCAGTGTTGAGTCAAATCACTCCTACAGGAGAGGAGGAAGAAGCAGCAGTGCTGCCCCGACGGTGTTTTCTAACCACTTCTCAGCCATGGTTCTGCTCCCAGTTAGATCGTTTAAAGACATTTAGCCAATGAAAGAATCAGTAAACACTACAATGACTGAACTCTTTACAAGTGACCATTATGATGATTGCCATCTGCTATTGGCAAGAATCCACTCTCAGCACCAAACCCAAAGTGATATAAACAGAAGCCAGCTGAACTCTCAGCATTTCTAGACTGGTAAGGAGTGAAGACAGAGGAGGAGGGCCTGTGCAGGTTCTGGTGATATGGTGGCCTTTATTATTTGCTGTATGAATTCATCTTGCTCCTTTAATTAATTGGCCACTCTTCAAAGCCCTTATTAGCTCTGCTTGAGCCACACTGGCACTCTGCAGGAATGCTTTAGAGGTTCATTAGGCTTGTATGTCTTATTCTTAAAGACTAGTGCATTAAAAGGTTCTTTAGGTAACCAACCTCTTCATTGGCATCCAAAGACTCCAAACTCTTTCTGGAACATTCTAAGAATACACTATGCAATTTCATGGTGGTGGATGTTTTTCTGCA
Source organism: Prochilodus magdalenae (assembly GCA_024036415.1). Lineage (NCBI taxonomy): Eukaryota > Metazoa > Chordata > Actinopteri > Characiformes > Prochilodontidae > Prochilodus > Prochilodus magdalenae. The sequence continues at coordinate 45,121 of JAMWET010006434.1, read as the reverse complement.
TATCTCATGAATGTATCTTAATACATTTTTCAAATGGTCAGCAGGGCCCCTATGGTCAGCCACAGGTGTTCAGCGTTTATGAGAAACTGCTTGGCGGTAGGTTGGGTTTATTTTCACGGTGGTGGTTGGGTGGGCATTGGTGACTGAATCAGGCCAAATCGTGTCTAAGGTTATCGAGACGTGCTGAGGGAACAGGGCCTGTCTCCTTGCAGGTGTCACTAGTCTTCCATGTCTGCCTGCCAGATAAGGCGGCACTGTCTGCCACGGGACACAATTACAGCCGCGATGGCTGATGGCCATGTCGATGGGTCCCTGTCACTGCAATGGCTTACCGTAACCAACCACTGCTTCAGCACAGCGACGAGTCCACAGACAAAGACAGCGCCACTATAGAACCTAATCATTAATGAAAAGACAGACAGTGGTCGTGACCCAAAGCTTGGTGACCTCAGAGCAAGAATGTTTTCGTGATTGCAAAATAAAGGCTTATTCGTCTGAGTTCAGTTTTATTTTTTTAATAGCTGAAGACCTGGGTAACAATGTACTCTAGAGAGCCAAGTTGTGTTCTGTAGATGTAAAGTGCATTGCCCACACAGATGACTAAGAGCCGTGGAGGATCAGGCAGAAAGTACTGCATTAATAGCTTCCTACAGTCATCTTCCTTTAACGGACACTTCATCATTTCTCAGTTAAGATGTGATGCCTAATTCCAGCGCCATACGGTTTAATCACTTAGATAAATAGCTTTTTTATTCTGTGTGTCTTCCAATCAGTGGCTTTCCACAGGCATTGGGGAAAAAAAGCAGTGTGCTTTTGTTGTTTGCTTGTTGTGTCCATCCCAGCGTGGATTATCCCCATGGTCAATTTTCTGACTTTCACTATGCTGATTAAGCCTTCACTTGGGAACTGAAGACACAGCTCAGCCGAAGAAAAACAAAACACTGAACACAAAATATATATATATATATATCTGCCTTTGCTTTCTTTCTTTTTTCTTTCTTTTGGCTTTTATATTTTAGAGTCTTGAAGAAGAGTCCGACTGCTTTTCCATAAAGTCCATGCACTGTCGCTCTGATGGTTTACCTGACAGCGCTCTGATAGATCTCTCCTTCCGCATCACTGGACACACAGGCTCCACACCTGCCATCCTTACAGCACACACTGAGTGCCAGCAATCCCTGTGCTTCGCTGTGTGTAGCCAGGCAAGGAAAGGCCAAGGAGAGTGTGAGTGGCACATGACAAGCCTCAGCTTTGGGTAGCTGTCGCTGTTTCATGGCTAACTGTCTTCCAGGCTCATTGCACCGCTGGGTGCTAATTTGTATTTTTTGGTCATATCTGATTTGTTTGGTTGTGAATGTATGACCCAGAAGCAAGTTCTGAAGCTATTTGGAAGGACGATCAAGGTTACTAGGAACATTAAACGACGATAAATTTAGTCTGATATGGGCAACATTTATTCAGCTACAGTGTTGCATTCAGTTTGGCATCTACCAGCCATGTTTGCTAACACAACATGCACATGGAACTGTACAGATTCATAATAGTGTCCTGAAATAATACACTGCTCAAAAAAATAAAGGGAACACTTTTTAATCAGAGTATAGCATCAACTCAGTTCAACTTCAGGCATAGTGATCTGGTCAGTTAAGTAGTAGGGAGGGCCGTTAATCAGTTTTAGCTGCTTTGGTGTTAATGAAATAACAACAGGTTCAGTAGAGGAGCATCAGTGAGACACCCCTCAAAACAGGAATAGTTTGAAAGGACGAGGCCATTGACATTTTGTCCCCCCTTAACTTTTCCCACTGATTTTTCACTAGTTCTGCAGTTGACTTGGGTCAGCGTCACTACTAGTACCATGCAGTACCTGGACCCTACAGAGGTTGCACAGGTAGTCCAACTACTGAAGGATGGCGGTGTAGGACGTCCTGTAGTGGGCCATGTGCTCACTGGCCAGCACCGTAGAGCTCGATTGGCATTTGACGCCGTGGAGAATGTTATGCCGCCTGCAACATCATTCAGCATGACTGGTTTGGTGGTGGGTCAGTGATGGTCTGGGGAGGCATATCCCTGGAAGGACACACAGACCTCTACAGGCTAGACAACGGCACCCTGACTGCTATTAGGTATCACGATGAAATCCTTGGACCCGTTGTCAGACCCTACGCTGGTCAGTGGGTCCTAGGTTCCTCCTGGTGCACAACAATGCCCAGCCTCATGTGGAATGCAGGCAGTTCTTGGAGAATGAAGGAATTGATACCATTGACTGGCCCACCGGCTCACCTGACCTAAATCCAATAGAACACCTCTGGGACATTATGTTTCGGTCCATCCGACGCCACCAGGTTGCACTTCAGACTGTCCAGGAGCTCAGTGATGCCCTGGTCCAGTTCTGGGAGGAGATCCCCCAGGACACCATCCGTCGTCTCATTGGGAGCATGCCCCCACGTCGCATACAAGCCGTGTGGAGGCCATACAAACTACAGAGAACCGTTTTGAGTTGCTGCAGTGGAGTTTGGGTTAAATGGACGAGCCTGCTGCATCATTTTTTCGCTTTGATTTTTAGGGTGTCTTTGCATTCAACCCTCTGTAGGGTGATCATTTTAATTTCCATCAAACGATGTGGCATCCTTTCGTTCCTAACACATTACCCAGTCTATATGAGGAAAGATATTCTGCATAATTTTTTTCCCATTGAGATCTGATGTGTTTTCAAAGTGTTCCCTTTATTTTTTTGCGCAGTGTATTTCCCATTCAGCTTAAATATTTGCAGTAGGTGTGGAGGTGGAGTGACAGGATGCTATCTGGACATGTGACATTAGACAAAAGTGGGACTTGTCACTGATGTCACATATCTCACAATGTCAAACCTACTCACCAAGCCTTATTCCTGTTGATTGGTTCTTTCTGTGTGCAACTATTTGTGTAGCAATACTTATATGATAATAAGTGTATGAAAAATATAAGGGAATTAAAACCCCGACTACCACCACACACAGGTAAAGGTTCTTGTTGGGAAGGATTATGTTATGGTGTTTACAGTTAAAACACACAGTACAGTGTAAGTAATAAAGTGCATGTGCAGCAGTATAAAGCCAAGGAAGGTGAAAATGATTCTGGTTTCAGATGGTGATGGCCTCTGGAAAGAGGCTGTGGTCTGAGTCTTGTCGGGTTCTCATTCTTGGCCTCTGCTAAGATGAAAACCACAGATGACAGTGACTGGGGTGTGAGGGTGAAAGTCAGCCATGATTTCCACACCTTCTTCCTCATCCTACCTGAGTAAAGGACTGGGAGGGTGGAGATCCAACAACCGATGATTTTTCTCTGCACAAAACATACAGAGTCGAACCAGATGGAGGACCTAAATTTAAACCATTTGGCCAAAAATAACCCAAAAAGTTATTTCTTAGATGGACACAAAGAATAGTAGGTTGTTCAACTTGACAACATTCTCATATTACAGATTCATCTGGAATAACACAGCTAATCTATTCACTCCGCCGTCTAGTTTGTACTGTGCACTCCCATTGTTCAACATCCTTGGTTGGAATTAATGTCATACCTTTTGATGTCACTTGAATCCAATAAAAACTATTGCAAATGCAGACTGGTTCCCTGAAACGCTACAAGGTTCTCCAAAGCCTGAACAAAACTAAGTTTGGGTTCAGGGTTCTTGTGGTTCTCTGAGAGGTCTACGAGAGGTCTAAAAAGTCTTTTGCATCTGTAAAGAAAACAGCAGTAAACACAAAATGCAGGTAACACTATTAATCACTAACCAAAAGTTAACGCTGATGTTAATGTTAGTAGAGTCTGGTTATGAGGCCTTTGCTGGTTATATGCCTCTGCTGAAAACCTTCCTTACAGCTTCCCACTGTTTTTCTAGTATGGTAATACCCACATGTGCAGAATTATGACAGATGTCATCGTCTGAGGCAGAATTCACATTCATTCCTGTGTGTTCAGAGCTCTACCTGCTATATATCAGGAATGTGTCAGAGGTTAGTCCACATGCAAGTGGCCCAACTTGGAATTAAGAATTGATTTCTAATTGAATTCTAATGCTTGAGATGTGGATGCTGACATTTAAAAACATAGCCTAATTCACAATCAGCATGCTTCTAATTGACTACAGAGGCATCCATGCAAAGAAAGACCAGCTTTATTATGGTGAAGCGTGTAACAGTGTTAATTAAGGTCCTTTGCATGAGGTTGCCCTTGTTTTCTTACAGGAGCGGCCTGGGTTTAGTCATTTGTTGCACCACCTTCTGTTTACCTGGTACGCTTATTAGCTCTTTGTCTTCTTTATTCCGGCTGCGTCTTTTAACACCATCAGAACCTCCTGGAAGAGAAAGATGCCTCTGTAGGCTTATCGAGCCCCAGCCTTTAGCAGTAAACTCTCATTTTTGTGCTTGTCAGTTCACTGAAGGCAAGCAGCCATGTGGAACACCGTTGTATTGGCTACACCTTCAGCAGTGAAAATAGAGTGGCTTCAAGGCTGTGCAAGATCTGTGCTTTCAAACCCTCCACACATAGAATAGAAAACGCTGCGGTTGCTTCAGACACTGCCATGTATTGATTTAGTGGTTGTGTGCTTCTTTTCTCTCTTTTTATGATCTTTAAACCTTGAGAAATGAATGTCTGGCTCTGTATTAGCCGTGTCTGCGTTCGTAGGAGGGTTTTTGCTCATTTGCTTTCCACACAGACACCAGAAACTACATTGTTCAGTAGAGCTTTGTTTTTCCACTGTTTCCTTTAATTCTCCTCGACTCGATTGGGGTCTGGGTGGAGACTAATACAGTGCACTTGTTTTATTGTGGCCAATGCTGCCAGATGGAATTTCACATTCTGCCACCTTCAACCAAAAGCTCATAACATGTTTATTAACAATGTCCAAAGTAAAAAAAGTATCTCCAAAATGGTAACTTTAAAAAAGATTTCAAAATTCTAATTGCCTTTCAGGTCAATGGAACCAGACTTCGTTCCAAGCAATTTGGATCATTTCTGTTGGCCCTTTATTATGAATCTTTCACACAATGTTAATGTCAGCTGCTGCATTTAAATGATGCGTAAATGCGTATGCGATGATAGTAAAATGGACAAAAATGTAAAAATGTTTTTCCTTGGACAGTCATGATATTTAACCCATCCATTAAGTTCAGCAGAAAGTGCCCAGTACAGTGCTTGATTGGGCTATCATAGCATAAGTAATTAAATGCAAATGCAGACCTTGACATGTTGTTTTGTTTTTAAGAAACTTCATTCAAATTTCCCATTTTGGACACTTCCTTCTGATGTCTTTAAGATGGGAGGAGCTTATGAAGGACTACAACTGCTTTTGGGTGAATTCCAGCTGAAATGTGTTTTTCAGCTTTCTAGCAGTAATGTCAGCTATCCGGATTCCTTCTACAGTCACCAGCTACTGATAAAAAAGAAAAGCTGTTTCGAGGTGGATTTTGGGTCGTACAGGAAGCGCTGGCAGCGTGGGCATGCACACACCCAAGCTGCCTTTTGTGTGGGCTGAAACGTGTTTTTGGTGCCTGGAGAATAAAGAGACAAAAAGCTAAAAGTAAGATATAAAAAAACAAGTATTTGAGCCAACTCCCATAAATCCACCCCAAAGCAGATGTAGTTTTTCAGAAGTTTCTCCACCTTAAATGTAGAATGGGGGTTTTCCCTTGCTGAAGTGCAGGTCTACCACCAGACATTTTGTAAAGCAGGTGAATTGCACAAATTTTAATGGCACATATTGCAATAATTACACACTTATTAATAGTGAGTGGAATTGTGCTTCGGAAGAAAGACCTGGTGTTGAGTTCTTCACAGGGTGGACCAGTTTCCTGCATGCTATGCTGTAATGTTGAATATTCACTGTGAACTAGCCAGTGATAATAACTCCACTGATCAAAAAACAGAAACTTGATTAGCAAGTTAACAACACCCACAGGTCTCTGGACATACACCAGAGCACTTACCCAAGAGCATTGAAGAACATGGGTTAGAAACTGTTACTCATAGAATGTGTCCTTATTTTTAAGTAAAGGCATCAAACTATAGCACTAATGGAATTATCCACTCACCTTAAAAAACTCCAAATTGTAACTTTACTGAGGGATAACAGCTTTCTTAACTTCTTAATAGATTTTTTTTCTGAACAGTTTTGGACCAATTCTACTGGTCTGTCTATCATGAATATTCACAAAACGTAAAGCATAAATAGAGCTTTTTGTGCAAAAATGTGCAACAAACAACATATTACAAGAGGCAGTTTGCCAAAAATATTATATTTTGATACATCAAGAGTATATGTGGTATATCGGGATATTTATTTTTACAGACATCTCATCCCAAAAGCGTAAGCCTGTAGATATCTTTAAGATAAGCAAAAACACCCGTTTAGTTGGGTGTGTGTGAACTTTTCACTGGTACTGTAAACTGACCACACAAGGCAAAGTATTATCGCTGTACCTGACTGACCAAACAGCCACGATTATAGACACTCAGAAAGTGCTCGCACCATTGGGAGACAACTGCATGCCGCTGGACACTACATGTAAGCAGACCGTTACGATGACTACCCTTAACACCACATCAGCATTGTCAAAGACTGCAATGGTGTCATTCCAGACAGTCATGGAGTGACTCAGAATGGCAGGGGGTCATCTTCAGTGTTAAGTCATCCATTTGTTGTCATTCACCACACATCCAGAAGGCCTGACGTAATCAAGCTGCATAGGATGGATTATCACAGGATACCATTAGGAACCTCTACAACTTCATGCTGAGACGTTAGCAAACATGGCAGGTGGATGTCATACTGAGAGACACTATTTTTGAATGTGTAGCTTAATAAATTCCCATATCAGTCTGAATTTATCATCATTTATTGATCCTGGTAAACTTTATCTTCCTTCTCAACAGCACTGCAATCTGGCACTTCCTTCAGGGTACAGCTATTCATTTGATGAGTATAAAATACCATTTTTTATACATGATAACCAAAGAGCACTAGTAGAGTCTCAGGTTGGCTCTGTCTGTGGTCAATATGTGCACATGCCTGCCCCTTCAGATTCAAGGATGTCACCCTTCATAATTTGTACCTAGCAATGAACGAATAAATTCCTAAATAAAAGCAGAGCTGCTTCTCCTTATGCAATCAAATGTGAAGAGCACCATGATAACTTGATACCAACGTTTTTTCCTGTTAGAAAGCCGTGATTATGTATAAATCTTGTCCATTAAAGAAATCCACTTGAAATACTTGACATTCATTTGTGAGGAAACCTCTGAAAGCCTCAGACTTGCTGCACATAATTGGCTAATTAAGAATAAGTTCGAAGCTCCAGCGTCTGTCTCTTCTCTCCTCTATCTTTCTGACTCTGTAACATTGCTGCGGATTGACTTCACAGACTTGCTCTCATGACCGTGTCACACCGGCGTGTCCGCAGCTAGCAGTGAATAGACACACTTAGATGGCTCCTGTCTCACCAAAAGCCTCTGCTCCATCTCCTAATGGCAGGGAGAAATTGCTTTCAGTGACAGAGAGATGCTATCTGACGGCCACGCTAGCCGGAAGAAGCTGAAAGCGTGGGAAGTGGAGGAGGAGAGGAAAGATGGACACTCTCTCCCTCTCTTCTCGCCTTCTTTCTTGGAAATTAATGGCTCTTGTGCTGCCATGCCATGGAGCACAGAGGAGAAGGAACAGGATGAAAAAAAGCCCCAGATTGATTCCCCCCACCCTTTCACACCTGGACGATCCATTCCCCTACACTTGTCTTCTTCTTCGTCCCTGCATAGTCTTCTTGTGCATGTGAAGGTTTTGGGCATCTTCATGTTTCTTGTGTTCTGGAAGTTCCACTCTATGGTGTTCATATTCAGTACATTAGTAAAGGGAACCCTGACTTGTCCAATGCGACATGACACATATGGGAATGCTCTGTTTATCATTTAAGCAAGTACTAGTGGGCCTACATTGGTTTACAGAGATGATATGATGTCGTAGCGTTGCAGTGGTGTCTGTTCTATTGAAATAAGGCAATATGAAAAGTTGTGTCATGCTCTAGCTAGAGCTGGCCCAGCTGAATGATATATTCGACTGAGGTTGGAGATTTGTTTCCATATACAGAGTAGCAAGTAGCGAGTGAGTGGTACGTCTGAAACTTCAAAAACGTTCATGTTGGATTGGCTGCAGCATCAGTTTTTATGGCAGGTTGACCCTGAGCCCTAAGAGAGCTGTGGCTGCTTCATCATGTGTGAAAGTTTCAGTCAGAAATGGGTCTCATATCTCCATCTCACTGATGCTATATTTCTTCATTTAATAGGACTTTGGGCTGTCAAGATCTAGTCCGTAGCCCAGACCGGTTTGATCTGTGCTCCAGAGCAAAATTGATAGACTTTCTCTTTCTGAAGCATGCCTCTCATTTCTTTTCCCTTTTTGATAGTACAAATATCCAAGTGGTCATCCAGCCAGTTCTGTAGTTTTGTGGGAACATGCATTGTTAGTGATGGCAGTCTAAAGATTTTAAAGTCCAGACTGGGAGGCTCAGGAGTGACATGGTAATATGGTTTATATTAGGTTGACAGAACAGAATGGTTAAAGACAGACTCTGCTGGTATCTGGCAAGTCCTACTGTGCCTTTACTAGATCAGCTCATTGCTGGACTTGGGTCTGACCATCATTATGCACAATACAATAAACGTAATGTGAACTTGATACATTTCTTTACACCAGCAACTATAATTTGCTGAAATGTGTTCATACACTTGACCATGCAAATAGTCTGCGTACCATCTAAAGCATAGACTATGTACATCATAGGATCCTAATAATGATCTGCAAACTAATCAAACTGGTGAGCAGCACTAAAGGCTTGCTTCTGTGCTTAGCTGTTGAAGGTATGGTGGTCATCTCTGTCATATAATCCAGTTCTAGTTCTTCAGCAGTGGGATGGGATCTGATTCATTAGGCCTGTGGCTTCTCCATTGTGATTACTAGAAAGTGTGATTAAACAAGATAGACTGGAATCCATGTTTTGACCTGGACACTCCTGAACTCCTGAATGATTGTGAACATTGGTTCTGGATCAGTTATTTTAGGGTGCATCCCTGAATGTGTGCTGGCACTAGCAAAATATTTTTTTCATTTAAAAGCCATAAAAATGAAAGCTTTGGTTTAATAAACAGTAAATCAGCACATAATGTTCAGACCATGTGGCATGACTGGCATTAGAGCATCTACAAAATGAAGTCTCCTCTGGTTAGGTTGCCATTAGTATTACTATGCATGTGGGAGAAGTTCATTGCGGTTCCAAAGAAGTCGCCTGCATGTACACAGATTTGTTGGCTGCTGCTGTCAAATATTTGAAAAGATGTCAGGAAAATCTGCATAGGAGCCCGAGAGTGCACTTTTTGTTTACGGTTTTTATCTTCCGCAGGCTGATTTGTTTATCCAGAGACGGTGCTGCTCATGTCCGCCTCAGCGCGACAGCTTGACATCTCTCTGGCATCCTGTGTGAAGGCAATTCCACCATTACTTGAAACAGACTATTAATGCCTAGTTTTCCACCCACTTTGAATAAAGTGTTATTTCCACAAACCATGCAGATTACAGAGGCGTGAACATTTTATGTGACACGGTTATGAAATCAGGTGGTTTCATTCCACATCAAACCTGCACAGCGCATAGCGGAGTCACAGAGTTCTTTCAAACTCATTTTATTCATCCACAATGTGTCATTTACTGAAGCCTGCGTCAAGCAAAATCTCATGTGGTAGCCTACCTATTTGAGGATGTGACATTTATTTTTTTTGCCACAGCCAGATTATTTTCTCAGAGCCTTAACCCAGGCCGCTTCACTGGGCCTACTTTGGTATTCTGAAAGTTTGCAGTGGGGTGGGGGGTGTTAAGCAACATCCCAACCCTCCATCCCAGTCATTTTATGTTGTTTACAAGAATGAAATTATCCAGCCAGGACCATTACATAGAAAATTAGGATTTTGGTTTGACATTGTAAGACATGAGTCCCGTAAGCAAGGAGGGGCCTTATCTCTGTACCTTACTCACCCAACAGCCATGACTGCATGAGGTATCCTGTTAGTGCCAGCACCATTGGCAGACGACTGCATGATCCAGGACTATATGCATGCAGACCATGAGATGACGACTACCCCTTAACACCACATCAATGCTGAAGGCTGTTTGGTGACAATGGTGACGTGCCTGACTGCCATAGAGTGACTCAGAATGGCAGCTGGTCATCTTTGGTGACAAGTCCCGCTTTGGCCTTAGTGAAGACGGCTAATGAATCTGTGCGTGGAGGCCGTGGTCAGTGCCTAGGTGAACTGTTTGTTGTTAAGTGGCATACGTCTAGAAGGCCGGTGTCACTCCACCTCCACCCCTACTGCATAATCTGCAGGAACTGTGTGAGAATATTCAAACTGCATGGGATGGATTATCCCAGGACACCATTAGAAACCTCTACAACTCCATACTAAGACCTCTGGCGTGTTGCGTTAGCATGCTATACTGACATGCAAAACATCAGTATGTGTAGGTTAATAAATATCACCCATATCAGTATTCATTTTTCATCATTTATTCCTGTTAGCCTTTATCTTCCGTTCCAATAGCATTTCAGTCTGACACTGCAACTGTTCTTTTCATGATGTTTTACAATATCTACGACACGGCCAACCATTAGGCCGGGTCTAAACTAACTAGCTAGCTAACATCGCTAACATTGCTACCTAGCTAACATGGATATAAGCAAATTAGCAACTAACTTATGGAGGCACAAATGTGTACTATGTGGTTCTATAGGCCCTTTTTGAAAATGGTCCCATATAGCACCAAAAGGTTCTCTCTCTGCTGTTGTTTTGATGCCAGAACCAAACCCAGATACCACATCTGTAATGCTTAACTGTCATTCAAACATCACTGAGGATGATCTTGTAATGGTTTACGCTTTAAAGCAGGCTGCTTTATTTCTCTCTTACGTCTCTTCTTTTACGAAGAGAGAATTCTTGTGACGTAAGAAGAGCAACATGTGCAGCATTTGTGACGCCACCAGTAGCATCCACTAGCTCCTTTTGACAGTTTCCATATGCTGCCTACTGGCTGCGTTTGAGCGGCACCGCTAGCCTGAGCTAAAGGATTTCTCAGCATTAAGGCACTTGGCTGCACGCTGTCATAAGTAATGAGCTTTGGTGAGAAGCGAAGACTCATTTTTAGTTTCATCAGCCCTGCGGATGGGAGGCTTGTGCATGAGGAAGGAGAGAGTGAGGGAGTGGAAAAGTCCAATAAGCAGCCTACTAGACATTCATTGTTTCTTGCCATTACCTGCGGTTACCAGTCATTAGTAAATCTTGCTAGTCACTGTTAAGCATTACTAGCCCTTGCTGATTGTTACTAGACTTTATTAGACATCACCAGCAAGTACTTAATAAGGGTTTGGTTTATGTGCCACTAATTCCACTTTCCTGAATAGACTCATGTGCTCAGGTACTACCTGCCTCAGGTTTAGTTTAGAGTTAGAGAAATAGGATATTTGGTGAGTCACTGGGCATTTGAAGAACAGACCATCACGGTCACAGCGGAATGAAAAAGTAAGCGTATACACACATATGGCACCAATATTATGGAATGAGTAGGTGTAGTTGTAAATATGATGTTATATGAAGTGGGGAATATGCTGTGATAGAAAATGGTAAATCTGATGTGATATGAAGTGGTAAATTTGTTGTGAGAGGAAATGGTGAATATATGACAGGAACTTGTAAATATGATATGATATAAAGTGGTATCCATTTTTTTTATGTAAAATGGAAATACTGCTCTTTGTAAAATTGTCCTACCATCCAAAAGCTTTCTCAAATGCTTTTTAGGGGCCTGATCATTTAAATGGGTGTGTGTGGATCCTGTGGTACATTGCTGCCCACAGTTTGGTGTCCTGTTTATCAACTCCTCAGTTGTCAGGTCTCTAATCCTTTCAGACAGAATCGTCCGTGCTCTCTGCATGTGTGAACAGAGCTGGCGTGTGGACATGCTGATCAGCTGCAGGGCTTGACGTCCCTCTGTGTGATTGATCAATCTCTTGATCGGACAGATACAACGTGTAGATGATCTTCAAGATTATAATGAGATGCTTAACTCACAGTCAGCAATTTCACCATGACAAACTAAGCACAGACACAAGCCTTGTGGACAATTTTACCACCTAGAATTCTTAGACAGCGCATAAATTAACAATCGATTACAGGAAGAGTTAGATTTAATGGTCTTTTCTAAAGTTCTGTGGCAAGTATCTGAGTTCCATTGTCTTTAAAATTACCAGACGTTTCCTTTAGAAGTCGAGAGTTATTACTTTCATTTCCCTGTTTCAGTGTAATTATGCGGCTGTGTCCTGAAGATCCTCTGGGATACATTTCTGTGTACTGAAATGAGGAGCATGCTAAACTCCACCTCTTGCGAGCTCTTAGCTCTGTTATAGACATCTCTGTTTTGGGCGGGGATGGGGAGAAGTGCCAGAGTTTGAGGTAATGAAGCGAAGGAGAGGAAGATTAATAAAAAATCAGTGCAAGAGTCCATGTCACTCTTAATCCTGATTAAAACATGAATGCTGTTTTGGCAACCTCCTCTGAATAAACTCATTAAGCTTTACAGAGCCAATAAACGAAACATATGAGGAAAGTGTGGCTCAAGACAGAGGATTCTTCTCTCTCTCTCTCTCTCTCTCTCTCTCTCTCTCTCTCTCTCTCTCTCTCTGGCCTGGGCAATGGGCTGTGACGGAGACTGGCTGAGGGTGGGGGGATAGAACAGCCCCATCCATCCAGATTGATTACAGACTGATGTATTCATCACCTGGGCTGACTAAACTGAGCTGTCAGTTTTTGTTTGTGTGTTGCTGAAGAGACAAAGTCTTTGTAGAGTTCACCCACAGTTCCAGTTTAAAACCATTATTGATTTTAGGGTTATTATTAATTACATTAGTAACTGAGTAAGCTATTAATTATTTTGGGACAATATAAGAAACCTAAATATACTAACTATACTGGATAATACCAAACCATGCAGCCTTTCAAAGATGTGTCAAAACACTTTATTAGAAAATAGGCGAGCTAGGAATCCTCTAAAGGGCATGTAGCTGATATTTTACCCATAGTTTATTTGGAGTTCTACATACGACATTTTGGGTTTTTTGTGATTTTGGGTTGTTTATTCGTGAGAGATATTTTACCATCTCTCTTTGTAAAAAGTCAAACTGAAATCAAAATAGACCTTCAGTATCTATTCAAAAGACAAAATATGTGTTTTTCCATAATCTTTGATCAAAGTGTGGTGATTTCTGCCGCCTGGCTGTGTCACTGTGTGCCAGCAACATATACTGATCAATAATATCTTAGAATGTTCTCTCTCCCCATCCACCAGCCTGACCAATCATCAGTGAGTAACATAAATACTTGAATATGAATGATTTCAGCACATGGTACACTTAGTCCAGCTCCTAAACCCATGTTAGTGGGTGCTACAAGCCTGAGTGGCAATGAGGGGGTCAATTAGTGGTGGAGCAACATGCACAAACATACACACTCTCATACAGTCCATCACTTGCTCAAACATTAGATAATCACACTCGTACAGGGTTTATTTAAACTGTCTCTCTTGCTTTTTCTTTAAGAGTATAAAAGCAAGAGAAATGGGAACCAACAGGCTAGCCTGCTGACCAGTGTGTCAGCTTGTCTCTATCTTAAAAAGTAAAAATATATATTAAAATCAAACTTATTTAAAATTCAATAATGGAGTCCCCATCCATTTGGCTTTCCTGTAAAACAGACAGATTCTGCTATGAATCGGATTTCTGATTCACATCGACTTAAAAACACTCTGGGCTGAAACCCTTTATAACTTCAACATGAAGGGGCTAAATAGGTAGATAAATGCGCATTTGTTGGTTTTCAGAACATAAAAGAAAATAAATAATTGAATTCTAAACAGGGTTTGTTTGCATACGTACTGCTGCAAAACACACTGCATTAAACTTTTACCTATGACGTACTGCGTGAAACCTTTCAATTAGTTCTACCTGCTGGTGTACAGTGTCGTAAACTAAACTCTGTCGAAATTTTAGATCACTGAGTATTTACTATACTTTACCATTACTTTACTGTTACTACACAACAGGGAAAGATTGTCTTTTAAATGGTGCCATTTGATCAGCAATGCCTACTATGACCAGAGATTTGAACTAACCTACATGTCTAAATGTGTACCGCTGCTGATACACATGCTCAACTGCAAACACATAGATGGTAAAATTGAATAAAAAAGCCTAGTTAAGTGAATGGGACCCTCTGGAGCAGCCACACATGAGTCTAAGATCACCATGCATTGAGCTGTGAGGCACTATTGATGCAGCTCTATCCAGTATCTTTGGGATTAGTTACAATGGTTCAAAGCTAATCATCCAATATTATTGTGGCTGAATGCAATCGAATCCTCAAAGCAATGGTCCAACATCTAGTGTAAAGACTTCTCAGAGAAGTAGTGAATTGCAGCAATGCGGGGATAAACCCTTTATTAATGCGCTTGATTTTAGCAGAAACATTAATGAGCTGATTTCTACATGCGACTGGATGCACCATGTAACGAGTCAGGCTAACTTTAAAAAGACTTGATGGATGTAATGTTAAAAATGCATGCAAGTAAGCATATCCTTCAGGCTCTGTTAGTTACTGTAAGAGAGATCAGTTAATGAAAATGTGAGTAATTGAGTTTAAACAAACTGTGCTGACAGCCCTAACTGATATCCCACTTTAATTCCAGCCTTGTATCAGTTTGACATTGATTATGCAGCTGCAGCATTGATGCTGCTTCGCTCTAATTTACAGCATGCGGTCCGTCCACTGCACAGCCTTTAAAAATGGTTGAAAGTAAATGTCAATTAAATGGGATGTTGATGTCCCTATTAGCTGTGTCACTGTAGCTATTGTACGGAGATCTGCATTTGGCAGGCTTTGATTGCTTAGAGGAGCAGCCGTGACAAACATCATGCTAATGTGCATTCAGGAGCCAGCTTTCTGGCATTAACAAAAGGTCATGTGAGATGAGTGTGTTTGGCGCCATTAGGATACAGTTATTGAAGAGCGTCTCTGAAGAGTAGAGTCCAGTGAGCTGGAACAGGGGGAGAGTGTGTAAAGCGCTATTTAAGGGGTTGTTAATGAGGAAAATGAGCACTCTGACAGAGGCAACATGGCGGCAGGTGGCACAGGACCGTCTCTGGGAATTTCGGCGCAGTAAGCCGTGGAGGAGGGCTCATTTACCGGCACATGTGTGCATGTAGCTGAATACCTGTGGAGAGAGAGAAGAGCTATTCTACCGTAGATATGAGTGTGGACTCCCTGTGAATTCGATTGTTCTAATTTTTGCACTAGGCCGACACGCTAAAAATAACTGCATGGAAAGTGACAGCACAACTTTAACCTCTTTATACAGACTCGAAGTTGTGAATTCTGCGTATTACGGCTACTGTCCTTGATATCCTGCATTTTACCTGTATTCATTTTTCCCCTTAAGTTCTATGTGCCATTTATGTACCAGAACCAGCTATAAATTACTTTACATGACCAGCGTTCAATGTCTTTTATTAAAGTGCCTTTAATGTAGCAGTAAACGACAACTGGTATGTTTCGCTCCCTGCAGTTATAGAGTGTATTTCACGTTTACATCACTATCTCAAGTCGAGCTTTGCATTCCCCTCACGGACAGCTATGGATGTGCATTTGTTGACAAGCTTAAGGACGCTGAATCCGACTCCCCTTTGCATGCACGTATGCATATGTTCGCTACCTCATCATGCAGTGTCAGAATTTCAGAGCTTCTTGTTGTGAGATTAATAAAGGTTGAGCAGAACTTTCTGGTGTGAGATGAATTGACCTGTTGGCATGCTACCCTCAATCAGGACTCAGTTAGATGACTTGTGGCAAGCTGAAAACCTACAGAACTGCATGAGACAGGAGTGATCCTGAAAGTTACAGCCTACAACTCAGTCTTTCATAAATAACACTAGCAGAGATGAGCACACTGTTGTCGCATATTCATTGTATCCCATGAGGCTGTCTTGCATCCTTTTATCTCTTTTAGCTCTTTTTGCCAACAAGTGAAAGCCAGTCAAGATTTACTCTTGTACAGCCTTTCACTCGGTCACTCCTTTTGCTTTTTTGTTTCCTGCCTCCTCTGACAATGTCTTCTTTGGTCTCTTTTCAGCCTCTGCCACAACAAGCAGGGGATACTGAGCTAGCTTGTCCGTACAGCTACATATTGTTGTGTGGCCACAGTTGTTGTTGTGTGATGTTGTGCCATAAAGCATTACACAGTTCTCATAGCACTACAGAAGGCATTCCTAGCCCAGAGTGGCAATAACAGGGGTTCATTATCCCTCTTATTCATTGTAGCATCAAAATAAATCTGTTATTTTAAGGTGAAATTATTACATACTGTAGCTTTAAGATGTATGATGTATGTAAATAATCTCATTGGCTGACTTGTATTATCTTGGCTGAAATGCTCCTTGAATAAATGTGAATGGGTAAACCTAAACTGATGTAGACTATATAGTAAGATAATATCACTGAAAAGCCTGATGTACATTTTTTTTGGATGTGTGATTGCGGATGCTTTCAAAATTTTATACAATATGAAGGACACGAATAATAATTTAGTAATACTCAGAGAGTACAGATGCTGACTAGATCCTGATGAGTCTACAAATACTCTATTCTATATGCATGCATCAATACCGGCTCTCTAAAGATGAATAAATAAATGTGAAGAGAATTCCAAATTATACTTCAATACAGAAACAGTTTAATCGATACATATTAGAGACTGAGACTTACCTTGCCATCGTCATATCATCTGGTTAACACAGCTGCATTTTCCTCACACCGCATGGAGGGGAAATTGGATCTTGTTTTGCTGTTTTGCCTTCTGAGAGTAATAAGATAATGACGCTTGGAAATTGGACCTTAATGTCATTCAATGGCTCCTCTTGTGTATTGCCTGAAGAGGCTGATTAGCCTGCTTTCCATGGCAAAGTGCTCCCACACTCAGTTGATATGCTGCAAACCCGCTGTGCGGAAATTTCTAGATGTTGATACTGTTGAGGCCTAATCATAATTACTCAGCACCTGCAGATAGAACACACTTTTCCCCGTGAATGGAAAGAAATTGATGTGTACACAGTATTGTAGGAGGTGAAGCTAATATGTAAAATGATGACATTTTTGACCCAGATCATGTTTCTATTATTCCATCACTTACTAACACAGTTGGGTCTTTCTATTGATATTTTCAGATTTAGACTGTCTGAATCTTGCACTGTTCATGCATTGCTAAAAATAACAAAGACACTTGCATTTTTCTACAATAATATCGACATTGCCTGTTGCCTGGGACCTCTGGCCATCACAGTTGGACAGTTTCACCAGTTAAAAATCAGTGGTGAATCCTGGCTACTGGAACAAGGCCTTCAGGTCAGGATATATATGTCAAAGCTGGGTCACAACATAGCTAACTTTTGCTAGCATCCTACAGGATTCTATAGGATCCATTAGCATTTGCTGGGTGTTCTGGGTTAAATACAGACATTTAAAGCTTCTTAAAGACATTTCAAACATTAATTGATGTTATTGAGACAGATATATTAGCATGGATTTTACCTCAGAGTAGTTTCACAGAGACTCTTTAATGGCATAGAGCTGCCCCTGTTTTCTGTTTCTAACAGCCTATCGATTAGGCTGTTACATGGGTTAACATTCAGTGATGCATCTAAGACTTCCAGAAGGCTGAAGATACATTTCTCACAATATTGGTCCCACCTACTGTAAATCAAATCAAAGTTCTGTCCTGTCACTTCCTAATTATGCTGTATTGATTTAACTCATTGCTCATTGCATCACAGTACGTATGATTTTATTGAACAAATATTAACTAAAAAATAGAAACATATATTTTTAGTTCACAGAAGTCATTAGGCCTTAAAGATTCTCATCCTTCATTTTGCATGTTCCTCTTTTAAGAAATAACCAGACCACTTTAATTTCCACACCTCCACAATTAACCACTATAACAATAACAGCACATCTACCTTTCATCCTCCATAGACGGCTTGGGTGGACACCACTGTGATACACAATGTGGCAAGAGGCAGTTTCTTTCTAGAGCACTGTGTATTTGTTCATAGCCTGCTGAGATAACTGACTTAATAAAATATGGCTTATGCAATATTCACGTTTGCAGTACACGGACAATGCCAAACCAGACATTCCATTGTTTGAAGGAGAGCCTCAACAAAACATTCTGCCATCATATGCAGCGACATTAGGGAGACTGCAGTGGTGAGAAGAACAATTGGTTGAAATTAAAAATTTCTGTCAATTGCAGCAGTGGAATACACCGCAATTACATTTTTGATGATGATGACTGCAAAGGAAAAACACAAATTAGCTCAGAGAGAGTTGAGCCAGGTGTTCTGCCAGAAAGGCACAAAAGCAAAAGTGATGGAAAACGTCATTTAAAGTTCTATGGGGTGTACAATTAGAATGATGACCATTTTCAAACAACTAAGGAGTCTTTGGCATAGACCCTGTCATGGGCCCAGGTCTTAATACATTAGGACCCTCACAGATTCTGCATAATAAGGACAGCAGGTGTGATGGCTACTCCCTGGACAACAGGACTGGGGCCAAACTGGTGGCAGGGGTGGAGGAGAATGTAGAAACGTTGGCACCTGAAAGTGGCAAAACACGAGTTGAATCCTTTTAAAAAGAGGTGACGCATTGTGATTGGCCAGAGAACTGAATGAATGAATGAATGAGTGATGTAGCATTGGAGTCTTCCCGGCAGAACTTGCACTAAAGTTTTCATTGCTTTCTCTGCTCCCAATACACCTGATTCAACTTATCACCCCATTAACAAGCCATTTCAGAGTTGCAGGGGGTTTGTTAAAGGAGATCCACTCAAATGTGCAGGACGGGTTGCCTCTAGGACCAGAGCTGAGAAACACAGGGCTTGGGTATTATTTTGAAAAGGATAGGATGATCTGTGTAGCATGTTCACAGTCAAACACCACATGTTGGTACTTTACTGGTCTTAACACATACAGAAAACACAGCAGCACTGATTCAGATTTCAACCCAAACATTGTTAAAGCACAATTATTGTCAGCTATCCCAGAGCGGATTGGTCAAAGCCTGAAACCTGGAGAAGATGGGGGGAGGGTCAGCAGTACTGTGTGAAATGATCAATATAAACTGGAATGACTGTTATAATGAAAAAAATATGGCTGCGGATGTAGCAAAAAGTCTGACAGGTTTTTGGTTCTGAAGCACCTTGTAAATGCATTGTACAGCACTGTGCAAAAGTCAGAGACCATCATGCCTTTATTTGAATTCTAGCCAAAACTGACATTAACCATTATGTTAAACGGTTGACTGAGTACTTTTTAGGCCAGACCTCCATCATTAAGTGCATTTGGGATTATTTGGATCATGAGAAGACTGAACATTGACTGAAAGTGTTGAAAAATATCCCTGCAGATTTCTTTGAAAGAATGTTCGGATTTCTGTTTAACGTATAATTAATATAAACTCTGTTAAATAAAACTGTCATGAATGGAAATTAAATAAGGGCAGCCCCATGTTTCTGATTCTGGCCACAAGATTCATTAGCTTGCCATCCCAGGTGTCCAGTGTGTCTAGCCCTGCTCTTGTTAGCTTGCGGAACGGCAAGGCTAATAACACCACCAACACAGCACTGTTGCTATATTGATCTGCTGTGCTCGGCCTATTTATAGGCAAACTTCTTTTTGACATGAGGTTGATTCTTGGATATCTTTGCCTTCTGGTCCTGTGTGGTACAGAAAGCACTTTTGGGAGACAGTCTCTCTAGATTAGAGGCTGCTGAGGGGATTGGAGGTGGGCACAGCAGGGAACAGCACCAGGGAGCATCTCTCTGTGTTGCTGGCGCAGGCAGACAGAGATGAAATGAAATGAAAGCATGTCTGGATTAAAGCTCATTAAGGGGGAGAGGAGCCTTAATTGCTACAGCTTTGTACAGCCTTACAAAGAGCCGGTATTGCTAATCTGTTGCTCAAGGGTGAATGTTGTCTGCATCCATACAAAAATGCATTAAGGAGAGAGATGCTAAAAAGCACGCACTATTTTGGGATATTGTTTAAGAAATTGGCACAAAACTGGCACAGCGAACAGGCAGCAGCAGTGTGAGATTGGATTTTCTCAGTGGTGCTGAATGGAGAGAAAGGGGAAGCTTTTTAAACGTACTATTTTAAAGCTCATCAGCGTTGCAGTAGCCTGAGGTAAATAGGACACCTCTAATGCTGTGCCCTCCATGTATTTTGTATTAAGCAGAGACTGTCCTGCAGTCGTTTAGCATGCAGCTTTATCTGTATTGCTTATATGACTGCACACACATGGGAACATAATGGCAACATACAGTGCATTTAGGATAGTTCTAGAAGTAGAATAGTACCAAGCCAGAGTAATGACTTGAGCACAATGGTTTAACCTCCTGGGGTTCACCACTGCTTCGCTTTAATGATGTTTTTTTTTCAGTGTTCAGTATGTGCAGCCAATATTATATATTAGGGGAAATGTTAATATAGATTTACAGAAAATGTTAAATAAGGAAAATACAAATTCAGCCAATAGAATAAGGCACCCTGTGAGTTTACAACAATCTAATGAGGAAAACTCTTATGGTACTAAAACTCATGTGTCTAAATACGTATTCCAAATCAGCTCAGCTAAACATTCGTTTAATTCAGATTATTTGCTTTGGCTTTTCAACTCTCAGGTGTCTCAGGTTTCTGTCTCTGAGACAATCATCACTGCCTTTCTATGGAAATCATAAGCTGTGTAGATGTTATGCACCAGTATAACAAATCCATTTCTAGCTCTGATCTGGAGTAGGTCTGGATCCAACCTCTTTGATCTTTGCATATGTCACTGGATCTGGCATAATTTCACAGTGGAATTAGTTTGAATCCTCTTGCTGAAGTTCACCAAAATGGCCAACTGTGCCATCCCCTGCAATGATGTAACGTAGTGTAGCTGGATGATGCACTAGAACAGGGCATACAGGGCAAAGTAAATGTCTTTATTAGCTGACTGGTATGTTTTAATGGCCCTCAGCCAGCAACAAACAATGCATTTTGGCTTGCAACACTACAACTCCTACATAGGGGCAGGACTTTCAAATGGGCAGCAGGGGTTATTCAAAATGACCAGCCCACTAAGTGCGGATTAACTAGGAGTTCCATGTTTTACTCCTGATTAATCAGCGGATCACATTTTCAAGGCTTTGGAGGCTGAATTCTCCAATATGTGACATACGGAGGTCTTCTCAGTTCTCATATACTGATGTGTGCATTTCTGGTCTCTGTGTTGCATCAGCCAAAAACTGTTTTTCTGTACTCATTCATGGTTGGTTGCTCTTGTAGCTTTGTTCATCAGTGTGTGGTCAGGGGGACTGAGTGTGTAATACAGCCAGCTAAACAGAGACCAAACCAGAAGAGCCTGGTGCTGGCGGGCGCCTTTGCCCATTGTTAGGGGATAAGATCAATACATTGGTCCAGTCTCTCACTCGCTCGCCTGCTTGCTCACTCACTGTGCAGGTGAGAGAGGGCGTCAGTGCATCGCTGAGCGGCGGGTCGATAAGCAGCCACTGATAGCAGGTGTCCTTGCATTGATCTGGCCAGGCTATTCTTTGTCTCTGGTCATTATGGAGATGTGAGAGTGACCTTTACACAGAGTTGTATGTGAGAAAGCAGAGGGTAGGCAAGGGCTCGGTTGCAACAGCCTGCTGGGACCTGAACTTTCACGCAGTAGCAGGTTACATGGCCCTCAGCTGTAATGCTGCTGCAGAGGTGACATTTTAAAAATCCCATCAATCTCACTGGCAACAGTATAATGCAGGAGTTAATAGTATATTCATTGGGTAGCGGAGGTTTTGTATCTGCCTTGATGGATAGAAAAGTAATGATACTGTAAATGCTCTGTAACAGATTGAAAACAACACAGAGACACTGGTAGGCTGTTTACACCTTGCATTAACGTGGTTCATGTCCGGATCATGTCTTGATATATTTTGAATGCTTATAAGGATTTCAGGTGCGCATTTCAGTACAATGCGTTCCTAGTGTGACCGGTGGATAAGCACATGAGCATGTACGTTGTTCTCATTTCATTTCTGCCATGATACGCATAAGCAGCCTTGACTTGGAAACTGTCATCAGCCTAGAGTGCAAGAAGACTCTTGGTTTGGAAAGCTCCAGCTTCACATACCCACCCCCAGTGTTTCTTTTTCTTCAGCCTCTCCTTGGTTAACCCCACCTGCCAGTTGTATGAAGCAGTTGTATGGAGAAAACCCATTCCATGTAAGCTCTGACTACATTTGAATGTATATACAGCTCTGGAAATAAATAAACTTTCTTCAGTTTCTTCTTAAATCAGCATCTCCACATGTACAGCAGGTTCTTATTGAGGAACAGAAGGTTCGGTTCTAGCTTTACTGGTAGATACAGTGAGCGTCTGGTTTATAAGAACAAGGTCAAGCAGCAAACACACAGGACAACACAGCTACAGACTGGCAGAGGGCCAAAACCACTCTCTACTGACCGTGATGAGCGCCACCTCATTCGAATGTCACTTAACCACCATGAGATGACCTCAAGTGACCTACAGAAAGACTGGTGAGCGGTGGCTGGGGTGGAATGCATAGCTAGCATGGTTCTAAAACTTCTGGATGCGTCATTAGTGATTTTCTAAATAAACAGATCTAATACAATATTTGTTCTGGAATTTGGGAGAGATGTTTTCAGTAGTGTATGGAACAAAACAAAGCTGCTAATTTTGGTCAAACACAAACCCAGAGACTGTAAAACTAGAGATTTTTCATTTTCAGGTGGTCTCTTAAATTTTTCCAGAGCTGTATACGCCTCTGTATAGTAGTACATATATACATATACAGTACATATATCTACCGGCCACACACTCATTGTCCATCAGGACCCCAGGACCATTCCCGAGCAGGTATTACTTGGGTGGTGGATCATTCTCAACACTGCATTGACATTAACGTGGGGGTGGTGTGTTAGTGTGTGTTGTGCTGGTCTGAGTGGATCAGACAGCAGTGCTGCTGGAGTGTTTAAACTGTGCCCACTCAGTGAACACTCTATTAGACACTCCTACTTTGCTGGTTCACCTTGTAGATGTAAAGTCAGAGGTGGTAGCTCATCTGTTGCTGCAGAGTTTGTGTTGATCATCCTCTAGTTCTTCATCGGTGGTCACAGGACGCTACCCACAGGATGCTGGCTGGTTGGCTAGATAGTTTTGGTTGGTGGACAATTCTCAGTTTTGCTGTGATACTGAGGTGTTTAAACCCTCTAGCAGCACTGCTGTGTCGGATACACTCACACCAACACAACACACACTAACACACCCCATGAAGGGTCCCTGCAGTACTGAGAATCATCCACCACAAGTATAATATCTGCTCTGTACAGTATTTAATTAATGAATACAGTGCATTAATACAGTATTAATAAACCTGGGTTCATCTGTGTTCACTTCATATACATTACTATACGTTTCTATGAGTAAAGGAATGTGTAGGTCATAGAATAAAATGAACAATAATACAAATATTGTGTATTGTGTAAATAATGTGTAATAATATTAATAAAAAGGAACAATAATATCCACTCATCAAATTGGGCCTAGACTAAAACAAAAATATCCTAGCAAATACAAATGTTGATTCGGGTGTTCATCATGCCAGCACTGCTGGCGGACCCAGTGCATTCTGTTCTATCCTGTTTAGGAACATTTAGGCATATTTGTTGTTGCCCACCCAAAGGTGACATCCTAGTATCACCTCTGCCTCCAACACAAAACATGTTTAGCACAAATAACATTGACACATTGTGTATGTTGATGAGCAGGAGCTCACCTGGCTCCACTTGTTTAATCAACTGGTCAGTCTACAAACAACTGATCGTGTGAGCTGCTGCTGTGTTGGAATGAAAGCCTGCAGACTCACTAGCCCTTAGTGGATTAGTTTAAACACCCATTCTCACGTTTTAAAGCTCAGCTATTGTATTATATATATATATATATATAATTATTATTATTAATTATTATTAATATTAGGTGAGTTCTCTGTAAAGAATGCGTTACTTGTTTTCATGTTAGGTGTACAGTTTAACTGTAGGTGTCACATCCTGCCCTGTCCTGTTCATGTTTGTCTGTCTGTCAGTGATACGCAGCATTCATGACCTGGCTTTTTACAGAGCACTTTCAATGTCATACAAGTATGTTTTCAAAAACCCATCTGAGGAATATTGTCTGCTTCAGCTGGAATTACATTGGTTGGATGGAGCTGCAAGGTTAGAGACACTCTGGGTAAGATGCTGGAGTGGCCAGACAATCGCAGTAACTCACTCAGAAAGACAAGCTGGACCACTTTACACTGTTTGACAGTTCACAACATCAAGTCAGAAATAGAGAGCATCTTAGCACTGCTGAAAGATGAGGCACACGTGCATGCACTGTGGATTTGTCTATGAAAAGCTATACTTAATACATTTTTGTTTATAACTTCAGTGTTTCTAGAAATAAATATTGAAAGAAGGAATGGTTAAAAATCATCAAACAATTATTACAAAAAGAGTGAATATAATTTCTCTGGACAAATGGGTCACCTGTGACTGAAACCTACCTTAACGTGTAATACTGCCTGAAGCACTAACAGCGGCAATACGATTTGACATGGACTGGACATGTTTTTGTATGTAGGCAACATCAATGTTCAGCCACTCACTTGGGACAGATTTGGTGGATGCCTTTCCTGGTACAATTGAAACTGAAAATACTACCACCTTAAAGTCACTTCCTGTCTTGTCTTGCCTCTGTTTGTCGTTTTCTCTGGTTTTCTGTTTGTCTTATTTTCTCTTGTCATTTCCATGTGCCTTTTGTTGTCCTGTGCCTTGTTTTGGTTATTGCTCCTCCTATCTCCGCCCTCTTGTCAGACCCCTCACCTGTCCTTGTTTGTAGCTCTGCTCCTTCCCAGGTGTTCCTAGTTAGTCCTTGTTCATTTATACTCCCTGCTGTTCCCGGTGTTCTTGCTTGGTGTGTTGTCTCCATGTTGGTTATTGTGAATGCCTGTTTCTGGTCTTCTTAGTGTTTTGTTTCTAGTGTCTCTGGTTTTTGGTTTATCTTATTTGTTCTCCATTAAAGACTTGCATTTGCATCCTACCTCCTCGTCTTGTTTCCCGTGACACCTAAACACGCAGGGTGACACATTTTTTTGTCTAGTGAGCTTAATGATATAATGTCAGTTATATTAAATTTAGTAAACTGAACATATGAAAACATGGCCACTATAGTGTGAGGTAACACTGAAGTCTGATACAGATACTGGAGTAGAAAGTTTTATGAAGCCAAGAGAGAAAGCACTGACACATATTTCTAGCTTGTAGCATACATTTCCTACCATCCAAATTAGCCTGGCACCCAGGATTTGTTTGCTGAGGCCTTTTTTAGCCAGCAGTCATTTTCTTTTCACTCACCACACTGTGGAAACGTTGTGCCTTTCTATGCTTCTATCATCGCTGCAAATTGTCTTTGTTATCTTTTGATAAATTGTGAAGAATGTCAAATGCGCTCTGTGGTTTTTGTTTTTCCTAGAAACTTGGATGGCTCTTGTTGTGACAGAATAAGGCTGAAAGACAACACTCTCTCGCGCAGCTTGAAGCTTTAGAAGGCCTTTGAATTATATGTGACTGGTTTGAGGATAATGAAGAGTGTTGGACGTGTAGGCGCGATGCTGCTGGAGACGTCAGCCCTGTGCCACGCTGAAAGATGATTCATGCTGCCACTGTTTACTTTCAAATGTGTATTTTTGCAGGTTCCTTGTCACGCTTTTGTATTAGGGCTGCTTTAGGACGTAATTACTGTATTCTGTAGCTTACGGAAACACTTATTTTATGCACAGCAGTTTTGAGCAGTTTAAATGGTGTTCTGCAGCAGATGTGTTGTCTATAGGCTGACACATATTCATCCTGGGTTTATGGGTTTATGTACTGTTCATCTCTTACAGCCTTGTTTTTTTTAAGAAGCTGGGACGCTGTGCAAAATTGACATAAAATGGAATATGTTGTGCAAATAATTTAAACCTGGTATTTAAATTCAAATATTGTACAAAGACAACATATCAAATCTCAAGATATGATTCTAACTGCTCACCAGTTTGTTCTACTACAGTTCTACTACTGTAGAATGAGAATTCTGGACAGTAGTCAGGTCTGTTTAGCACCCAGACTGCTGTAATACATGCTGAATGTGGTTTGGTATTGTCTTGCTGTAATAAGCAAGACCTTCCCTGAAAAAGACGTAATTCGGATGGCAGCATATGTTGCTCAAATCTTGTATATATCATACAGCATTATTAAAGTTTCACAGCTGTGCAAGTAACCATGCTGTGTGCAAACTTTCAGCTGTGGCTGGCTTTCAGCTGTGTGCTGATAACAGGCTGCATGGTTCCTCTCCTCTTTAGCCCTCTTTAGAGTAAATGGCATTCTTGATTTCAAAAAGAGTTTACCATTCTGACACTTTTCCACTTCGCCTCAGAGACGGCGGCGGAGGTTCTGGATCCTGTTTATGTTTGCTTCCTTTTTTGCATGTTGCTAGTTTTAACTAGCATTTGTAGAAGGAGTTCACAGGCTATGTTTTTTCTGAAGTGTACCGAAGCCCATGCACTGATTTCCACTACAGAATTGTGTCTGTTTATACTGCAGTACGATACGAGGGTCCAACAATCACCAGTATTGCTTTTTGGCCTAGTCCCCTGCGTACAGGGATTTCTCCAGATGCTATGAATATTTGACCTTATGTGTACTATACCGTAGATGATAAAATCACAAGTTCTAGTTTCTATTTTATGATATTTATTATTATTTATTACATTATTCACTCATTACTGAATTGTTGCACTGTTTTCCTATGCAGGCTTTCATTGTGGTGAACCCCTCTTTATTTCTGTAGGATTCCACCTCTCTGGGGTGCTCCTTTTATACCCCATCATGTTACTGACCTGTTGACCTGATGTTCGGCTAGGATTATTGCACTCCTTTTGAACCATTTCCAGGCATCAAATTCAAAAGGTTCTCAGTTTCTACATTTGATATGTTGTGTTTTGCTATTATTAATATATGGTTTAAATTAAATCTTTGCATTCTGTTTTTATTTAAATCATTTCTGTTGTTTTGTTGTGAAAAAACTGAATACATACTTGAAATGCCTAATATTATCCAATCAGGTTTTTTTTTTTTTTTTTGCTCTGTAGTTTATAAGTAGATGCAACCAGATTCGCTCTCTTATTGGTTAAACCTTTAGGAACTGGACTAAAGAGCTAACATCTCAGATTGCCTATTAACACATAAAGGAGCTGACAGTGAAATCAGCAATCACGTTTTGATATTTAAAGAGTGGGAACAATTCTTAGACGATAATGACACACTGTCATTAATGCAAAAGCATCAAAGCTATTTGCCTACCAATGGTGACTTCTGGTGGAGAATTTTTCAGCCTGTTAAACATGATTGAGTCAGTAAGTATGTTATGAGCCCATTCCATGAGGTAAAATGCGGCACTCGTGCTTTACACTTCATACTTCAAATGTCAAGTGTAACTGTTCTCAGTAAGAGATGGTCGCTGCTAAAGCTAGATAGGAGTGCTGAACTTGGCAGTTTAATTCTAGACATACCTGATGCACAATACCGAAGGGCAGCATGAAATGAGTGGACATAGTAACACTCATTTACATGCCGGCTATTACATAAACATCCAGCCCATAATATCTAACTCATATAAAAAGGAAAGGCATGCTCTGATATTGCGCTGTGCTGTATCACGGCAGTCTTGGTGAACATGCTAATGTATAATAAGTGTGTTCGTCTTTTGACATGTATGTGTGTGACAGGCTGCTGATGTTAGAATGATTACTCCAGTTTTCAGTTCCTCACTGCTCTCTCTGCCCACGTAATTGGAGTCTGCCAGAAGCGCATGGGCAGCCCTCTGCCATTAATAATAGATTAATTATGAGGTCTTGTGTGGATGTGTGTGTGGGGGAGTTTTGAGTGAGGAAGACATGAATCAAAGAAAATAAATTTGAGCTACAATGTATCCTCCTCTTCTTTTTAAGCTTACCCATGAGGTTTCATCTTACTACTCATCACATCAGGAATGTTGTTTCTGACATTTCCCTTTTGGCTGTGGCATGTCTGTACGAGCTTATCAGAGGTTTAAGCTGTATTCCGCTAAAGTGCTAATATAGTGCTAATGTGGACAGTAGAATGAGTGTTAGCTTAGTTAACTCCAAACCCGACGACATTATTGTTCATTGTCCAAACAATGATGGTCTTACCTGCTTTGCTGGTTGTAGGTGACATTTTTCCAAACAGGCTTTATGCCAGTTGAAACAAACAAGGTTTCAACTGGGCACAGCTAATGCTGCATTCAGGTTTCTGTCAATAGAGCATCATTCAGTTACAATTCAGTCCATCTTGCTGTGTCTGGAGCTAAGTAGGAACATACATACATTCCCAAGCCACTTCCTCAGCTCTTTATATTTCACTTTCTGTTGCTATTGAAAGAGACACAGCTTTTGTTGCGCTTTATTAACCAGCAATTGTTGGTCACAGCTACACTGTAGACTACACAGTACATTACACTACAACCACACATTGTGGTTTTGGGCTCACCAAAAGGTGATTCAGAGAACAAGTTGTGAAGAAAGGCTAAGCTAGGCTGTGAGTTAATTAGCTAGCTGGGCAAAGTTTGCAAATGTTAGAAGACAATATATATACGGTTAATTTATAATTTAAAAAATTTACAAATTTCTTAACATAAATAGCTGTTTAATAATGTTTTACAGGTGGGAGGTGTATACTGTTTTAGCTGTGCACTGTGTGAGGCTGCGCCAAGCTTACTAGTAGGCGGGTAATAAGGATTGTGTTACAACATGACATCACCTTACAGAGAAAATGACTGGAATTCCAATCAGGTGTTTCAGACAGCGGGGAAAAGTGGTTTCTGTAGGAGATTTGTCAAACTGGTGTATATTCTGAGCTTTAAACTTTGCAGAGCATTTACATGCACAAAAAGATACCTAACACACTCAAGTAAAAGGAAAGCCAAGGGAAGAAAAATCAGTCACCTTTTTAAACAAACTACATCTCCCTCCAAGTCCAATCCAGCAGTTATGGCTGTCTTTACAGTGATCTAATTACATGGTAGCTTCAGCTGCCCCGTGGTGCTTTGAAATCCTGGATGAAACACTTTATTTATAACATTCATTACCATTTAAAAAAAACATCAAATATTAACTCTATTATCACCAGTTTTGTTTTGTGTTTTCATTGGAGAGAGAAAGCCATTAAAAGTGTGTATTTTTAAACTTGGCCAAAAATCACTCCTCTAGTGAAATAGCTTTGAAAAATGTTATCAGCTTCACTTATTCAGAATTCAGGGAGTTTGTTCAAGATAAGCCCATTTTCAGTTGCGGCCTTTGAAAACCTCGATAAACATCAAAGTGCTTCTTCAGGCGCTTCTCCCCTCACCAAACCCTCTTTTGTGTCTTTTTCTGAATGTTGGTTCTTGACACTGGTGGGGGAGAGAAAGTGAGATAGAGAGACAAATACAGTATGAAAGAAGAAAGACAGTGTGTGGCTGTGGGGCAGTTGGAAGAAAGTTTTGTAGATTCTCAGATGGAGGAGAAAGGAACCCTGATCATTTACTCCCCAGATTACCATATCCCTGTCATCTATTCCCTAAGCACCTCTGATTAACTGAATGATCAGACTTTAAATCACCATCTTAAGGTTAACTGGGGCTCTCTTTCCTCTTGGCATTAAAATGCATGCCAGGTTGGGATGTTGTCTGTAGTAGAAGCGTCCTTGTGTTTGTGTTGTGCATTGGCCAGCACCTGGTTGCTGTTTAAGGTTTGCTTCTGTAGTTGTGCTGGGGGCTATGGGGCTGATCTAGCTACTAAGCAATAATAAACCCCCTGATTAACATGGCATGTCTAAATCATCACACATGCAACAAAGTACATCGCTGCCAAGCAGTCTTAAAGGGCCCATATCCACCTTTCCCTTTTCAGTTATTCTTTTTAAGGTGCACATTTATGTCAGAATGCATTTTTACACAGTCACTTACCAGCCTTTCTTTATCTGGCACTGATATATAACACACAAAAGTATACGGTGACCAGATTTCTGAAATGAAAACCAGGAACACTTCCAGTTCAGTGGTCAGTATATTACTAAAATATAAATTTTTTGATATCTATGAAATAACAGTTCCAGTTTCATGCATTTTGTACATTATAACAGTATCTGTGGGAAGGGCTGACCAATCACATTGTGTGATGCTGATAAAAGGTGTAATAAACTAGGGAACACTCAATAAAGAAAATAATAAAAGATAAAAATGAAAAATGGATATATATTTCTTTAAAAAAAAGAACTCTGGCTAAACCAACAGCTAAACCATAAACACACCCCTGGACTAGCTCCAGTTCTAGAGAGACCGAGAGGCTACTATCAACATAAGCAGTATATGTCATACCTGGATGGCTGAATATGTGACACCGTTTAAAAAACTGACACACTGTTTGTAAATAGCATGACAGCTACATTCACATAGATTATATGCCTGTAGAAATTAGACCTATTCTTAACATCACCCCCACTTTTAATGATGGCATTTTACACAGCAGTGTTTTCTAAGTCTAGGTGAGCAAGTGATAGTGAACATGGTTAGGAGGTTGCAGCAGTCAGCTCCCTCTGTTAGCCAAAACATGCACAATGGGAGACGTCTGCCTGTCTGCTCTGCTCCAGGTCTTTCTTTCTCCACTGGATTTTTAATTTACAGTTAAAAATCGGGGACATTTCGAGGACAGTTCCGTCCGGAAAACAAGAACGTCTAGACACCCTTCGAAAGGACAAATGCATGTTGCTTTGGTTAAAACAGTAGAAGCAGCCAATGCAAAGCCTGGATTATGTTTGCAGTCTTGCTCCTTTTATAGGTAGCAGTATAACATCCAGTGTGAGACACCACACAAGTGAGTCAATTAGACAGTACCTAACACTGAAACAGCTTCAGGCCAAGGCGTGGTGATGCATCACTATGTTAGGCTTTGGTTACTTGTTAGCTACTTGTAAGTCTTACATTTGTATTTACGTGGCATGGGATGGACTGTGAAGAGACTGCGGGTGGAAATAAGATTTCAGGCTTAGTCTTTGAGGGGTGCAGAGGAGAAACTCTGAGCTGATCTTATACCTGGAGCTCCACTAGGCTTGTTTTTCCTCCCCTCCTTTTTTCTCCTCATTACATGGAGTCAGCAGTGTGTTCTTTCCCAGAGGTGTGTGGAGCAGGGCCTGGCTGGAAAAGCAGGGACTGCTGTGTACAGAGCCAAAGCAGCCGGATGGCTTTGAAGGAGCTGCTCCTGTTAGCCTCCCTGGTGCATTATTGATGCTGTACACAACAGGCAGGGGAGCGCTTTGCCTACAGTCATTCACTTTCTTATAATCCTCTGTGGGGGGTGTCTGTGCTCCTCTGTGTGCTGTGGCTTACGGCACGGCTTACTCTCTCTCGCTCTCTCTCTCTCTGTAAATACTGTGCATCTATCTATCTATCTATCTATCTATCTATCTATCTATCTATCTATCTATCTATCTATCTATCTATCTATCTATCTATCTATCTATCTATCTATCTATCCACCTCTCTATCTATCTATCTTCTCTTTAATCTATTCTCTGACTCTATCCTTCTTCCCTTTTCTATCTTCATGTCTCCCTCTTCCTGCTCAGTTTTTCTCTCTCTCTGTGTTTGTCATTCTCCGTTCCTCTCTCTTTCTTGTTCTCTCTTCTCATCTCGTCCAGTCTTGCACAGCAGTTGTCAGACTCATTTGGAGGTAGGGAAATAAAGCATGCTTTGAAGGAGACTGAAATACCTTAATCAATAGGAGCGAATGGTGCAGGGGGAAATAGAGTGGATGGCCGTGAGAATGGCGAGTTGAGAGATGTGGCTGGGACGTGCCTCGTCCGCCATCCACGCTGTCAAAGTTAAGTGCTTTCTATTTCAATCACACATCACTCTAATAAGCATTTGTACTGGGGGGAAGAAAGCAGCACAAAGTCCTCTGTGTCTGGACTTGTGAGTTAAATCCAATTAGGATCTAAAACTGTCTAACGCACGTTTTCTGCATGCACGCCCCTGAGCTGAAATCTCTCTCGCACTGCTGTCATGTGGGGATGCCGTTTACATTCTCTTTTTGCTGATTCTGATTCTGTGAAGCAGCTTGTATATCCGTGCTTCTTCCACAATTGCTCTCACAAAGCATTGCCAGAAATCCCCATTCAGCCTAATTAGTGTCACTCATTTATGGATGTACGTGGAGCAGACCCTAACAGGACACTAGTGTTCCCATGTGTGAACTTTATTAATGTTTTGGATGAACTGATATCCTACATAGTACCCTATTTATTTTACCTTACATGAGTGAGATCTGAATGAGTTCTGTAGATGTGGCTGTTAAGCTATGCTGGCTGCATGGTGCTTGTGCAGCAGACATCCCAGCACAGCGTCAGGTTTCAGGTAGTCTAAACTGGTTTTTGGAGATGTCTGTGGAGAAACATCATCACGACACCAGGAGGTAAGCTTTGTGTGACATTTGCTATTCTGGTCTTATTTACTAGAATGACTAATGTTTTGGGGCCAGTGAGGACAACATACTACAGCGTTGACTTTGACTAACTCCTGCTCTATTTAGATTTTCTTCTATTTGATGAGGAATTTAACTTGTCAGTGCTGCTGCATCCCGAATCAGAGCTGAGATCCATATCAGAATTACAAAATGAAAACATACTGCTCTAGATGTAGTAGTAGTTGTAGTAGTAGTAGTAATTGTAGTTGTAGTTTAAGTGGTAGTAGTCATAGATGTAGTTGTAGTAGTTTTGGCTATAGTAGTAATAATTGTAGTTGTAGTAGTTGTAGCTGTAATTGTAGTTGTAGTTGAAGTTTTAGTAGTTGAAGATGTAGTTGTAGTAGTTGTACATGTAGTGGTTGTAGCTATAGTAGTAATAATTGTAGTTGTAGTAGTCATAATTGTAGTTGTAGTAGTAGTGGCGGTAATTATAGTTGTAATGGTTATAGTTGTAGTTGTCATTGTAGTTGTAGTAAATGTAGTTGTTGTAGCTTTAGTAGTTATAGTTGCAGTAGTAATCTTTATTGTAGTAGTTGTAGTAGTAGTGATTTTAGTTTTAGTAGTCGTAATAGATGTAGGTGTTGTAGTAGTGATTTTAGTTTTAGTAGTTGTAGTAGTTTTAGTTTTAGTAGTCGTAATAGATGTAGGTGTTGTAGTAGTGATTTTAATTTTAGTAGGTGTAGTAGTT
Organism: Prochilodus magdalenae; assembly: GCA_024036415.1. Classification (NCBI taxonomy): domain Eukaryota; kingdom Metazoa; phylum Chordata; class Actinopteri; order Characiformes; family Prochilodontidae; genus Prochilodus; species Prochilodus magdalenae. The sequence continues at coordinate 11,594 of JAMWET010006434.1, read as the reverse complement.
TTAGTAGTCATAATAGATGTAGGTGTTGTAGTAGTGATTTTAGTTTTAGTAGGTGTAGTAGCTTTAGTTTTAGTAGTCGTAATAGATGTAGGTGTTGTAGCAGTGATTTTAGTTTTAGTAGTTGTAGTAGCTTTAGTTTTAGTAGTCGTAATAGATGTAGGTGTTGTAGTAGTGATTTTAGTTTTAGTAGTTGTAGTAGTTTTAGTTTTAGTAGTCGTAATAGATGTAGGTGTTCAAGTAGTGATTTTAGTTGTAGTAGTTGTAGTAGCTTTAGTTTTAGTAGTCGTAATAGATGTAGGTGTTGTAGTAGTGATTTTAGTTTTAGTAGTTGTAGTAGTTTTAGTTTTAGTAGCCGTATAAGATGTAGGTGTTCAAGTAGTGATTTTAGTTTTAGTAGTAGGAGTAGTAGTGGTTATAATTGTAGTTGTCATTGCTATAGTAGTTATAGTTGCAGTAGTAATATTTTTAGTTTTAGTAGTTGTAGTAGTAGTGATTTTAGTTGTAGTAGTTGTAGTAGTTGTGCTTGTAGTAGTAGTAGTAGTTGTAGTACTAGTTTTAGTATTTGTAGTAGTTGTGGTTGTAGTAGTAGTTTTGAATAGATGTAGTAGTAGTTTTAGTAGTTGTAGTAGTTGTGGTTGTAGTAGTAGTAGTTTTAGTAATTGTAGTAGTTTTAGTAGTTGTAGTGGTAGTAGTTTTAATAGTTGTAGTCGTTGTGGTTGTAGTAGTAGTGATTTTAGTTTTAGTTTTAGTAGGTTTAATTGTAGTGGTTGTAGTAGTTGTAGTTTTAATTATCGTTGTTGTTGGTCATGGTGGTGGTGACAGGTCTGCTTCTTTACTGTTATAAATGCTTTACAGTAAAGTTTTATTATTCAGGTAGTAGTAAAATTCAGTAGTGTGACTAAGCCATAAACATAGTCACAAAGTAGAAGTGGAAATATCAAGAAATATCACATTCCGATAAAAGAGGAGCTGGTGGTGCTAAAAAATAATACTATCGAATACTATTGAAATAAGTGAAAACTGTGAATGTAATTCTTTTTATTTAATATTTTGCATACATTATTTCTAAATCCGATTCTGATCTTCTGTTGTTATAATGAAACATGCAATTGGTCAGGAAGTACTGATGATATGTGTACTGATGATGTGTTCAGAAAAGCTTACTGTTTTGTATTGTTTATGACAATTACATATATATGCATCATTTTATGCATCATTTAATTATAGTACCTGCCTTGACATTTCATGATAAATGGAAGGAAATGCCCTCAAATCACTAGAAGACACTTGTTTTTCTTCTTTATACATAGCAACTTTTTAAAGACATAAGAAATGGCAAAGCATTAAACAAATCATTAATTAATAATAGCTGCTTATCCCTGTATGTTCTGTTCTTGGGTACACGTGTTCTTTTTTTGAGATAATCAGTTACTTCTTTTCATTTTCTTGAGCGTTCTAGACAACATAACGGTACAGTTAGATATGTAAGGTGCTTAGAAATTCTGTGGGGGCCACCTGGTGGCTGCGGGCCCCTAAATAGCTGCTTAACAAACAATCAGTAAAGCAAAGAAAATAAAAAACGTAGTTTACATTAAAATTATAGCTTCATTTACGGTTTGGCAGAAAGTAACACACTAGTGCAGTAGTATATCTTTTAGAGTCTTGGAGGTTTGAAGTTCAGTGTAACAACAAAGCCTTTCCATCAAGTCCTTCTCCCCTCTGTGATGACAGATTCCTGATGGTGATATTATTTAGTATTTCATTTTGTTAAAGTAGCAGCCACTGTCTTCTCACAACTTCGGTTCTTCCAGGTTTAGCTGCATGTGCTCCTTCTTTCAAAGCATGTTGATCATAAAGGGAATCGTTTAAAAGGGCACTGGAGAATGCATCCCTTTTGCAAGTAAACAGAAAAACAAAGCCCATTCTCCCCACTTGTCTGTGGAAAAGACTTCAAACACATCCATGGTCATTTAAAAGTCAAATGCAGTCAGTGGAGAGCAGAGAACTGAGAGATGTTTGAACGCACAACGGAGGCAAACTGTTTCTACTGCGGCCGTTCTAATGGTGCAAATCAAATCCCGCTCTTCCTGAAAGCGCCTCACTCTGCCCTTCAGGTTTGCATAGTGGATCTGTTGCTGTCTTTTGCCTGCAGGTTTAAAGGGTTCTTGAACTCTGCATGACTGGGCCAAGCGAGACACATTCAGTTTAGTATTCGGTTTATGATGCAGTGGGAATCTCACAGTGACCCTTCTTATTGAAGTCTGATGTCCACAGATGCTGCCAGAGACACCCCGCTCCTGCCTTTAACTTCCATTCTCAGAGCTCCGCATAGGTCAGCTGTAGTAGTAGTTGTTAATGGTATCCAGTAAGAGCCATATAATTCTTGCAGCAAAGCTAATATGTCAATAGCACAGCAAAGTCAGTACCAATTTGATTATTACCTACACTTTGGCCTCTGCAATTAGCTAATTACAGATGTCCTACAATTATGCATTGCATTTAGTGGACCATTCAGTGCATCAAAGAGCAAGGGCATTTCAGTTCTGACAGCTAATCACAGAACTGTCTATTGAGTGCTCTGTCCAGCAGAGTGAGTGGTAACATAGCATTCTGCTGTTTTTAAATCAGGATGGTGTTTAGAGGTAAATGACTTGTAAAAAAATTTATGTCAAGCTGTCTTAATGTGCACCCATCAATAAAACAGATGTACCATGAAAAAGATGCAAAGAGAAGTGTGAAAAGACCATTTGCTTAAGGCAAGTTCAGAAGGCAGAAAAAAAATGGGTGATCAAATGAGCTGGGGCCTCAGATACAATTATTACAGCAGTAATTTGTTTTTTCTGCTGCTGCTTTTGGCTTTATAACTGCTAAACAGCGTGACAAGTCCTTACTTTCTCAGTTTGTCTTTCCTAGGCCATCTATGAACAGCAGGTGATAAAAGACCATGAAAAATATAAAGCCATGGATTAAATAACATAGGTTAGGGATGTCACTGTACTTAAAATACTCAATTTAAAATAATATTTTATGTTCAAATGTACAGCTGGCAGTTTGTAAGGTTCATAATGTATGTTCCAAATTCCTCTGCCAGGAAGGTTTGCTTGAGTTTCGTCTCAATCATCCTGTTGTTGATAAAATGCTACTAATTTGAAATAAAAATTATTCTTGCTATAAGTCGAAATGGGTGGTCTGTATGTGACATGCTTTAGTTACTAACTCAGGGTATATGGCCAGAATGTGGCTACAAAGCACCCTAAAAAGTAAACAACTGACAGCAACTCAGGACAATGCACGAGTTATGTGTCAAACATGAACTGCAAATAAAGCAACAACATGGCCTTTGGTGATATTTTTTTTTTCAGGTCTAACAGCACTGATGTGCTAAAAGCTTTTTCTGTGTGTGTGTGTGTTTGTGTGTGGAATGTAATTTGCTTGCACTGTAGACTTCTTACTTGCATCACCTTTGTTTATAAATGATATCACACAGACTTTGTTTGCAGCATCTCATACAGTGTTCACTACAGTTAACATATAAGGAACCTTTTCTGTGAAATAAATACTCTAAATAGATCTCTATATTTAGTTTTTTTAAATTTTACATCATTATTATTATTAATAGTAATATCACAGTAGTACTCTTATTTCATTTTTAAGTTTATTTGGAAACAAACAAGTTTAAATTCCTGAAACGGCCAACACAAAATGATTTATTCCTCTGTGGCATCTAAGTAAGCTATCCCGTGACTTAAAGAGCTGAACTGAAGGCGTAGCATCAATTTAACCACTGGCTAAGGGAAACTCTAACAGCTTCAACACATCTCATTTTGATTTTACCATGAGTGGCATCAGTTTCATTCATTCTAAAGATGTTTTTTAGTCTGATGTTTTTACATTTCCTCAGAGATACACTGACGAATTAGGGTAGAAATGTGTAAATGGCATAGAAGACATGCTAATATGAACTGCTAAAAGAGATATTATCATGCACAGGTATGTATATGACGACAGTAGAGCCATATATTTTCCTGCAGGACATAACAATTAGGTCATTTTATGACACAAAACACATGCAAGTAGAGAAACGAGGGGATAAAAGTGATAGACGAGCTTCCTTTAAGCTGATTCAGAGTCCAGTGATGAAATAATGAAATCATTTCAGGCCGCAGTGAGAGGCGGATTCAGAGAGCGAAGGGAGTTCTACTGAGGACAAGATGATGGTCCCTTAACAAGGAAACAGAGGTTGGGTCTCTTTGACAGTATTTTATAACCTCACTTTTGGGGTTTCAGGCTCTGTGTTCTGGCCTGTGTTTTTGAGATAAGGCACTGAATGTTCACTATGTTCACTTTTACATTTTATATATTACAGTTTATATATTACTTTTTATATGGTCACTCCGTACTTGGTAGAACTGGACAGAAATTATGAAATCGAATTTAAAACTAGTGAGTGTGATAAAAATGACAGGAATGTATCACTTCTCTCCATTAAATAGAATATTCAAATGTTTAGTATTTTGAGTTTTTCTGCACCTTAATAGGGCAATGTATCCTATTAGATACAACTTATAAAAAACAAAATACACAACATGTTTGGAAATCAGATCAGTAGAATTTTATTTTACACTCCCGCCTGTTTAGAGGTTAAGGGTTTCTGCAAGCCAACACATGATTTGGGTTTGTTCATTTAAATCTTAAGGTTATTAATATGTGTATTTGGTAAAGGACTTTTCAAATTCATCCAATGTTTAGAAGTTTTTATTGGCAGAATAGTCTGCAGTATTTTCACCATATTTGCATATTAACATGTCTTACCTGTAATTATACAAAGACGTGAAGTCCCTGAAGTAATGCTAGACATCTTCACAGTGCCCATGTTAGCTTTAACAGTAAAACACAGCAAGTATTTCCAAATTCACGTTAGTAACAACCCGAAGGGGTTTCATTCCTATATAACAGATGTACACTCGGGTGTATACATGAATACATTTACAAAACAAATACATTTTTACTCTAAAATCTGGTTAAAATGAGACTTTGTTTCCTCTAGAGGATGTTTACCTATTTTCACTTCTATGAGTTTTTGGCCCCTAGCCCTCCTCATACTGGTTTTATGAGGAGAGCTAGTTACTAAGGTCAGGTCACTCAGAACATGTTGAACTGTAAAATGTTAAACCCTTGATATTTAATTCAATCCCATTTAATGGTATGGCACAAAACCCTGCATCTCAAATCAAATCCAATAGGTAAATATGGTTTAAGTGTTTTACCTTTAGATTGTTGGCTGACTAAAATCGATTTTATGGTTTAGTTTTGCTCTCTAAACTTATTATATATGCATAATTTGCTCTTTGACTATTGTCACACAAGTTAATATTTTGGAGCAACTCCTAAAAATAAAAAACAGTTTTAATTAAAAAAAAGTTCCATAATGAATAAATTATATGAACTATTTTTTTTTATCATTTACTATAAAATTATATAAAATAAATATAATATGTATATATATAGATATATATATATATATATAATATATCATATATATATATATATAACTATATATATATATTATATATATATATATATATATATATATATAAAATACTATAAAATTGGAGGTGTCAGTTATTATTTGTGACACAATATATGTTAAAGCACAATCCATAATCAGTCTCAGTCTCTGTTTCAGTTTAGCTTCTGTTACATTAGATCATTGATGACAAATTCTAGTTGAATTTCCTTTTCTTGTTTTTATATAATTATACAAATTCAAAAAGACAAATCATTAAAATAACAATCATATATATATTTTTACATAATATAATATAGTAATACTTTTGAATAGGTAATAGGGTAACTAGATAAAACTAGTTGGGACTGAGCTTTACAAAACCAAATATAAAAGGTATGCAATAATTAATACCGCCTTTATTACAGAAGTAACCGCGTGTTTTTCATTATACGTTGTAGTTCTTTCCAGTACAGTACTACAGTAAAGTGCAGACTGACTAAGATCAGTGATAATGAAATCCGCACCATCTGTATGTCATCTGCATAAGCAAGTACTTTCATACAGCTTGCGAGATTTTGGGTTCTACGCTCCTGTGGTGGAAATAGTTGCCAGGTATTGAGAGCTTTTCCCCCTTTACGGCAGCCTTCATGTGTCATTTGCATGGATATGACTGACACAGCGGATGTCGATTTGATTTTATCTGTGTGGAGGAGTCAATCTCTCATAAACCACACATCACTTCCCTCAGAAACGGTGCTCCTCTCGGCTCCTCGTAGCATGAAGAGGGGGAAAAATAGTCCGTCAGTTTCGTTTGGTTTGAGAGATTATCTTTTCTCTCAGCATGTCTCGGATTCCCGCACGGGCCGCAGCAATTTGTGCTGCCTGCTGAAGGAGGTGCTCTTCGGAACATATTGCTGATACAATGAGCTCCATTGTTTGAAGCAGATTGTTATTAGTAAGACGAGGGAGAGTGAAAGAGAGAGAGAGCTATTAGGGTGGAAATGAAGCATTGTGAAGGAATCAGCCCTTCCCCTGGTGCGCTGCAGCCTCCTGAAGGGCACCTGATTACATCTCACCAGGTGCACCAGGGGGAGGCCCATTTCCCCTCCACTTTCTCAAATTGGTTTATTAAAACAGCCCACCTGATGAATATGTAGCTATATTAGGTAATCAATCCATGCTCCACCCACAGATAAGCTCTTGTGTCGCAACTGTTGCCAGGTTAGACAAGGTTTACAGTGGGACACAACTTAGACATTAAGAGTTTGTTGTTAATGACAGGAAGAAGAAATAAACGTATGTACATATGTGCGTATGAAGTCTGTACCAGAGGTTTCTCTAAGAACTTGGTGCTGGTCACAGGAATTTGTGCTGGTCAAACTGCAGTGATATTTTAATGTTTATGTTTCCCAAAACATACACGACATAATAGGTCAGTACAAGCTGTACATACCAACAATAACCAGCAATAAAGTTGCTAAATGGAAACATTGTAAGGCTAATATTTCTTCATGGCTCCATAATACTGTATAGTAATAATAAAATATATATTTATGTAACGCTGTTACATATGCACCTGCAAAATTGACATTATAATTATAATTGACATTGAAATTATAATGACAAAAAAGGAGTGAAAAGAAAGAGTGTGTGTCATTCTGTGAAAAGCTAAGAGTTTTAATTGAGGTTTAAAGATGGAAAGAGAGGGATAAGAACAAATAGGTGAAGGTGTGGAAAAGCCAGATCTAGAATTGTAGGACCTTAGTTTGTGCAATTGGTCATGAGGAGGCAACAAAGCAGATAGATAATTATGTGCGAGGATTTAAAGGTTAACAGCTGCATTCTGAACCTGGTACCCAGTGTCACTTAAACATCCAATGTATCCAAAGTTTCTCTGGCAGTTAATAAGTACTTGATTCTTTCCCAACGAAATGTATTCGTCTTTCCCATCCAACTCTCCCGAAGGCACCAGAGCACTTATCAGTGCACACTTCAGTGCTTTATCACAATGTATGTGGTTGGTGTAGCTCAGGAGATAAACCCACTACCCGTCAGGGAGCCAACACTACATGTGGGAGACTGGGGTTTGAATCCCGGTCTGGGAGACTATGCTGTGATACACCAATAAGAATCCTTAAGCAAGACTCCTAACACTACACTGGCCTACCTGTAATATGATTACCCTTGTAAGTCGCTCTGGATAAGAGCGTCAGCTAAGTGACGTAAATGTAAATCTTCTTTGGTTGTCAAATCAGTATAGTCATGCATTGCTAGTAAATGATCAGATAGTGTTTATTTAGACAATTTAGACAACATAAAAGTTCAATTGCTGTGACTTTTACTAGCCTAGCTTTGCAGGACTGTGTTTAAAGACCAATATAAATAAAAGACATTACTTCCCTGCTGTTTGGATGGAAGGAGTCACAGGAATATAGTTGATGGTAAAATGTTTTGGTGTACAGACCAGCCTGCCTTTTCTGAATTTAAACTTTCTTTACCATTTGTGAGCGGATCCGGCAATTTGCCAATATGGGGATACTGTTAGTAGTGGGATACTGGGATGAGCCTTTAGGTTAATACTGATAAAACCCCTGGTGTGTATACATGTGAAAGGCCACACTGTTAGGATTAAAAAGTGTAGTTTTTTGACATTTAATTGAGCTGTCTCACATGCTTGCAAATAAAGGTCATTGCCCAAAAGCTTGGCTCCAAGCTCCTACAATAGTACATTCGAACACGGCACCAAATCCAAACTCAAAATCTAAACTGAATTGATTAAGTTGATTGGGATTTTTGTTAATCATTTTTAACAGAATTTGTGGGCGGAGCATGAATAGGTTGATTGGCAAGGGGAGGGGAGTATTTTACAGAGCCATTGTTGTGAGCTATTCTGAGTTGTTTTGTACAGAGGCCTCTATGTATGCCTGCCTCCCAATATTTTTACTTTCATCCCAAATCCATTTTACACCACCATTAGCAACTCCCTGCTCTCTTAATATGCTAGAGGCTCTGACCCCAGCATTAAAAATTGCGCTGTGGCTGAGTGGTTGGCAGCCTTACAGTGAATTTAGTCTTGTTTACACGGATTTTACACAGTATGTCCAAACACATTTTACATCCTGAGGTGTGCCCATTCACTTAAAAGAGAAAGGCGTGCAATATTCTCTGTGGGATGCCGGCTGTTTGAACAGAGTGCTTGAAAAGACTTAACTGCAGCTGTGCATTCCATAACACAAACTGCTATTGTGATTTTGTATCTTCTTCAGGTTCTTTTATGGAAGGAAAGATGGCAGTCACTCCAAGAGGAGGCTCATCGGAGGCAGAAAACGCACAGAGCGCGTTCCACAGCACCCAGGACATGGACAGGGAACTGCCCCTGGTCACAACTGCCCCACCGTTTGCTGCCCTTAACCACCACCCTCCTTTCAAAGCCTTTCCTCGGCCTGACTCGCACCACCAAGCTCAGCAAGAATTTGAAGAAAGATTGAGGATGGAGCCTCATCTCTTTATGGGCCCATCAACTCAGCTGGTTCCTCATGAAGATGCAGCACCATTCTCTGATGTAGCTGCCACCAGCTCCACCACAGCCTCCCTTACTGTGCCCCGTGCCATGTCCACTGCTGGTCAGCAGCAATCTGGGAGCATGCAGTTGAGTGAAGCTTCTGGAGAGAAGACCCAGAAGAGGAGCTTTGAAGAACTCTCTATAGCTCTGACCACAGAGTCGCTGACCACCACCATCATGCCCACTTCTGCACCGCCACCCTGCCATACAGTCCCTGAAAAGAGGCCGGGTCATGCTAATGTAGCAACAACACAGGAGCCCCAGACTGTAACTACCCTGGTAACAAGAGAAGAAGAGGAAACAACAAGGTCAACCAGGGCACAACATGACACTCCTACTGACGATGCCACCACAGCTTCTAGGGATCTGGATGACGAGACCACCACAACTACTATCATCACCACTACCATTATAACCACCATGCAGACACCAGGTAACCCCAAACCCCTTATAGGATAGTCTATTCACTTAACAGCCATACCATCTGGAACTGATTTGTCTAAAAGCATTCTGAGTATTTGCAATGTAATGTCTCATTAATGTTTTCAGCGGTTCCAGGATGTTCTTCCTAAAGTTGGGAGACCATTCTTTATAAACATTCGATCATCTCAGGTCTCAGTTACACCCATAAAACATTTCCCCAATGTTCTTCTTTGGTCATCATCTTCTTTTGTTTTCCTCTGTGGTCCTGACAACATCCTCAAAACATCCCCCTACTGCTGCAGGTAAAACGCTATGTCCTTTTAGGAATTAGGAACATTAGGAACATCTGGAATTATAAAAATTTTTAAAACGTTCTTTTAACATTACATTAAACATTTTCTTTAAAACTTCATTACAACTTAAGGTAGAGGTGACCACAGTTCTGGGAACCTTCCCTGCTAGCTGGGATATTGGCAACAGTCCCTGGGCAGTTCTTTAAAGTCATACAAGACCAGATTCCTATCTCTTTTAATGTGGAGATGCTTATGAATTCAAAACTAAAAGCCTGGTTGGTATTTCAGAAAGCATATTTGAAATAACTAATAAAACGGACAAACAGTTTGTAGCTTTTCATTTAAATAACACACAAATACATGTTGGTTTTTTTTGGTTGGGGTGGGGTGTTAAGGGGGTGGGTATTGTGGTTGCTGCATGTGTCTCCACAATATAAAGGTGTTTGTGACTTTCTGCTTGCAGCTTAACCAGCAGGCTGGGCTTATTGAGTCAGGTTGAATGTTATGAGCCTTCCTATTCATATTTCAAGCAGTGACTTGTTCCTGATGTCTTTGGTGACATCACCTGCTAGAGGACGATTCCTTAAAGTCAATGGTTATTCATTGATTACCTCTTCAGTAAAGGAGAAGGGTGTTCTTTGCAACAAGTGACTTTAATAATCTAACTTTAAAGAGCCATAGAGAAGCCAAACTCCGCAGATCAGCAGACCATGACGTATCCTGGTCACGTCGATGGTCTTCAGGAAACCAGAGATACGAACCCCAAAATCACCAGTCTCCTTACATGTGTCATTTTTCATAAGATCAATGTCTAGTCAACATTAAAGCTTCATCACTGAGTAGTACAGCCAACAAGTCAGCTAGGCTGTGCAGTCCCTACCACTTACACAGTGACTGCTACTGCAAGTAAACCTGTCAGCATGCCAAATAACATATTTTATAACAACCTCAACCTTCTCATCAGCTAGCAGGGAACTGGTTTTGTTAGGTCTGTTAAATAACTATAAATGATGATTAATTACATGAATTGTGTTTTTGTGTAATCTCAATTAAACATATTAGTCTTGTTTGCTTAACTTTGAGTAATTTTACCAAACAGTTTACCAGTTTAGAGGTGGCCAGTAACTAGCTACATTTACTTAAGTACATGTACTTCAGCAGTATTTGTATCTGCTAAGTATTTTCTAATAGTAATAGTAATACTGTTATTTCTACTCAAGTATATTAGTGCATAATCTACTTCTTACTCAGATACATTCCAGCTTCATATTTACTTTAGTTCATTTATGTGTTATTTCATTATGCTTATGCCACACTAGCAGGACTGACCAGACGCTTGGAGAGTTAAAATACAAATCGTTTTATTAAAAAACCAGACGGTACTAAAGAGAAGATTAAACAGGCAGTCACAGAATAATCCAAAAAGAGATTGAAAGCAAAGGGGCAAGTGGAAGTGTGGACAGCTCTGTTGTTGACAACATTCTTGTACTGATTAGTGACTCCTGAACACCCGTCAATAAGGCGTTGGAAGCTTAGCATTAATTCAGATTGAAAAAATAATAATAAATATAAATAAATAAATAAATGGAGGAATCAACCACACAGACTCAGCTCCTGCACGAAGCAGTAGATAAATTTAATAAAGACTAGAGGGTCTAGGAGAATGTTACTCAGTACTAATTAACAGAGTAATTGTATTAACTTGAACCAGTGCTTTTATCAATTTTTTAAAGTGGACTTTATTTACCTGTTTCTTATTTTTACCCAAGATCAATATGTACTCTACCTCCCTCCCTCTTCTCTCTTT
>JAMWET010006433.1:197500-212256 GCA_024036415.1 Prochilodus magdalenae | reverse complement strand
TTCCCCCCCCCCTTCCTCTTTCTTCCCTTCTTTCTCCCTCTCCCCTCTTCTCCTTCTCCTCCTCTCCCTCCTTTTCCCTCTTCGCTCTCTCCCCCTTTCTTCCCACCTTACGACTCTCCCCCTCTCCCCTTCTCCTCTCCCTCCCGCATTTTTTTTATTGCCTGATTGTAGGAGATAGCCCCACTGCGAGGGCACAGTTTTGTATTAGGCATCCTCTAGTCCTCCAGTAAGCAGTCACTTAGGAAGAACAGTTTTGGGTTGTTGGCCACTCTAAACCTAGCAGTGAACCCTTGAATGATTGCCGCTACAGTGCTGAGAATGGTCTACCAGCTACATAAAGTTTCCTCTACAGCAGTCCTGTGGTCAGAAACTGACCAACCACTAATGGGCTTATGGGAGGTGGACAAATTGCAGCAACAGATGGACTACAGTTTGTAATTGTATTCCTGCCCTGTGGACTAATAAGGTAGATGGGGCTCATAAAGTGTCCATTGGAGCTGCAAGGCAGGTGTTATAGGTATTACTAAATATACTGAGTATGTATAAGGTACAGTAACATGCACACTGCAGCTTATACAAACAAGGCTAAGCTGCTGGTCAATAGATAAAGAACATATTCTGCATTTTCTCACTTTTTCTGATGTGTGCTCTTAGCTTTGGGCTGGAGGTCAGGCTGGGAGTCACTGCTTTGTCCTGGCGAGTGGGTGCTCTTCTCCTGAGGCCGCTGCCGGGCACCCCGTCTGCCTGACGACTCGGAGGGGTGCTTGGCCCCGCGCTGTTGCCTCTCGTCCCCCTTCCCCGCCTCTCCAACAGGCAGTGCTCCAGGGCTCCTGCAGGTGGCATTGTGGCTCTTTGCTTCCCTTACATTAGGGGACGTCTGTCTCTGTGCTTCACTCGGGGAGGATGAAGCCAGTGAGCGTAGCTTCTGTAGATTAATGATAACAAAAACAAAGAAAAAAAAAAAGAAGAAATAAAAAAATGACAAAAATATACTGAAATTAGAATCGTGTTCACCTGAGAGAGCGAGCGCTATGGTGCCAAAAAAAGGTAAATATCTAAAAGAAAAGAGCTAGGAGTTTTCTCGATATGGCTTATAGACAGTCCTCTATGGTGCAGCGCATGCAATACTTGGCATGCAAAACCATAATGAGCTGAAAATATATAATCCCGAAAGAAAAGAAGAGGAAGAAAAGGGAAAAATATATATATATATGTAAAAGTGTGAAAGAAATTAAGATCAGGAGAATAGAGAGTGAAAAGAGAGAGCGACAGATACTGAAGAGCTGAGCAGAAAAGGAGGACTTCTTCTTTTTTTAAAAAAAGAAATGACTACAAACAAAAAAAGTGGAAAATAAAAACTAGGAAAAAAAAGTCAGACAACTTGACGGAACATCACAGAAATGGAAGGAACAAAAGAAAGATTCACAATTATAGATTCAATCGAATTAGAAAACAATTGGTCTTCTACTCAATAGTAAATTTCTGCTTGTGGATTGCTTTTCCTGCAGACAATTGCTGAGATGTGAACAGCGACCCATTTCCTGCTTTTTTTTAATGGTTACTCTGTTTTAACTCCCTTTGGTTAACATCCACTTACCAATAAAGTGGTATTCCCTCCTTTAGTAGGTAAGGTATGAAGAGAAGGGAAAAGTGGGGCAACATAAGTGCATCATTAGATTCACAAAATGCAAGAGAAAAAGACACAACACCCTTCCCTGGTAGTGAGCATGAGACAATGCATGAAAATCAAACCAAAGAAGACACACCAAATCAAATCAACTCAAACAAACAAAATAAATGAATAACCAATCATTTAGGCCTTAGAAAAAGAATCTCGTGGGCTGGGACACTCATAGCTTTTGAGCAGAACCACTTCCTTTCAAGGCAGCAAGTGATTCTGGTCCTTTCGTACAGGCAGATTTGTTTTTTCTGTTAGCTGCTTAAGGTTGTGGTCATTTAGCAAAGAAAGGAAAAGCTAATAGCTTAAAGAAGATGTGACGGTCAGCAAAGCAAGCATGCACAAAGATTTCAGTAAAGAATACTCTGATCGCATGTTTTCAAAACAGAGCCGGCACACTGGCCTTTCTCGTAGCGTGGAATTTTAAACCGATGCAAGCTGACTCCTTCTGCATGGGTAAAATGTTCAGGGGATCTGACTTTTTGAAGCTGAACCTCACAACCTCTGGAACTACTCTGGAATATGGGTAAACCCTATGAGGTCCATCGCTGCAGTGGTAAATTCTCCATTACTACTACGTTTCAGTTTTGTGTACTATATGGTTTGTTTTATTTTACTGAGGTCTGATGGTCATTCTGAGGAATCTCTGAGGATGGTTCATATAAGAGAGTCCACCTGCACAGCAACAGAAACACCTTGTGGAAAAAAGATGAGCTGAGCTGAACTACTGCTCAAACTGTGTGGTCTAATGAAGAGCTACTGCCCATCCTGTGCGGTCTGATGCTGCTGCTTCATCTGCCTGGACTGGATGCCCTGTGTGGTCTAATGAAGAGCTACTGCCCATCCTGTGCGGTCTGATGCTGCTGCTTCATCTGCCTGGACTGGATGCCCTGTGTGGTCTAATGAAGAGCTACTGCCCATCCTGTGCGGTCTGATGCTGCTGCTTCATCTGCCTGGACTGGATGCCCACTGCCCAAGTTTTCCCTACCATAAAGCTTCTCACTGGCCTATACTATGTGGGCAGTGTTTTGCTATTTGTTAGTCTAATCAGACATTTCTTCCTCTGCCTTACAAAGCACTGAACACTTCTCTTTTTCTTTCTAACAGATTCTCACCGTAGGGTTCTAGTGGCAGTTGATGTTTAGTGTGATAAACGATTTCTGGCGGTTTCATTCAGACTTTTAGTTCTGTGTCTCACTGTCACTCTCACTTATCTTATTCAATATGGCGTATAACTGTAGGTCTATCTTGCTATCCCATGTCGGTGGGTTCCCCTTTTGAATCTTCCTCTCAAGGTTTCTTCCTTTAGCTCTGAGGGTTTCTCCTTGCCACTGTCGCCTCTGGCTTGCTCACTGTGGGCTTGAGCCTAGGTTCTCTCTATAGTTGCTTTGTGACAGCACATAACAGGCACCATATAAATAAACCTGACTTGACAGAAGAAACTGTCTCCACCAAACAAACAGTATTTCAGACTCTATGCTCTGGGGAAGGTGCAATGATGGACATCATAGGATCAATAATGGCCTCCTGATGTCTTATGTGTTTCTTTCACCAGCAATGCAAACGGCTCTGTGTTAAGCAGGTGAACATCCAAAATGCCTTCTTGACCACCACTGAGACACAGGACCCGCTGAGTCTACATACTATGGTCTGATGCTATATGTTTATACATGTATAAGGATATTTAATTCCCTCTAAAGCCTAAAGCTTTTGTATGACAAACAAACCTCAACCTTTTAAAAACAAGAATCAAAATAGATCCTTCCCACTCTATGCACACACAGCTGTAGCATCAACCTAAGACCTTGGCAGCAGAAAATTCAGTATTGTAGATAAAAAAAAAAGCTTCAAAAGATAAATGATGAAAATAAACTGTAAGACGAATGTACCATTTCACCAAGAGACAAAAGGGATGCGGCACAAACATGAATGCATTCTACCGAAACGAACAGAAGAACGGAGACAAGAGAAATGGACTTGAGGGGAGGGCAGTGTACTGAAGACTTCAGCATGAGAGCAAAGGTAGATTTTAAGATTGGTAAACGAAATAAATACGTAAATAAAGAAAAGCTGAAGTACTGAGTGAAAATCATAGAGAACATATTGCTAGGAGAGGAGAAATCAAAAACAATGGAAACGAAACCGCCAACTTTTTTAGTCATCATAGATAAAGTAAACAAAAAGACAGAGAGATAGAAAAAAGAGAAAGAGAGAGAGAGAGAGAAAACATTGAAGTCAAGCTAGGGTGCTTGTCACATTCTCATCTGCATAGAGACCACGTGCGTAGGCAGAGCGTTACCTACCTTCCATTTCAATCAGAGACACGTATGCAATATTAACAAAAACAAGAAAAGGAAGAAAAAAAGGAGGGGGGGAAGGAGAAAGGAAAGTTCTCCGCAGCGAAATGGGAAAAAGACAATGAATTCTTTTTAGTATCCCAGCTAAGTAATTTGGACCACAAACTAAGAAGGAGACCAAAAAGAAAGCAACAAATCAACAAATCGAAAAAAAATAAAAATAATAACAAAACGAAATCGGCCAACATACGGAACAAAATGAGGACAAATTAACAAGAACAGAAACCAAAGAAACCAAACTAAAATCTACATGGATTGCTGTCTTTTTCGCTTGGACATATGTGCAGCCACGTAGTATTAAAGGTTAAAGAGGGGTTGGGGGGGAAAGGGGGTCTAGATTACAGTCAAATGAGAGACAAGGTGAAACCCGTCGCATAGATAGAGCCTGCCGGAAGGAAACGTGAAAGGGAATGAACATGCAGACTATGGTCGATGGGGGGCAGAAAGCATGTCAGGACAACAAAGAAGAAGAGCACACACACCACAGATGGACAGGAGGAGGTGGGTGGGGGGAGTGGTGTTTGGGGAGGGGCGGGTTTTGTCGAGTGGAGGGCTCTCACTGCTAGGATGGAGAACTAAAGTCAGCACATTTCAAAGGGACCCCAGTCACACTGTAGGGAACTTTACACTAACGGCATGTGGTATCCTTCGTAGAGCTCGTAGAGTTTGCTCTCAGCAATTGTCCAAAGTAGGCAAAAGGAAAGAAGGATCCAGTGCATTACCAAGGAGAACCACTAAAACCATTCAAATGATGGAGCAAATGTATTTAATGAGAGCTAGGCCTAGTTCTAAATGGCTTGGGTCCCTTTAGAGTAGAGTAATGCCTTTACCAAACGCTCTCCTATTTAGAGTTGGAAACACCGTTGTTATTTCATAAGCTCCCGAAGTATTACATTGGGTGCTACAGCAGTAAAGTCAGTGTTAGGGAGGGGTAAAGAGAATCCTTCGGAATTAGCAACAGCATTTAGCTACGGCCAACTCGTGAGGGGCGAACAGCAGGTCTGGTAATGTTTAAGATGGTTAAGGTAATGGTTTTGTTGCTTGTGCATTGCAGTTCCATCACTCCCAGTCAATCCACCAGACACCATGCCGCATAGCTGATTGGCTGGAAGTGCATGGGGCCAAGCTAGAAGCAATTACTAACTCAAAACACCTCTCTTTCATCTGAAGTGAGAAAACAGTCAACATCGGGGGGGGCAGTCTGACAGAGGTGACCCTGCCACCCGGAAGGTAACATGCAGGTCAGAAATGGTAGTCCACAAGAAGCAAGTAAAAGAAGGGCTTTCTGAACACTTGAGAGACAGCCGTCAAAGTTCTGATCGATCTGTAGGAAACAGGGGGGTTCTACAGTGTTACTCGGCAGAACATGAGCGTTCAAACTGTATTGACAAGAAAAACTAATACACATACCCAGTTCAACCTACTTGGTCCAGTTCCAAAGCATATGAGTGCTTTTTACACAAACAAGACAGAAAAGTTTGGGCATTTTATTGGTGGGAAGATATCACGGTAAATGAACAGAGGCAGAAAGTAAAGGAGAGAGGGATGGAGCAAGCAAGTGAAAGGAGCATATGAGACCTCCTCAAAAGAATGCATGCAAACCACTAGGAGGAAACCTGACCCACAGTTAAGGTAAGCAAGTACACCTGGAAACGTCTCCCAAATCATGACGAGTACATCACATTCCCGGCTTAACATTCAAAACATTTATGAACAGTGTTGACTGGACACACTCAGTGACAACTTTATCAGAACCCCCTGCCTTATAGGTCCACCTTGGTGTACTGTTAAGCCAGTTTTCTATTAGGGACTGTGGTGACGTGTGGTACGGCAACAGATTCATGATCACACATTGTAATGTCATTTCTGTAGCAACGTTATCAACGTTCCGCCATCTGAGTACCTGTACTGAATCAGTTGGGAAAAAGAGTGAGCCAAGCCAGACCGTTGGCTGCGACTAGTACAGACTGGTGACTGATGCACAATACTGTCATATCACCTGTCTAGCCAGATTCTCTTTCGGCATA
The DNA here is from genome assembly GCA_024036415.1 of Prochilodus magdalenae. NCBI lineage: Eukaryota > Metazoa > Chordata > Actinopteri > Characiformes > Prochilodontidae > Prochilodus > Prochilodus magdalenae. The sequence goes on along the minus strand of JAMWET010006433.1, from coordinate 206,194 downwards.
AAGCCAAGAAGTGAAAGGTGGGTGAAAAATTAAGATTTTAATCCCTTGTTGATCCCACAGTGGGGAAATTTAGTCTCCGCATGTGAAGTGAAACACCCACAACCCAGAGTAGTGGGCAGCCCTATCCACGGCGCCAGGGGAGCAGTTGGGGCTTAGGTGCCTTGCTTAAGGGCACCTCAGTCGTTACTGTCAGTTCAGGGAATTGAACCGGCAACCCTCCGGTCACAAGGCTGGTTCCCTAACCTCCAGCCCACGACTGCCCCTAAGATTTACATTAAGATTTAATTAAGATTTACATTAAGATTAAGATTTATCTGTACATCAAAATGGCACAAACAATAGAAATCTGAGGATGGGCTTTAGAGGGGATGTCCTCATTTGCCAACAAAGGTTTCGCTTGTCAAATCCCCAGTCTAGAGATCATTTATTGGCCTGCAAAACTAGAGAACGTCACTTATTTTTTAAGGGAAATGGGAAACAGACACAGGTACTCAAGCTGGGTATGGGTAATGTTGGATTCAGATTTGTAACAGTGCCATGCTAGGCACTGCCACTGCATTACAACAGCCCGTTTGTTGATACAAGCTAGTCAACCTCTAGCCCTCTATCAATGGTCCTACCAAATCGTGGCACCAAAGTGTGATGAGCCTCTCTCAACCTAGCAGTGACACTGACGTGTGTAAAAACCCCAACCTGATACATCTGTACCAGTACCACACACACCACCACCATAACACTACCTTATCAGTGTGACTGCTTTGCTGTGAGAAGTCCAACACCCAGTTAACATTTGGTCAAAGTAGTGCTGTGGTTAGAAACTGCCTAACGAATGAATGTGGGGAAATAGAAGTCTTGTAGGGCCAGATACGATATGTCAATGGAAGTACACATCTGGAGATGACCATGAGAAATAGACTTCCAAAGAATGGGTGACAGAAAAGTCTTTTGGTGGTTCAGTGGTTACGTGGTTGTTCCTATAAAGGAAGCTAGGGGTTTTGAGCGCCTCTGGGGGAGGGGCTCAATATTGCAATATTGCTATAAATCCGAACTGTGGATTATTATTACTATTATTATTTTTATTATTTTCTTTGGACAATTAATCAGCAAAGAGCAGCATTTTTAGTCTACAACAGTCCCTTCCCAGCCATCACGAAAACTGCGAAGGGAGGGAAGGTAATAAGCTGAAGCAGTCGTGCATGTGTAACCAACTGTACCAGTGTTCGCTGGAGGTGAACTGCAGATTACGGGCTTGAAAACAGCTTTACCAAAATCTCACGCAACCGACCCTGGGTCTGGGAAAAAGCTTTAAATGAGATGTGTTAGATGTGTTGCACAGGTGAGGAACACATTACATACCTTAACAATAAAGATCATGGTCATTCACTGCTGTGAAAATACAGAGCAATCCTGGTTTGCTAGTTAGCAACATGTCGTTTCTCTCGTGTTATTGGTTAGAATACTGTGGGCTTCAGAGGGAACACCTCTAATAAGCTGTACTCCTTTGACAAGATTACATCTGGCCGGACAAAACTAGGCAGAGGCTGAAACTGACGTACAATAACAGTCATGTGATAGTGGACCCATAAGGTAACTGGAATTCATAAAATAGCCACTGAGTGGATGTACAAGGAGGATCTGGAAGTGAATGTATACTGCACGTTTTCTCTCACTTGCACAGTCGAGGCACTTCTTCACGTTTGTTACGGCATTGTAGACGTTCATTCCTTTGCAGTCCATTTACATTTCCACTTGGAATAAAGGAAAGCCATTCCCAAACTTCCACAAAGTCTAACTTGCTTTAAAAACTCATGTAGAACTTTCTAACGGAGGCCGGTTTTTCTAGCTGTCTGCGCTTCAGTTTTCTTCATCAAAGCTGATCCGACTGAAGTTTGGGAATTACAGCCCAGGGCAGAGGCAACAGACTAGAAGAAAGATGGCTGCGCCCTGACAGCATTTAAACTCTTTGCTTCTGAAGGCAGCGCTCTGTCATCTCCAAGCTACTTGCCTGTGACTGAAATTTCAATCTACCCGATTTAATCTGCAGTGATTTATGTCACTGCACAAGGCGGCGGCCGTCCAGGAGCAAGCCTGTTTACGGCCGGCGGATTCTGTCGAGGTAATCGTGAGAGAAGTCAATGGTTTGGCACGGCGCTCGGCGGCACATACCTCAATTACTCCATGATGCCTGCCCTTGGGTAACTTGAATAAGTTATTTTGCGATGGCACCTTATGTGACGCAGGTTTGCCATTGACAGCTCAGTGAGTGGGCTTCTCTAAATTAGGCCTGTCAAAAATATTATTATGATACATCCCAAATCAATCCGATTTTTTTATTTTGAGTTACTTTTAGTAAAAATCTAAATAATGTTTAACCCCTAATATTTATTGTCTATGTAAAACGGAAGAGTATGGATTAAGAGCCCCCCCAAAAACCCAACCAACTCCACATTACAGAGCACAAGAGCATTGTCTTGTTGTTAGCTAAACGGTTATAGCCTCTAATTAGTATATTGATTAAAGTTAAGTAATAGCTACTTGGCTAAATCTCCTAACTGTCCAGCTGGCTTGTGCTGTTGGAGGGAATGGCTAGACTTCTTCTACCTCCCCATCGACTGATAACAACTCTATTCAAACTACTGATGGTCATTTTGTTGCTTATTGCCCAGGCCTGCTCTTACTGTCTGAGCAGTGTGACACATGTTTTGCACTCTCTACATAATGCTGCAGTTGTTTCATTGGCCTGGTCTTATGTTGTATTTAAATTCAAAACTTATAAAATGTCTCCTTAGCTGATGTTTCAAATACAGTGGCAAAAGAGTTGATTCACATACCTCTGCAAACCTAGAGGTTGACAAGTCGATCGCAATATGCTTCCCTGGTGCCTTTGAAATTGAACTCGGGTTAAATTTCCAATTCCGCAAGCCTATCTTTCTTTCTGCAGGCTATGAAGCCTGAATATTAAAGTGTGCACAGAGACAAAGTGAGGTTTGCTATCAAGGGAAAGAGCAGGATTATCTGCTGTTCAGGAAAAAACCTTACCCCAACAAACACGAAATCCAGCTGAGAATGGAAAATAGTCACAAAACTGAGCCGAAGAGGTGTAAGCAAGGGACATAAACACGTAAGTAAAGAAATAAATAGATAAATAAACAAACAAACAAACAAATAAACAAGAATCAGCTCACACATATGCGACTGAGGAAGAACAATCAAGTCAGTATGGGAGGCAGTTAGAGAGAGAGAGAGAAACCATTTGAGTGGGAGGACTCGAGTGAACAGTGTAGGGAGAAGGGCGAAGAGGCGCAATAGAGGAGACTACATACATCGTTCGCTTTCTCTCCATCAAGGTGGTTGGGTCCGAGGTCTTTGCCATTCCGCACCCGATTACTATGGTGGCCGTTCTGCCGGTGGTTGGCGTGCTCCGGGCCGAGGGACGGAGATGGACTCTGAGTGGATCTCCCGCTGGGCTTGTGTCCGTCTGTTCTGTGCTTTGGATTCGACCTGTGGATTGTTCGGTGTCCGGTCATTCAAACATCCACAGAGACCAATCATAAGAGATCAGTCATGAGTGAACTATCTACATATGTTGGGCATCCACTTTATTAGTAACACCTTACTTCTGCCTCCACTCAGAGCCTCTTCAGCAGCTCCACCTACCATACAGGTCACTATAGACGTGCATAGGTACAGACTAGAGTTTATGAATACAGTTGGATTTCAAAATACATGAATGGGTTCCACAAGCTCTATTTAACACAATCGACTATATTCCTAAATATGATCATTTTAACATAGGGACACCAAAAACACAAAACTCCACTGCTAATGTCTCAGACCTAGAAAATTAGTTTTTTTTTTAGCCAAGCCAATTAAATATATAATATATTAATATATATAAATTATATATTTATATTATCCATAAATTAGAAAATGGAAAGCTAAAGCAAGCAATGCTTCTTATCTGAAATTTCCATTCCACCTTGAATTGAGCAGAAGTTACAAGTGTAAGAAGCTGGTGAATAGGAATCCAACTTGGAAAACATAGACCAGGTGGTCACTGAAGTTAATGAATGGATGCCATTATTTTCCAGCTGGTTCACAAACAAATTCAGTTGGGGAATTTTTCCATCATTTAAAAGACTGATGATTCAGATGGCGCTGAAATGCTAGCAGGACCTTTCCATTCCCACAAGCTAGCTTTGGAAGGAACAAACAGCATTACCACTACATCTTATCAATCCTATAGACCTATTTTATGGCAGTACACTGTTAGTTTTGCTGCTAGAGAATGCCTAACACAAACTGTTTTCATTGGCTGCTGGAGGAATTAAATCACACTGAGTGGTTGACAAGTGTGCACTACTAGATTACCACTAGAGTCTGAACCCTTTGCTAAATGTTTGTCCCAACTGCCCAAAGCCTGCAAAATGAAGCCAACCAGTGCAGACTTGGCCAGGCTGAGGATCAGGGCTACAATCAGGGAGAAAAGGTCATGAGGTGTAACCCTAGCTTACAGGAAAAGATGCAATGCCTTGATTCTTGTAGTTAGCATGTATTAGCCAGGGTAACAGGAAATGAACTGGCCACGTTGAGAATTGAGAATTATTTACTGTCCTCATATTTGCATTTACATGTGTTTATGTGTTTACTGTACTGTCCTTGAACTAATATATTCAACTTGTTCAGGTGTTCTGTGGGCTTATTGTGTGGGTATACCTGCTGGGAGATTTGGAGATGCTGGCGATGGAGGAGATGGAGGCACTGCGAGAGCTGCAGCAGCTTCCTCTGTGCTGAGGCCTCCTGCTGGCACTCTCTACTGGAGACCTGGGGGAGACACACAAAAGCACATAGACACACACGCATGCACACACGCACACAAATTACCAAAACGGCCAGAGCTATTTCTGAAAGCAAGCGAGTGTAAATCACTCCTTCCCGGAATATAATGCCGTGTGCATCCAGTTCTATTCATTCCACTCTTTTCAGAAGGTAAATGGAAAAACAAAAGGCCATCTGTCCGCAAGACACCTACAAAGCTCCGAAAGCAACGGATCACATTTAATATCGGAGGAAGGCTGAACATGGCTGAGGTATTCAAACTCACTTCTTTTTCAGTTTGCTCTTGTCTTTGTGTTTGTTCTTCGGGGTTCCTGACCTGGAGAGAAAAAAGGAGAATTGATAGCAGCTTGAACAAACAGAGCAGAACTGGGTTTCTTAGATGGAGAAAGGACTGGACTTGATGTAACCCTCAATATGAGTGTTAAATCTGTTTTATTAAATTAGATAAGTTATTCAATACACTGACAGTAGGCAGGGACAGGTTACTCTAGCACTGAGAGATGAAGCAGGTGGAGGTTAGTGTGCATACAAACCTGTGTCTCCTCTTTCTTCTGGAACCAGATGCAGACCTGAGAGAGAGAGAGAGAGAGAGAGAGAGAGAGAGAGAGAGAGAGAGAGAGAGAGAGAGAGAGAGAGAGAGAGAGAGAGAGAGAGAGAGAGAGAGACAGAGAGAGAGAGAGAGAGAGAGAGAGAGAGAGAGAGAGAGAGAGAATGAGAGAGAGAGAGAGACAGAGGGAGAGAGACAGACAGAGACAGAGACAGACACAGAGAGAGAGAGAGAGAGAGAGAGAGAGAGAGAGAGAGAGAGAGAGAGAGAGAGAGAGAGAGAGAGAGAGAGAGAGAGAGAGAGAAAAAGGTTTGATACTATGAAAATCTCAATCTATACTGTACTAAAATACGATAATGGACTTTATATTATATATAATATACTTTCTATATATACTTTCTATATATCGTAATGTACATCATACTTTATAAATTTTCACTGACCACATTATTAAGAACACAACTCAGTACGCAAGCTGCAAGTTGTTTTGATTTATTTCAATTGTCAAAATGACGAGATGATTTCAGGAGATTCTCCGAGGAGACTTCCACTTGCATAAAGACGGGGAAAGTAAAACTGGACATTAAAAATGATTACAAGATAAAGAAAGTAGAACCTTAACATCACTGAGCGAGTTAGGAATTACTTAAAGGTAGCACATTAGTGAAAAATCTACACTGCCTTAGCTGAAACACTGTTGTTCCTCCTTTAAATTCAAATCCCGCATTTATAAAAGAGGCCAACTCTGAATATTCTGAATAAGTCAGTAACAGTCGTTACCCATAAATATTCATACCCCCAAAACGGCACAACGAAAACGGCAATGAAAATGAAGGGTCATGCGTGGGAACGAGGCATTACATGTGGTTAAGGTGATGTCTACACTTTTTTTTGGACATGGCTGATGTTCATCTTTCAAAGTTGGCTTTCTGTTTGGACCAATGTTCTCAGTTCGACCTGAAACGCTTCAGCTTGTTCAGGAGCTAGAATGTAACTGCAGCACTAAAGAAGAAAAAACAGGAAACTGGCAAAACAAGCCGGCGAACAGAAAATCAACTTCAGGGGTCCTGGACAACTTCAGTTTAAAGGGCCAAATCACAGGATGTAAATGGGCATGGTAAACCGCATCTAGGCAGTTTTACCTGACCAGAGTCCTTTTTTGTAACAGCTCAAATATCACCATAATCAACTGTCAAAAAACAGATGAAAGACTGCAACATAAATAACCATCATTTTATGGTAACTACCAATCAGTAAGTATTAATGAAGAGTACAGAGAGAACTGCAGTAGGGTGTACCCCAAGGCTCTGTTTTAGGGCCCTTACTGTTCTCTTTTTATTTACAGCTGCTAGGATGCATAACCTTCTACGTAGACAATAATTTAAAATACTGAGAAAAAGGAGATGTGGATATAGAAGGTGTAAAAAAAGAATACAGGGTGTAAAAAAGGTAAACAGTGGACATACTAATGCTGAAAAAATGATATTACATTGAGATGTTGAGGCATTTTAGATACTGTTTTGCTAAACATAGGCTTTATGCCCTTTGCCCTATGCTAAAAATTAACAACCTGAACTTAAAGGCTGGTTTGAGCGCATGAATTAGAACATGTATTGGAATTACTTCTATTCCTGTAACCTAGATGTGTGATAACCCCCATAAATATGAAGGAAGCCATATTTGTCAATATCAGTCCTGCTTGCCGGAAATTACTTAAAGTTCATTCAGCTCATTTTATAGCTCATGGTAAATCTTACTGTGCTCTGAAACACATCAGCAGGACTGTATGATGACCTGGGTATGGTTTTCGCAGGATGAGATGTATTTGGGTTATTTGGGTAAAAAACTAACTTGTGTTAGTTGGTTAAGTTTAAAGCCCATCACAGCTACATCTTCTGTACCTGTGCACCATCCATTTCCTGACAGCATATGTAACTAAGGCTGTTGAGAAGTGTAAAAATGACCGAGTAACTGAAAGTCCTTCCGCTGCTGGTTGTGCTCAAAGCTGTACGTGATTTCTGAGTGTGTGCTGTTTATGAGGCTGCTACCCATGAACCCAAACGCCAGAGCAAGTCAGCTTCTCTGTAAGAGGCTCTGTATAGGAGAGCAAAGGAAAGAACTCAAATAAAGCTGTCAGGGCAGCACAGGATGATGAGAATGTACTGCTGCAGCCCTCCTGCTGTTCTGAAGCGAGGCAGAGGCGGAGAGAGAGTGGAGCGTACAAACAGAAACATTTACATTCAACTTCCTATAATTCCTCCTTGTCTCTCGCTCCCTCCCCAGTCCCTTTTGTCTGCTCTTGCTCCTTTGTTCTGTCAGAGAACAGTATGTTTTATAAGAACAGTTAAAATTCAATGATGCAAGAAATAAAACACACCCGAAGTCCTGCTTTACAGTGAAAGGAAAATTGCGTTCCGTCCTGGTGGCCCATCCTACACAGTTAAACAAGACAAAACTGCCTGGAGCAGGAAACTTTTGAGCAGTGCAGAAAAGAAAAATAATTAGAGAGTTCAGCCACTGTAACTATATACACCAAGCTGCTGCAGGGGCTGAGGTTTTTATTGTAAGAGCACAAATAGCACCATAATCAACTGTCAAAAAACAGATGACAGATCGCAACAATGCATAACCATCAGTATGATAACTACCAATCAGTAAGTATCAATGAGGAGTACAGAGAGGACTGCAGTAGGGTGTACCCCAAGGTTCTGTTTTAGGGCCCTTACTGTTCTTCTTTTATTAACAGCTGCTAGGAAACATATGCTGTAAACACATAAGAATAACATTCCCTTTGCATAGAAGTAACATTTCTAACATTATAAAAAAATAAAAAAAAGAATAGGAAGAATAAAAATAGAAAACAAATCTGCATAGAATTGCGAACGGTAGGCTAAATGTTTGTATTATTTAAGATGGACGTTTAAGTTAAGATTAGGTGGGCCAATTAAGATCGTAAATCAATTTCTCCCAGTAAAGCAGTGAGTATGAAATTAATAATTTACATTTTAATCTAAAAATATAACCACAGCTGTTACTGGTTATCAGAATTTTTTAGACTCCTAATTTTTTTTTTTTTTTTAGAATTTCTCCAAAAATGTGTATCATTTTAACCAAAGAAATATTTTTTTTCCCGTTTTGTTTAAACTTTGTTTTCACTTTTAAAAGCTGCCCTCTTCTACGTACTAACATGAAAGTGGCATCAACCATGTTTTATATCTGCACTTTCAAGAGAATCTGCTTGTCTCAATGAGCTACAAGGGAGTTAATATCATACATCATAATATCAAACATAAGATTACACCACGTTT
>JAMWET010006433.1:190000-195000 GCA_024036415.1 Prochilodus magdalenae | reverse complement strand
GGCCCTGTTAGCCCTTTCCAAGAAATTGCAAATGGTCTCCCGATTTCCAGGCTAGTTCTGTGGTATGGAGGGTGAATTCAGTACCACCCCATCGTCTCAACTGTGTACTACACACTAATACTACACATTATATGCAATGTACTAATCGTGTTAGTATGAATTCGGCAGACTAGAAAATATTAGCACACTGCATCGTTTATAGGACAATGAGAGAATGAATAGTACGACTTGGGTCGTATTATGGACATCGGTGAATATAATTTGTTAGCAGCTTGCTAATAGAGGTTGAGAAGCCAGAGCCTGTGGTTTGAGGTATGAGATGAGTTTACTGTTGTATGTCAGTGTCAGCCCCAGGCACTCTGGCCATGGTCTATGACTATCTGATGTAAGCTTCATGCTAAAATCCCAGCAGCTCTCAGAATCTCATCTCTCTCAGAGAATTCAAGCTGGCTCTGGGGATCGGCGCTTTGATCCATTGGATTCATTAGTCCAATGGGAAATAATGGTTAGGGAGTTATATGCTAGTTGCAAGCTGCTGCATGAGCTTTGAGAGGAAGACACCAGAAAGCATTCCAACATTTATTCAATTAAACAAGCAAACGTTTACCAACCGGTACTTCACTCTTGTTACGAGCACCCCATGGTACGAACTCTGTGACTGGCTGCTTTGCTGGTCAGCCAAAAACTCCTTTCTGCCACATATGGCGTTTCTCAAACCAAAACCTACCCGGTCTGTGTCCCAATTTCAGAACAGTCTTACAAAGCTTGACCTGGAGTTTGTTTCCTCTTGTGTTGTATTTCCAGACAAATAAAGCATTACGGCTTTACTTCTACTTCCATTCTCTCCTCCTTCTTCTTCACGCCCATAGAATAGCCTGTTAAAATGAATACAAGGCCCACAAGAGAAATACAAAGGTTTGCTAGTGTAAATGGTCGCAGACACAAACACACACCTGTCTCTCTTGTGCTTCTTGCCGCTCTTCTTCCTCTTCCCTCGCCGAGTGGGGGAGGAGCTGTCAACTCTGTGGGTCAGATTACAACAGACAGGAAACAGAGGGATGGGACTACTGTGTGCACACACATAGACACACAAAGACAAACAAAATACAGCCCTCCACACACACACACATACAGGGGTTGGACAATGAAACTGAAACACCTGGTTTTAGACCACAGTCATTTATTAGTATGGTGTAGGGCCTCCTTTTGCGGCCAATACAGCGTCAGTTGGTCTTGGGAATGACATATACAAGTCCTGCACAGTGGTCAGAGGGAGTTTAAGCCATTCTTCTTGCAGGATAGTGGCCAGGTCACTACGTGATGCTGGTGGAGGTTGGTCCTTCTTGGTGGTATGCTGACATTACCCTGGATACCGTGGCTCTTGATACATCACAAAGACTTGCTGTCTTGGTCACAGATGCGCCAGCAAGACGTGCACCAACAATCTGTCCTCTTTTGAACTCTGGTATGTCACCCATAATGCTGTGTGCATTGCAGTATTTTGAGCAGAACTGTGCTCTTACCTGCTAACTGAATCTTCACACTCTGCTCTTACTGGTGCAATGTGCAATTAATGAAGATTGGCCACCAGGCTGGTCCCATTTAGCCATGAGACCTCCCACACTAACATGACAGGTGTTTCAGTTTCATTGTCCAACCCCTGTAGATATAACCCGGATTACGGATGGTTTGAGGAGTCAAATTACACAACTGTGCCAGTGGGATAAAAAATAGTGCTTATTAACTTATTTAAACCATTAAACCATATAAAATTGTTATAATGTAATGAAATTAATTGTTATACATTTCTAATACTTAATAACATATTTACTTAATATTTAGAGATGTTCAACCACCAGGCAGATTGTCACGTCTGTCTGTCTCCCTGTCTGCCTGGTCATGTCCATATGTCACACAACGCCCCCTCTGGTAACTTCTTGTCATTGCACAGCTCTTCCTGCTCTACTCAGGCTCCACCCTCTCCCACACCTGATGCTAATTTGGACATCCATTAAGACCCCTTTGTTTGCCCTGCGTGTTTGTGAAGTCTCTGTTTTTCCCTTCGTGAGTCTTAGCTGTGTTTACCTGCTGTTGTTGTTCTCTGTGTTTTTGTAGTGTTTGTGTTCAATCGGAGTTCTGACCCTCGTGTTGTTCCTGGCTGTCGTTTTTCAATGTATGGACATGTCTTTGTTGATACCCACCTGTGTTTTGACCCCTGTTTTCCGGACAAACTTAAAGCCACTATGCATTTGCAACCTCCCTCAACCACCCCGCTACACAGATAACTGGACAAGAAATCACTATAATTATATCACTTACCATTTTATAACTTCTTGTTGTTTCAAGAAGACTTCGAACTGCCCATCATTCATCCCTAACTTCGCAAACACCCATCCAGCTAAACGAAAGCAAACTTCCCCGGCCATGTTTCAAAAGATGGGGTGTCATTTTAATGCTTATATACTTTTTTAATCAGGTTCATATATAAATATGATATATCACATACTGTAAATGTGTGCATAACATGAATCCCGAATGAGAAAGAGTTATAGATCTTAGTAATAATTGAGAAACCTCACAACTTCGTAACACTCACAATTTAGTAAAATACCCACATGCTTACAGGAGGCTTATATACGCTGTTAAAGGCTGGCATCAACAAAACAATAAGCTTAGTCAACAGAAGGTTAAAAAATCCTGAAGTATTAAATAAAATATCAACAATAGATAGATATAATATAGTGTCAGGTGTAAAATTAATATCGGAATCTACATATATATCATATACGCACTGCAATATTGTAAAATCCTGGGTCTGTAATAAAACGTCTTTTTGAACTGAGCTGCCGGGAGTTAGAGCTCTGGCTGCGTGTAATCCTGTGAAAGGTGTTGTGACTCTCCTGTCTGTCACGGTTACCTTTTGGTGCCACTTTGGCTTGCTCTCCTATTCTTACTGTAATTCTATGAGTTGAGATTTTTATGGTAGTGCACATTTTTCTTTCTCTCTCTCTCTCTCTCTCTCTCTCTCTCTCTCTCTCTCTCTCTCTCTCTCCTTCTCTCTCTCTCTCGCCCTCTCTCTCTGTCTCTCTCTCTCGCCCTCTCTCTCCCTCTCTCTCGCCCTCTATCTCTCCCTCTCTCTCTCTCTCTCTCCCTCTCTCTCTCTCTCTCTCTCTCTGTCTGTCTCTCCCTTTCTCTCTCTCTCTCTCTCCTTCTCTCTCTGTCTGTCTCTCCCTCTCTCTCTCCCTCTCTCTCTCCCTCTCTCTCTCTCTCTCTCTCTCTCCCTCTCTCTCTCTCTCTCTCTCCCTCCCTCTCTCTCTCTCTCTCTCTCTCTCTCTCTCTGTGTCTGTCCTCTCCGCCATCTCTCTCTCTCTCACTCTCTCTCTCTCCCTCTCTCTCTCTCTCTCTCTCTCTCTCTCTCTCTCTCTCTCTCTCTCTGTCTCTCTCTCCCTCTCTCTCTCTCTCTCTCTCTCTCTCTCTCTCTCTGCTCTCTTCCTTTTAGATACTGGCTCTCCTTTTCACTTGCTGTAAAAAAAAAAACCCTTAAGACCTGGATTCTGTCACTCATGGAGCTCTAACTATGCAGAACAGCTTCGCAAATGTGCCAATCAAATGTACTGCCAAGGCGAATCCTAACGCTAGACCTTAAATAAGCATATACTCCAAATAAAACTACATGGCAGGGACTACAACAGAACACTGCTTGAGATGTAATTGAGCTTTTACAAACACACCACCAGTGGTGGGCTGGAAAAAGCAATTCCACAGATTCCTCTAAAATCTCCATAACTCTGCATGTGGGTGTCTTTTTGCGAAATGGCCCATCCTGGATAAACTCGAGTGGTGATGGGATCCTGACTTCTAAAGCTTTTGATGAGCTCCCTAACAGAAAGCTACATGAAATGGTCAGGAAGACACTGCCTGATGTCTGAGACACTGTCTTACAACAATGTTGGGAATCCATTAAAACCATAAACCATTTATGGCGAAATGGTACAAGCAGTGTGTTACAAGGCAAAATAGTCCCCAAAGAAAATGAGTTTTTTCAGACTTCACAAGAATCAGCATTAGACATAAAACACAACAGACTGGTCATTCTGCATCACCACCACTGTAAAGGAATCTGAGTTGATAAGTGTCTCTATAATGAACCATTTTACATCAGACCACTCTTTGTTAACATCTGAATGATCAAATTATGCTAAATAAATGAATTCACCTTTAATTAAGACTCTGTTATGGTATTTCATATCAGCTACACATTTTTCTATGTAATGTATGTAAGGTTTCATTAGCTAACTATGCTATGTACCCCATAGTCACAGTATGGTACATATTTGGTTAGTTAACCAGTCACATAATCGCTTCTCTACATGCTTCCTCAGGTTGGCAGAGTTACACATGTTTAAAGCCACATGTGATAATAATGCTGATTTCTTTTAAAACTGAACTGAGATAACAAGTGATACTGCTAGGCCTTGGTTGCCTTTAAGCTTCTTCTAGTTAGTTTACAAGCTAAATTGCAAAGTGTTGCACAGTAACGGCCTTTTAAACACTTTACACTGAGGGTATACTTTATATCGTTTTTCATATACGTTATCAAAAATATGCATTTTTGTATTTTACTTTTGTAGTATTTTAACATTTTTTGAAAACTAATATTTTTAATTACAATACATTTAAATGATTATAAAAAAACTGAAGTGATGATTTCAATCTTCTCAAAAATGCAATATTATTTGGAAATTTTATTTCCAAACTACAGCTACTTTCTTTAGGTTTTTCTTTTCCAAAAAAAGTAAGGTAAGGGTGAAGACACTGACCGGCTGTGCCTTCTGCCTTTCTTTTTCTTCCTTTTCTTTGGTGCAGGAGAAGGTGAACTGCTGGACTTCCTCTTGGCTCGGCTGGCGAGGGAACACAGGAAAGGAAGAGAGAGTCAAAGACCAGCCACAGCCCTTCAACTAGAGTGAAGAAAATACATACTGAATTCATGTGGTTAAAAA
>JAMWET010006433.1:132500-185000 GCA_024036415.1 Prochilodus magdalenae | reverse complement strand
TGTTTCTGTTTATTAAATACTTGCGCTTGCATCCTGCCTCGCTGTCCTGTCTCTATGTAACACATAACGTAAAAAATATCACAATTTTAATTTTAATTTTATCACAGATCTGTACATCTTCTTTGCATTCCAGAACATGTACCAAATCTAAATGTTATTCACTGCAGTTATTTAATCACATAGCTGTGTTTAAATAATGCTGTAGCATAAGCCGAATGTATAGCACAACAACAATAACAACTGTAGGCGTTTAAAAGATCGTTATGCCCTCGAGCTCCAGTGAATCAGCCTCCGAACATATTAACTCAGCAGGGTGACTAACTTCAACGACCTCTACATGTTTAAAAAATCCCTCTCTTGGTGATATGCCGAGATCTATACAGTCCTGCTAGAGTGTGAAGGGCTCCTTTGTTATAGCAGGTCGCCCTATAGCTGGATGACTCCATGCTCATCTCTGACTGTCTCAGATGCCCTGCGGATTCATAACAGTGCGTTCAGCGCGCATCTCCGAGCCATACTGTAATCCTGCAGTAGTCAGACATGCAGTAGACTCTGAGTGAAGAACATAAGGCTGCCTCAGGCTTTATAAAGCCTTGCTAGGCACTGCTGTGTTGTATTATGCATTCCAAGCTAATGCTTCCAAAAAGACAACCACAGTGGAACTGGGATCATTCTTCAACTCAAATAACTCAGTGTCCCTGTAGACTCACACTCAGCAGGACAGGTCACACCAGGGCTTAGTGTGAGCAAGTGGCAGGGCTGTCCAGGCGAGAATGAGGAGTGTATATGAATTACTGTAGTTTCAGCGGCACTTCAGTTTAGAGTTATTACTGTCAACTGGGCACACGTTTCCTTGGCACTACATAAACACCCACGGTTATTACATAACTACTACACTGTTAGACATTTAAAGAGTAACATTTACAGGGGTTGGACAATGAAACTGAAACACCTGTCATTTTAGTGTGGGAGGTCTCATGGCTAAATTGGACCAGCCTGGTGGCCAATCTTCATTAATTGCACATTGCACCAGTAAGAGCAGAGTGTGAAGGTTCAGTTAGCAGGTAAGAGCACAGTTCTGCTCAAAATACTGCAATGCACACAACATTATGGGACATACCAGAGTTCAAAAGAGGACAAACTGTTGGTGCACGTCTTGCTGGCGCATCTGTGACCAAGACAGCAAGTCTTTGTGATGTATCAAGAGCCACGGTATCCAGGGTAATGTCAGCATACCACCAAGAAGGACGAACCACATCCAACAGGATTAACTGAGGACGCGAGAGGAAGCTGTCTGAAAGGGATGTTCGGGTGCTAACCCGGATTGTATCCAAAAAACATAAAACCAAGGCTGGCCAAACGACGCTGTATTGGCCGCAAAAGGAGGCCCTACACCATACTAATAAATGATTGTGGTCTAAAACCAGGTGTTTCAGTTTCATTGTCCAAACCCTGTACGTTTACAGTCTGTATTGACAGGTTTGCGCCTGCACTGATCGCTTCTTTTTGTTTCACTGTCAATTAAGCAGTTTGTAAAAATGCGATCAAACTCTTTCCAATGGACTATATAACATGCGCCATCATGTTTATTATGAATACTCTGGCTGGGGATTTGATCAACAGTCCTAAAGATATGCAGCATAAAAAATTCAAAACCTCAATTTGGAGTGAACATTGGGCTGTGTGTGCTGATGTGGCAATGTAACCCAAAAGGCGGTGATCAGCTGCTGTTTCGTACTCTTGTACATTCACACAGTGTTTTGGATTTGGAAATGTGTAACTGCATGAATGGTCGGACTCTGAGAACTCAGTCAAAACCTGGAAATAGATGTGCCCTCTGAGGACGCAGGTGAGTGATCTACCAAGACTGTCATATCCTTCTAGGTATGATATTGATTTTTGCATTTGAGACCTGAGCTGGACCGTTCTCTTTTGTGGTCTGAAAAACTCCCACAGTATCTGACCTGATGACCGTGTAAGAGGGTTTTTGGTACACTTGGTTACCACATCACATATCAACAATTTTTACATGTACATATTTCATGTACATGAAAACATATTTAAAAGCGTTTCTGTGCTGAGTACAGCCACTGCTGCGGAGGATGAAGGAGTGTAAGGCAGGTAGGATGATGATACAAGAGGAAGAGAAGATGCGCTTGGCTGGATGAAGAATGCACTGTTATTAAGTCGGTGTCCTAGGGTTCCTGGCATGATGTACGGCTGCTGTCTCATCTGCGGGGATATGCTATGGCATTAACAGAGGGACATTTTTTTTTACCTTCAAAGCAGCATCCTCCGTGGCCCTCAGAGAGTGACTTAGTTTCCAATACAGCAAATTAGGAAGCGTTTGCAAGTAAAGGTGTGATGTGTGTGATAAGAGTGTGATGTGTGTGATAAGAGTGTGACGTGTGTGATAAGAGTGTGATGTGTGTGATAAAGGTGTGATGTGTGTGATAAGAGTGTGATGTGTGTGATAAGAGTGTGACGTGTGTGATAATGGTGTGAAGTGTGACAAAAGTGTGATGTGTGTGATAAGAGTGTGATGTGTGTGATAAAGGTGTGATGTGTGTGATAAGAGTGTGATGTGTGTGATAAAGGTGTGACGTGTGTGATAAGAGTGTGACGTGTGTGATAAGAGTGTGACGTGTGTGATAAGAGTGTGATGTGTGTGATAAGAGTGTGACGTGTGTGATAAAGGTGTGATGTGTGTGATAAGAGTGTGATGTGTGTGATAAGAGTGTGACATGTGTGATAAGAGTGTGACGTGTGGGATAAGAGTGTGACGTGTGTGATAAGAGTGTGACGTGTGTGATAAGAGTGTGATGTGTGTGATAAGAGTGTGACGTGTGTGATAAAGGTGTGATGTGTGGGATAAGAGTGTGACGTGTGTGATAAAGGTGTGATGTGTGGGATAAGAGTGTGATGTGTGTGATAAGAGTGTGACGTGTGTGATAAAGGTGTGATGTGTGTGATAAGAGTGTGACGTGTGTGATAAGAGTGTGACGTGTGGGATAAGAGTGTGATGTGTGGGATAAGAGTGTGACGTGTGGGATAAGAGTGTGACGTGTGGGATAAGAGTGTGACGTGTGTGATAAGAGTGTGATGTGTGTGATAAGAGTGTGACGTGTGTGATAAGAGTGTAATGTGTGTGATAAAGGTGTGATGTGTGTGATAAGAGTGTGACGTGTGTGATAAAGGTGTGATGTGTGTGATAAAGGTGTGACGTGTGTGATAAGAGTGTGACGTGTGGGATAAGAGTGTGACGTGTCTGATAAAGGTGTGATGTGTGTGATAAAGGTGTGATGTGTGTGATAAGAGTGTGATGTGTGTGATAAAGGTGTGATGTGTGTGATAAGAGTGTGATGTGTGTGATAAAGGTGTGATGTGTGTGATAAAGGTGTGATGTGTGTGATAAGAGTGTGACGTGTGTGATAAGAGTGTGACGTGTGTGATAAGAGTGTGATGTGTGTGATAAGAGTGTGACGTGTGTGATAAGAGTGTGACATGTGTGATAAAGGTGTGATGTGTGTGATAAGAGTGTGATGTGTGTGATAAGAGTGTGACGTGTGTGATAAAGGTGTGATGTGTGGGATAAGAGTGTGACGTGTGGGATAAGAGTGTGACGTGTGTGATAAAGGTGTGATGTGTGGGATAAGAGTGTGACGTGTGGGATAAGAGTGTGACGTGTGGGATAAGAGTGTGACGTGTGGGATAAGAGTGTGACGTGTGTGATAAAGGTGTGATGTGTGTGATAAGAGTGTGATGTGTGTGATAAGAGTGTGACGTGTGTGATAAAGGTGTGATGTGTGGGATAAGAGTGTGACGTGTGGGATAAGAGTGTGACGTGTGTGATAAGAGTGTGATGTGTGTGATAAGAGTGTGATGTGTATGATAAGAGTGTGATGTGTGTGATAAGAGTGTGACGTGTGTGATAAGAGTGTGATGTGTGTGATAAAGGTGTGATGTGTGTGATAAGAGTGTGATGTGTGTGATAAGAGTGTGACGTGTGGGATAAGAGTGTGACGTGTGTGATAAAGGTGTGATGTGTGTGATAAGAGTGTGACGTGTGTGATAAAGGTGTGATGTGTGTGATAAGAGTGTGATGTGTATGATAAGAGTGTGACGTGTGGGATAAGAGTGTGACGTGTGGGATAAGAGTGTGACGTGTGTGATAAGAGTGTGATGTGTGTGATAAGAGTGTGACGTGTGGGATAAGAGTGTGACGTGTGTGATAAGAGTGTGACGTGTGTGATAAGAGTGTGACGTGTGTGATAAGAGTGTGATGTGTGTGATAAGAGTGTGACGTGTGTGATAAGAGTGTGACGTGTGTGATAAGAGTGTGACGTGTGTGATAAGAGTGTGACGTGTGGGATAAGAGTGTGACGTGTGGGATAAGAGTGTGACGTGTGTGATAAGAGTGTGACGTGTGTGATAAGAGTGTGATGTGTGTGATAAGAGTGTGATGTGTGTGATAAGAGTGTGACGTGTGTGATAAGAGTGTGACGTGTGGGATAAGAGTGTGACGTGTGTGATAAAGGTGTGATGTGTGTGATAAGAGTGTGACGTGTGTGATAAAGGTGTGATGTGTGTGATAAGAGTGTGATGTGTGTGATAAGAGTGTGACGTGTGTGATAAGAGTGTGACGTGTGTGATAAAGGTGTGATGTGTGTGATAAGAGTGTGACGTGTGTGATAAAGGTGTGATGTGTGTGATAAGAGTGTGACGTGTGGGATAAGAGTGTGATGTGTGTGATAAGAGTGTGATGTGTGTGATAAGAGTGTGACGTGTGGGATAAGAGTGTGACGTGTGGGATAAGAGTGTGACGTGTGTGATAAGAGTGTGACGTGTGGGATAAGAGTGTGACGTGTGGGATAAGAGTGTGACGTGTGTGATAAAGGTGTGATGTGTGTGATAAGAGTGTGATGTGTATGATAAGAGTGTGATGTGTGTGATAAGAGTGTGACGTGTGGGATAAGAGTGTGACGTGTGTGATAAAGGTGTGATGTGTGTGATAAGAGTGTGATGTGTATGATAAGAGTGTGACGTGTGGGATAAGAGTGTGACGTGTGTGATAAGAGTGTGATGTGTATGATAAGAGTGTGACGTGTGTGATAAGAGTGTGACGTGTGTGATAAAGGTGTGATGTGTGTGATAAGAGTGTGATGTGTATGATAAGAGTGTGACGTGTGGGATAAGAGTGTGATGTGTATGATAAGAGTGTGATGTGTATGATAAGAGTGTGACGTGTGGGATAAGAGTGTGACGTGTGGGATAAGAGTGTGACGTGTGTGATAAAGGTGTGATGTGTGTGATAAGAGTGTGACGTGTGTGATAAGAGTGTGACGTGTGTGATAGGAGTGTGATGTGATAAAATGAATGAGGACCCTAAAATCTAAACGTTCTACTAGTTCATTTAACTAACTGACTCACCAAGTACTACATGAAAACTATTGTGGGGGCATCTCTATACAAATCGACCAAAATTTTGGAAAAAATCTTACATATATAAAAATAAAACCGTTTATTAATATAGTCATATATACTATTTGTCTTTGTCCATGAATAATCCAAGCATTTAGGCATAAACATAAACCTTCAGATCAAAAAGTCTTTAAGATAATGAAAAGTGGCTCAAAATACTATTGCATCAAATACAGTAGGATAAGATTACTGGGCTCCCAAAACAGAAGTCACCCCCCGCTCCCACCCCAAAATATTTTTTAATTAGGTTCGTCTTATTTTTACAGGTCAACAGTGAACCTGATTAATGTTTAATTATAATGTTTGATTATTTAAAAATGCTCATATTTCTCTTCTCTCCATGTAAACTGGGTGGTCCTAACAGTGGGTAACACTAATGTAAGCATTCCTTTATGGATCACAAAGGTGTAGTTTCCTGCTCTGCCACAAAAAAAGTCAGAGAGACTTTTAGTGAACTAAAGCTAACCCAGCACTATTAAAACAAGATTTTGTTTGTTCATCCATCTGTCCGTCTGCTTGTCTGTTTATCTGTGATATGTAATCCTGAATGAGGGCGTAGCAGGTTAGGAGTGTTGGACAGAAACCCACACAGTGCTCAGATAGGTCTGCCCATGCTTTATCCTATTTATATTCTACTCTTCATTCAAGCTTCGCTGGCTGTAACACAGTGTATCATCCAGACTTTCTAATGTTTGCTCTGTGTTTCTCGACATGGCACTAACTACACTGGCTAACTGTTAGCTAACAAGTTTAACCTAACCAAGGGATACAGGAGGGCATGGAAACGTAAGCCATCTAAGTGGAGCTTCAGGATAAAGCTGGTCAGCGAGTTTAAGTGTGAAGTGTAATTCCAGCACACACGAGCCACATTCACGGACGGCAGGTTCAAGGAATCAAGACTTTCAGTATTGGTTAACCCCCTCATTAGTCAAGCTCATAGATCCACAGAGGGGTGGAGGGATGTGTGTGTGTGTGTGTGTGTGTGTGTGTGTATGCCACTGCGGTTATATGATACTGTAAGAGCAGCACTCTGCTGCAGAGTAAACCACAGCACTGAGCTGAAGATCTACAGGAACCACAATTCAATGAGGCCTGAAAGTGATTAATGATTGCTCCCTGTGTCTGTGCGCTTGAGTGTCACTTACGGTGGTCTCGGGTGAGATCCCTCTCTGGTTATGACTCCCTCTTTCTCCATCAGCATCTGCCGAAACGTCCCAACCTTCTGTCTGATCTCTTCTTCCGAGTATCTACACATAGAACAGTGTCCCAGTTAGTGAATTGTGACACGAATATGAATATATTATACACTGTGCAATTAATAACATCAGCAGATCCCACAGACACAAATGAGGACTGGTCAAAATGAAAGTGGCGTATGTTAGATCATGATGCATAGCCTGCCCTCATTTGAGGACACTATAGTCCAATCTATACGGTCCAATGAGAGAAAAGGCCCATTTACAAAAAACTGATTCATGCTGTGATGATGGTTTTAGGAAACCATAGAAAACTAACAATAAAGAAATATAATATATAAGTGCTCAAATTTAAAGCTGACCGTTAACACAAAATACCAACAAATATAAAACTTGGTGGGTAGGTTTGACATTCGACATCATTGAGACATGAGGAGACTGATGCAAGTTTCCCACTTGGTCGCTCATGTGACGTAAGCAAGGATGGTCCTCATCACTGTACCTGACTGACCCAACAGCCATGATTACAGACATTAGCTAACAGGATGACTCCATGAGTTGGTCATTGGTCGTCTCCACAGAGAACAAAAGCGTGACTCGCCAATGAAAACTGAACGATTGAAGTCCAGCTGCTATCTTCATTGACGAGTCACGCTTTTGTTCCCGGTGGGGGCAACCAACGAATCTGTGTGTGGAGGCCCATGGTCAGCGCCAACATAAACAATTTGTGGCACGTTACACGTCCAGAAGACCTGGTGAGTCAAGGCAGAATGTTTATTGAACAGGGAAGTGAACAAACTAAGCAGCGATGCAGATACAGCAACAGGGGTAGGGCTAGAAACGTAGTCGAGGCAGGCAAAGTCGAAACCAGAAGAGACAATCAGTGGAGGCAACCAAGTTAGGAGGAAAAGGCAAAAGGGTGGTCAATAACAGAAAAGAGATCAAGAACCAGAAAAGAGATAACACACAGAAAGAGCGCTCAGGATTGCTAACTAAGTTGGCAAAGCTTCGCAAAAGCTGAAGCGGCGTGGAGAGGTATAAATGGAGGGCGTGAATTAAGTTCAGCTGTCTGCTAAAACTCCGGGGATGGAGAGCGAAGCGGATTGGATGCGGGCGTGGCGTCATCAAGCATTGCCCTCTGGGAAGTTAAGTCCGGAGAAGCACGGGAGCAGGGAAAACCCGGAAGCGTGACATGGTGTCACTCCACCTCCGCCCCTCCTGCAAAATCAGCAGGAACTGTGTTTTTTTTTTAAGAATTTCAAGCTCCAATGGGATGGATTATCAAAGGACACCATTAGGAACCTCTACAAATCCATACCAAGACGTCTGGCATGTTGCCTTAGCAAATTTGGCCTGATGCCCAAAAGACTCCTAGAAAGCTCCCGACAGGCTACAATACTTACTGCTGTTTATCAGTAAATACGTATCGAGACACCAGTTCAATACCTCACGACACGTATTTACATATCTTTGAACAATGAGGTTTTTCTTTCATTTAAAATGAATAATAATCCACATCAACACCAAACGACCTGAAAACACTCACACCGGTCAGGCAAAAATGGAACGTTCTGAGCGCATGTGTTGTGCAAAACATAGGGCATCAATTTTCAATCAATCAATCAATCAATGTTTATTTGTATAGCGCTTTTTACAACCAACGTTGTCTCAAAGCAGCTTCACAGAAAATCAGTTTGTTATATATAAGAAAAGGAAAGAAAAACACAAAGTTAATGTACAGACATTTGAGGTTGGGGGGGGGGTGGGGGGAAACCCGGGTCCAAGCCCCCCTTGAGCAAGCCAGAGGCGCCAGAGGCAACAGCGGCGAGGAAAAACTCCCTTGAGTAAGGAAGAAACCTCGAGAGGAACCAGCCTCAAGGGCGGAACCCAACCTCCTCAGGTCGAACCCGGAGACGAGAAAGACAGAACCAACAGGAGAAGAACATCTATTAGATCCAGTCTGATTAGATCCAGTCTGATTAGATCCAGTCTGATTAGTCCAGGAGGGAGTAACTGCAAGATGGAGCCGACCCATAGAAAGAATATGATCAAAGCCAGACGCTAGTCAGTGTCAAGGTTATGGTCATGCCGGGTGATAAAACAGGGCAGGAGACTCACAGTGGCACTGATGCTCAATTTTGTAAAGTGATGAGAGATTTCTGCTTGAAAAATAAAAGAAAATCCATCACTTGCTGCGGAGGCTACACTGCCGTCTCTGAAAGGCCCAGACAGTCCTGACCAGGCAGTAACACCAGTGATTTGTTCTGATGCCTGTCCTCGATGGTATAATAACAAACACAAAGGTAAACCCAGTGATAAACAGGATACCAACTCCCATACGGCCATGCACACGGCACGTCAGGTCTGCAAGCTCACTAAAAGAAAACAGCAAAAAACACTGGCAGATAAACGCTGTGATCTCAGCAACTTCAAAAGGCTAATCAACAAGCACAGCTGACATATGATTACATGCAGCTGGGAAATGTGATCAAGCATTACAGAGAAAAATGGGTTTCTGCGTTTTGAAAGGCATGACAGTGGATTATGCTTCAGTATGACCAAGGCCATGAACCAAGTTCTCAGTTTCTGCTCCTGATATCGGTACTGGTTTGAAACTGTATCCGTCAAGCCCTAACAGACAGACTGACGTGTCTTAGACAGCAAGTGAAAGAAAAGGATAACACTGCCAACACAAGGTCAGTCAATTCATCCCTCTCTCTCTCCTGCTCACTGACCACTACAGCCTTGCTTGCATTCTAAACACTACACAGTAACCCTGCATCAGAAACAGTGACAGCAAATCAAACTAGAAAAGTGCATTTCCTAAAGGAAACGTGGGATGGTTGCACAGCTTGCTCAGTGAGGAACGAGGGATGAGTAAATGAGTGCGGGTCGGTATGACTGTGGATTGGTGCTTGGGGACCTACCCTTAGTGAGTAGGTGAAGTTTGGAGGCTCTCGGGCGAACGGAAACGTTACTGCTTGGTTTGGGTTGAAAATGACTGGGACTCTATGGGAGGAACGAGGGATGAATAAACGACAGATAGAGGAGTGCGAGTCAGTATGGCTGTGGATTAGTGCTTGGGGACCACCCTTTAGTGTGTATGTGAAGTTGCGCGCCCCTTGGGCGAACAACAGCCGGCTTTAGAGGGGTCCAAATATTACTGTGACTCTATGGGAGGAAAGAGGGATGTGAAACAAAAGTGCAGGTTAATTCAACACTGAATTCCTGCTCGGGGCTGTGCCCTGAGCCAGTGTATCGGATTTGGAGTCTGTAGGTCGAGCTGAAGTGGGTTAGATAGGCACGTGTTTTTCGATCCTATTCATTCTCTATGGGAAAACATTCCTGAAAAAAATTCCTTCCTACTCTGTATACAAGCCCACATCAGCGCAAAAGCTGCGGTGATGAAACGGGAGAAAAAGAAAAATCTAATAACAGTACAGCTGGTCAGAGGTCACAGGGACAGCATGCATGTGTGCAGAACAGCATCTCTCTACTTTCAGTTTGATCTATAACAGATACAGACAGGACTGAACTGCAGTAGCACTCTGCTCTCCATCAATCTACCATGGCTGCTAATTTAAAGCAGCAGCCATTTATAATATCACAAGCATTATGGGACAGCGTGCTAATTGTTAAGAGCGCGCCGGATGATGAAAAATCCATTTAGCCATGTATAACAAGTAAATGAAGCACCTTTGAAGTGTGGCTTTATGTCTTCCTCCGCTGGAATGATTTCATCTGAAGTGCGCATATCTGTTAAGAGCTCCTCATAACTACTTATATGTGCTACGTATATATATATATATACAGGGGTTGGACAATGAAACTGAAACACCTGGTTTTAGACCACAATCATTTATTAGTATGGTGTAGGGCCTCCTTTTGCGGCCAATACAGCGTGATTTGGGCAGCCGTGGTTTTATGTTTTTTGGATACAATCCGGGTTAGCACCCGAGCATCCCTTTCAGACAGCTTCCTCTCGCGTCCACAGTTAATCCTGTTGGATGTGGTTCGTCCTTCTTGGTGGTATGCTGACATTACCCTGGATACCGTGGCTCTTGATGCATCACAAAGACTTGCTGTCTTGGTCACAGATGCGCCAGCAAGACGTGCACCAACAATCTGTCCTCTTTTGAACTCTGGTATGTCACCCATAATGTTGTGTGCATTGCAGTATTTTGAGCAGAACTGTGCTCTTACCTGCTAACTGAACCTTCACACTCTGCTCTTACTGGTGCAATGTGCAGTTAATGAAGATTGGCCCCCAGGCTGGTCCAATTTAGCCATGAGACCTCCCACACTAAAATGACAGGTGTTTCAGTTTCATTGTCCAACCCCTGTATATATATATATATATATATATTAAATTCTGGGATATCTACTGCTATATACAGTTACTGTGTGCTATTCTCTGGTCCAATTGAGTTACAAGTCGTCTGGGTTCTGTATGCAAACCTTGTTGACCGTGCCCACACACAAAAGTAAACGAGACCTGATGTAACAGCGGCGAATCCACACAGACTCTCTAATAGCTCCCGTATCCAGCACAGCTGTTTGACAGACTGTTCGCTTCAGCTGACCTGCATTATGTAAGATTATTAAAACTGAAAGAAGTAATATTATTAAGAGAGGAGGAATAGCGTGTGAGTGTGAACCACTTGCGTGAGCACTCATCTAAATCCTTACTGAATTGAACTGTATTGCACCAATGCTGCATTCAACTCTGTATTTTTCTCTCTAGCCATCGACACTGGCCCTCGTTTCTGGCCATGCTTGACCTCAAGGGTAGTCTGGACTCCTGTACCTCCTTGTACTCACTAAAGATACAAACTGGATTCCAAAAAAGTTGGGACACTAAACAAATTGTGAATAAAAACTGAATGCAATGATGTGGAGGTGCCAACATCTAATATTTTATTCAGAATAGAACACAAATCACAGATCAAAAGTTTAAACTGAGAGAATGTATCATTTTAAGGGAAAATTTTTTTGTTTCAAAATTTCATGGCGTCAACAAATCCCAAAAAAGTTGGGACAAGGCCATTTTTACCACTGTGTGGCATCCCCCCTTCTTCTTACAACACTCAACAGACGTCTGGGGACAGAGGAGACCAGTTTCTCAAGTTTAGAAATAGGAATGCTCTCCCATTCATGTCTAATACAGGCCTCTAACTGTTCAATCGTCTTGGGTCTTCTTTGTCGCACCTTCCTGAGCCCATTCTGTTATTTCCTTGACAGTGGCATTCCTGTTTGAGGTGCAGTAATGTTTAAGGGCCCGGAGATCACGAGCATCCAGTAGAGTTTTACGGCCTTGACCCTTCGCACAGCGATTGTTCCAGATTCTCTGAATCTTTTGATGATGTTATGCACGGTCGATGATGATAACTTAAAAGTCTTTGCTATTTTACGCTGGGAAACCCATTCTGGTATTGCTGCACTATCTTTCTGCGCAACAATGGTGGAATTGGTGATCCTCTCGTTATATGCTCAATTTCCTTTTTCCATCCACTTATTGCTACTTGTCCCAACTTTTTTGGAATCCAGTTTGTACATGACACTAAGCAGGCACTTCTATAAGTCGTTTTGGAAAAGAGCATCTGCTTAATTCCATAAGCGTTTACGTTAATGTGGGTGTAGCTCATGAAGTAGCTCAGTCAGTGTCATTGTAAAACCTACTACAACAACCATTAAAGAGTCATGAAGGAGAGCCAGGTCAGCGAGGTTTCAAAGCAACAGGAACAAACGCCTTACAAAGCGGACATTGAGTTGTCACCGAGCAATCAGGCAAACAGGAGGCACCAGGCGTTTCTTCCCAGGTGACCATCAGTTCTGCTCACACACACTCCCACTCACAGTATGGCAGCAGAGCCCGAGGGTGGACACAACTCTTCCCTGCTGCTCTGAGAGCAGCTCTGCAGTAAGCGAGGCCAGGACCAGTCTTTAGCATGCAGTGTTTTCTTCAGTGCTGGTAGGAACAGCTTAAACATGTTATCACGGGACGTCAAACGCATGCACAAAGCATGACCCGTCATATTTATCTATATTACACTGATACACTAATTAATTTACCCAACACAATACATATGCACCCATCCATCAGCCAGAGATCTGCCTGTGTTTGGCTTTATCAGCCATGATTGGTGACCAGTCTTAAATTTTTAGAATCATGTGCTACACAATGGTTCACGCTGTGCATGTATGGGCCAGCTCTGAATAAGACCGTATCAGCCGCTGCTGAGTGGGACAAGTACTACATCACCAGATTCCCATGTTGTAGTGGGTGGACAAAGTTTTCCAGTTATGAGGGATCCTACAGGCTAGTCCTCCTTTTGTTACATGATCCACCTGCTATAATTCTGAAAATGACAAAAACCCCTCTTCCTTTTTAACTGGGAGGTTTGTAAAAGGAAAAGGTTCACCTATAAGCCAGTTCTTTATTGTAAGACTTGAGAATTTACCATCAAAGAATATTTACAAAACGGTCTGTGTATGCTGTCAAATACAATTCTCAAACAGAAAGAAAATCTGAATCAGTTCAAATTGGAGCTGGCAGGCGGGCTTCGGGAATCGGCCAAGAAAATTGCGGTGGGTGCAGCTCTACACAAAAGAGCCTACTGCTTACAATCAAATATACATCATCAACCTGACTCTCGCCAAAAGAAGCAACCTGACAAACGGCAATTATGTTTTATTAATGTGCATCCAACTGCCAGGAGGAATCACATCCCTGTTGTTTTCAGTGCATAAACAGCATCTAGATAACACTTTCATCATGCACCACTTTAAACTACTTCTAAACACAGGCTGTGGTGCCCCCATGTCTGTGTACACATGCATAAATAATAATAATAATAATAATAATAATAATAATAATAATAATAAGAACTCCTGCGGCTTCTTTTTTTGTTGAACAGATTTTGGACAGCTACACATCCTTTCACACCCAGACTGTAAAGATGTCTTCTCACAGTGGAGGAATGGACAGAAACCCTGCTCCTCTCTCTGAAGCGCTGTTTATCTGGTGGAGACAGTTTTGGTGGTTTACCAGGTCTTCAGGATAGTCTTTAGTCCATTCTCTGTATATTCATAACAGACCACTGTGCTTAAATATAATACAGTCTGTACTGTATAAAACAGTGGTCTGGTTTGGAGAGAGAGAGGGTCCATTCCTCTCTGATGTCAGATCAAAGATCTGGGCCTGCCGTGCCCTGTCCATGTGGTTCAGCCGCAGTCTGGAGAGAGCGAATGGAAGACAGAATGTAGATTTACTCAAACAGCAGCAGTTTGTAAAGTGATCAGTAGCTTTCTATGCCCTGACCGGAGTAGTCACTCAGAATGAAGCCCTGGTCAGCTGTCTCTGTGTGGGCTTTAATCGGTAGATGAAGAAGGCGAATCAAAGGACAAAGCCAAAGTCATCCACTCGGATATGCAGTTCACACTTACCAACGCCAGAAATCAGCTGTCAGCCATGACACAAAGACAGAGCCAAGCTGTGAGTGATTCTGGACAGCGGGTTGGGTCTTTGTCTGATCTGAGATCAGACTATGGCTGAACCACAGGGACAGGGCATGGCAGGCTGTGGGGAACAGATACAATCTCTGGTCTAACATCAGAGAGGAAGGGACGCTGTCTCTCTCTCCAAACTGGACCACTGTTTGGTGCTTGCTGTGAAAACAGTTCAACATTCAAACAAGGCTCTCCCAAGCAAACCATTACTGTATTTACTCCCCGCTGATCTGAACGCACTTCGTGAGCGCCGGACCCTGCAATCAATCACCACTTTAAAAGTGTCGGGAGTCGTTTGCTTTATCGTGCTAAAAGTGCTGCACAGTCAACAAGCAGCCTACAAGGCACCTGAAATTACTGCTGGAATTTAATATTGTAGGAAGAATAACTGAAGGTACTGTGTGAAATATAAAACACCCAGCTAAACAACTGACCCCACAATGATGTGGAAAAGGTGTTCTGGAAGGTGCTGCACTGGTACTGTGTTTCTGTACAGGAAGCCATTATTAATGCAGAACTCTTACATAATAATAGACTAACTATTCTAATTCATTATGTTTATCATACCTACTGATCAACCAGGCAATATCAAAATATATCTCAGGGCCTTCTAGGGTTCCTCTGATTTCTAAAAAATAAAAACAGCATATATGAATAGAATTAAATCTAGAGATGGAAGAACTGATCACCTATGTATCAGTATTGGATGACTTTCAGCCCAAATATTAAGTCAGCCTATATCTCTTTACCTTAGCTGATCCTGAGAGCGTATCAGTAACATGAAACATCTGAGCCATATTTCATCAGTTAGGAAGTACTGCAGCCCTGCATGAGCACCCTCGGTCAGTTTTGTACTGTGATTCATCTGAAGCCACTCAGGTAACACCATTAACCTGAATTCAGAGACGACATCCAGAGTAAAAGACAAATCGTGCCTATACTCTCTTTATAAGCTTGATCCTGAGAACCTAGTAACATTCTGCCACAACAATAAGCAGTCAACGTGAAGATCACAGCCATAAGTGAAATTCTCCATTAAGGGTTTCAAACGACCAAGGGGTGCATAAATCAGCCCTGATGCAAAACATTCGGTTTATTCAGTTTGTACTCTGATTCGTCTGAAGCCACTCAGGTAACACCATTAACCTGATATAACACCTGAGACTACATCACTCAACCCAGAGTAAAGACGACCGATGCCGTGTGTGCGTGTTTGAGGTATATAGGTGTTCTCAATGGAACCGCAATGGAACATTCTGCCACAATAAGCAGCAACGTTCTGTAGATCACAGCGATAAGTGGAATTCTCCATTAAGGGTTCAGTTGTCCCAACTTCTGCCATCGACCCCAGGGGTGCAATAAATCACCTGTTGTTTTTTGGGGGGGGTTGGGGAGCCATGGATGCAAAACATTCTGTTATTCAGATGACAAAACTATAATAGCCGTATATAATATAATATTATAACTATATAATAGTCGTTTTTCCGCCTTTCTCCACCTTAAATAGACCATCTACACTGACTCCTCTGAACTGATACACTGACCCCTCTGATAATCATCTACTCTTACTGGCAGCACTGTAACAATGGCTTCATGCTACTGATGACTGTGTACCGCTGTGAGATGCCACGGCATTGGCATTTCTTTAGAGCAAACTTGTGAACTCAGCAGAACAGTCGAGCCCCGCTCTCAATCTGTATTCCCCATCAGCAGATCATGCTAAAAGCCAATCAGCATCTGCCCCAAAAACCCTGATCGACCCAGCTCTAGAATGGCTGCAGGGCCTGACTGGGCTATGTGAATGAGGCCGGACTTCAAATTAGACATAGCAACAGGAGGCTGAGGCGTTGACCACACAATGAGCATTCCCTCCGTACCCAGACTACACCTCACTGCTCTAGCCCTAAGGGTCGGTTTCTGACCACAGAGCCACTCCATATTAGCAGGTGGATGATCTCTCTTAGCCTAACAGTGCCAATGAAAACCCCAGCAACGCCACTGTTGTACAATCATCCCAACACCACACACACTGTCATATCAGGGTCACTACTGTGCTGAGAATGATCCAGCACTCAAGTCATACCTAAAAACCTGTGGTCAGACACTGGACACTGATTAAATGGGCTGTGTGACTTATACATGTGGCTGGACTACAGTGGGGACTCGTAACCAGCTACCTTAGAAACTTCAGCTTTACGTTTGTCTTCCTCATGTGGTGAGTCATTTCTATCATTTAAGCACTCAGTTCTCTCCACTGTAATGATCCTTTGAAGACAGTCGCTCCAGCTATATGGCTGATAGAAGATATTCAGCTTCCCACCAGTAACCTGAGCTATCTGCCCTCCAGCACTGCTGAAGAAGGCAAGTAAGCAGAAGCAGCAAGGGCTGCATTTCTCATTTTGGGGACATGTTATTTTCATCACAACTATAGTTCACACAATGCAATTTATTCATCGAGTACATTCAATGCATCACATTTTCCAGCACACGAATATCAGGACGGCAGAGATAATAATTATGTTATCCAATTAACGATGCCGCTGTTTTCTCTGGGGTCGGCACAAATGGTAAGAGAGGGAAAATGAAAATGAGAGACGATGCTGTTACAGAAATGAATAAGCACGCTGAACACTTCCAGTCTGAGTCGATATGCTCCGCATGCAACAAAAGAACAGAGCACGCTCCTGCCCTCCAACGCCGTGAAAACATCCGTTCATTATTAGCCTGTCACGTCCATCACAGACTCCAGATGCAGCGCCATAATCATGCAGGCTGAGGTGCACAGCACACAGCTGTAGGGATGTGGGAAGATGGGGTTCTGAGGGGGCTACAAATGTCAGATGTCATGTGAC
Organism: Prochilodus magdalenae; assembly: GCA_024036415.1. NCBI lineage: Eukaryota > Metazoa > Chordata > Actinopteri > Characiformes > Prochilodontidae > Prochilodus > Prochilodus magdalenae. The sequence goes on along the minus strand of JAMWET010006433.1, from coordinate 167,962 downwards.
TGTTTAACTGTGACTACTGGAAAAAATCATTGAAAACAAAAAAAAGAATAATATTAAGAGGAATTTGTTTATTAACAAGAGGAAAGTTTGTATTTTTTATTTAAACTTTTTTTATTTAATTTTTTTCAGAATCTGTACTTAGCTCTGACTTAATTCGACAGTTTTAGATACACATTCTGTCTGACACTTTCAGGTTCCCTACCGCTGATTCTCTAAACTGCATATCCCATCGGCCATCTCTGCATGACCTCACACCCATGTGCTCCCAGTCCACCAATCACAACCCACTTACCTGATCAGCCTCACCCTTTAATTCTAATCTGTTTTACCTGTCCTGCTTTTATACCAGTCTGTTTGCTCTCACTTTTTGCTGGGTATTAGACATTAGAATTTGTTAGGTTGGGTTTTCGAGTGAAGCTGTAAATTGTTGGGTTTCAAAGCTTTATTTAAAAAACACCCCTGAACATACAGTGCTAGTTAGATTTTAGTTCCTATACATGAAAGGCCCAGAGTTCCATACTCCTATATTTCCTCCAGTTAACCATGCACTGAACATATACACACATCTAGTGAGAAATTTGCCAGAATAAGAATGTGTTTAGTTTTATTATTACAACTACATTTACGGCATTTAGCTGACGCTCTTATCCAAGGTTAATCATATTACAGGTAGGCCAGTGTAGTGTTAGGAGTCTTGCCCAAGGACTCTTATTGGTGTAACACAGTGTAGTTACCCAGACTGCGATTCGAACCCCAGTGGTGGTGGCTCTCTGGCGGGCAGTGGTGTTATCCACTGAGCTACACCAACCACAAGCAGAGAGAGACCAGCCTTACTTTGCTTCCAGTCACAATGTAAAGCTGGACTATTATTAAAATATAATAATAATTAAGTATATTATTAGTGAATCAGTATAAACCTTCCACTGAATTTTTCCATTGATTCCTTTTCATTGTCTGCATAATGAAAAGGTTAAGATTTAAGTTAAGAACCTTCACCACAAAAACTCAATCTTAGTAGAGCTTCTGGAATGTAGGTTTACATCTATACTGTATACATCATTGAACAAGACAGTGTATAACATAACTATATGCAAATATACAGCAAAATTAGTGAATAATGTAAAGTTTAACATCTAAATAGTAAAGCAAAGAAGCAGTAAGCAAATCTCAGCTTCAGAGGCTCAATAATACTGGTGCTATTTTATTAATTTATTAGAAATCTGCTAATTTCTTTGTGCAGAAATAAAAATAAGGTATGTAATGGAGAATCGTCTTTTGTACAAGTGTAAAATGTGAGCTGTGTAAAATCCACAGCGGTGGATCTTTACCACGTTAAGGTTCACGGCTAACAGCAGTGCTGGAGCTACAGTAGCACTATGTGACTGGAGGGAGCTGTCCACTAAGCAGTGGTGCTGAAACTGACACCATGCCTCAGTGTCTTACATCAATGCTCAAACTGAAATTTTGGTCTTTCAGTGCTAATTAATTTCACATCACACATCACCATCACCCTCCCACATACATCCTGAAGTTCAGATTATTGCCCCCTTGCTGTAAAACCATTATGTGCTTGCCTAGACCATAGAAGTACAGGCCAGTTTTCCAGTCTCAGAGTGACGCTGTAAATTAAATCCTCATTTGCAAAGACGCCTAAACGTGTGCTAGTAACTTGTGTGTGTTTCCTATATGTGTGATGGCCAGTGTTATAATATTCACATAAAAAAATTTAAATAATAATCTACTGCAGTGTTCCCCCAGAGCAGGACGTGCTGAAACAGTGCTCACAGACACCCCCTAGCCCCCTAGGCTTTTTGACATCAAACAGAGACTGTTCCTGCTTAGTTTAGTATGCCTCCAGTAGGAAACGAGCTCACTGCAGCATGGCCTGGCTCGTGTGGCGGACTCATAAAGCCACGTGTCACACCGTCTGCCCCAGCTATAATGCAATTTCCCAGCTCTGTGGCCATCTGCAGGGCTAGAGAGGACAGGGGAGCACTGACACTCACTCAGTATTCATAGAATATTATCAAACACGCCCTGACCCCCATGACCCGGAGAGATAAGAAGTGAGAAACACTCAGCGTGAGAAAGAGGGAGATGCTAACACCTTAAACTCTAAAGGCCTGTATGTGGATCCATACTACAGTGTACATTACATACATGTGTTCCATGGTAGTTACTGTACTAAGCAGATACAAAGTAATAAGTGATGTTAATCTAGTACACTATCAGGAGATATCGCCTCATGCTCTGCTAGCTGCTCACTCTGCTCTGAAATCCTGGCACTGTCAAGAAGGAGAGATGGCTGAGGAACAGTCAGTGAAGAGAAGATCTGAAGGACAAAGACTGAGACAGAAGTTCTAAGATCAAAGACCAGTAGCTGGGTTAACATTAGTAACCGGTGGAGAGACCTCTGAGAGTCGGCGAGGCTGATGTAGGCGTCCTAACCGCCAGTTTCTTGTTTAAATATGGCTGGGACAAGGGGGGCGGAGCTTCTGAAGGAGCACTCAAGGAAGGGGCGTTTCCAACATTTGCTTTGAAGACATAATTATGCTATTAGGAGGGTAAGGTCTTACTTCCCCACCTCTGTCTTTCTTGCTTCTGTTCATTCTTATCTTCCCGCTTCTTTTTTATTTCTGTTTTTTCCTCTAACCCTTTTTCCTATATGCTTCCTTTCCTCCTGTCCTCTTACTGCTGTCTCTTCCTTCCTTCCTTTTGGTAAATTTTGTTATATTTCAAGTCCATGATTTATCCCTTCCTATCTCATCTGCCCTTCTTTCCTTTTATACTTTATTTCCTGCTTGGTTCTGTTGTTCAGGACTGCAAATGTAGATAACGTAACTGGTTAACTATGTCACGGTACAGCAGTACTAACTCTTCTAGCTAATACTGCTATTACCAGTTCATTCCATACGTTACTTGATCAGCTCCGATAAGGATCCTTCAGAACGGACTGGGACGTCCCCACGGAAAATTTACACTGTTCCCTTCCAGTAAGCTGCCATTAGCCAGACCCGGAGCTGGCCGGAGGGGATCACAGTAACCAAGGGCAACTGCTGTGTGTTCAGTGTTGCTTGTTATGAGGGAAGCATCACAACAATGCCAGGGTTTATCAGCCATGGCGCAGAAGACCCCCACTAGCAGCAAACAGCAGGAGTGTCGGTGTGTGTGTTTAGGAGGGTGTTAGCAGGGAGAGTAATACTGAGCTAGTCTGATGTGATGAAGGGGGAGGAGGTGAGACTGTTGTGTATGTAAGTCGCCTCTTATTAAAACAGCTATACTTTATATTCAGATAGTGGAGTGTCATCACAATGTCACGGCAGAACATTTTATCAGTGGTTGGCATTGATTGCTGAACGAGGGTTCGCAATATGCGCCTGTGCTAATCAATATAGCCTGTTTTACTGTCCAAGCGCATCAGAACTCGTCTACATGCTGGCTGTGTTCTGCTCGGCTGGAAAACACAAAATACAGCATTCAAACAACATCCCGCATCGCTGCAGCAGACATTCTAGGAGGTTTGTGTATGCCCGGCCAGTGGTAGACTGGGCAGGTCACTGCTAAATACTGTTTAGATAAAGAAGGAAGAAGTAGAAGCAGGCCTGTGAAATGTATCAGCCACACAATTAGTTTAGTTAGAGCCCTCAAACCACCTTTAAAGACCACCTGCTTGTTCATGGCATGTTGCTACAATCCAGTACTCTGTCTTTCTCTCATTTAAATAAAGCTTTCTAATGGGTTTGACAGTGGCACCTTTAGCACAGCTCGCTATATAGTGCTTGCAGAAAACATATGGATAAAACAACAAGCAGTGGGCTAAAAGAAGCCAAAGAAAGTGTGGAGGTAACAGTCATAGACAAGTTGGAATCGTCTGCCCTCAAAGACAAAGTGTGTGTGTGTGTGTGGGGGGGGTTTACCATCCTGTCATTAGTTATTATACAGTATTTTGATTTGATTTCCGTATTGTGTCTTACATGATCTTGAAATCACTACACTACAGACTCAACTGTGTTGCTTGCTCATTGGATTACAGTATAAACACAGGTTTGGCATTTGACATAATATAACATTATCATCAATGCTATTAAGGTTTGCCCCCAAACACCAGCCTCTGCTGCATGAGAGCATATAGATCATTTGGTAATAGTGTAATGTATCATCAGGTTACAGTCTTACCCTGTGTGTGCAGTGCTAACTTCCCCTACTGCTCCAGTAGAGCTCTTCTCCTCAGTCATGCTTCCTCTGTATGTGTGGTTTTAAAGACTGCAGGATGTGTGCCTTAACATTTGTCATAGTGTCATTGTGAGTGTGAGTGGGGTGTGTTTGTGCATGTGTTTGTTTGTGTGTGTATGTGGATGGGTGTGTGTGTGTGGACAAGTGAATGTGTGTGTGTGTGTGTGTGTGTGGAAATGTGTGTGTGTGTGTGTATGTGAATGTGTGTGTGTGGATATGGGTGTGTGTGTGTGTGTTTGCGCGCGTGTGTGTGGATATGTGTGTGTGCGCGCATTTGCGTGTGTGTGTGTGGATATGTGTGTGTGTTTGTGTTTTGTTTGTGTGTTTGCGTGTGTGTGTGTGTGTATGTTTGTGTGTGTGTGTGTATGGATATGTGTGTGTGGGTGTGTGTGTATGGATATGTGTGTGTGTGTGTGTGTGTGCATGTGAATGTGTGTGTGTGTGTGTGTTTGTGTTTATGTGTGGAAATGTGTGTGTGTGTGTGTGTATGTGAATGTGTGTGTATGTTTGTGTGTATATGTGTGTGGATATGTGTGTGTGTGTATGTTTGTGTGTGTGTGTGTGTATGTGTGTGTGGATATGGGTGTGTGTGTGTGTGTGGATATGTGTGTGTGTGGATATGGGTCTGTGTGTGTGTATTTGTGTATGTGGATGTGTGTGTGTGTGTGCGTGTAATTGTGTAAGTGTGTGTCTGTTTGTTTACCAGTCTGTGTAATTGGCCTGGAAAAGAGAACCCTGGGTCAGCCTCACAAAACACAGCACTCAGCATCTTCCCTTAAACTGACTAACTCACATACACAACAAGATGAATGGAGCTGAATTAAAGAGAGAAGTGCGAAACAGAACAAGTGAAAACAAAAATAGAGGAGAGGAAAGAAAAAGGAAAAAAACAAAACAGAGAAAGAAAAGAGATAGACAGACAAGAGAAGTAAAACAAGAGTAAAAGAGGACAGAGATACGGAGAAAAGACAGACTGAGTGAGACAGAAGAGGTAGAAAACAAAAGTGAAAGGACAAGAGAACTACAGAAAGAAAGCAATAAAGAAAAAGATAGGTATAGTGAAAAACTAAAGAGGAAGAGAAAAAACAAAGAGAAGAAAGAAAGAAACAAAAAGAAAGAGAGACAGAGAGAGAGAGAGAGAGAGAGAGAGAGAGAGAGAGAGAGAGAGAGACATGCAGTCATGCACTGTAATGTTGGAAATAGCCACTTCAAGGCACAGTTAGCTCTGCTTCACATACTTCCAGATGAGTCTGCAGGGCCTTCAGGGATAACCACACCTACACACACACACACACACACACACACACACTCACACACACACACACACACACACACACACTCACAAACACACACAAACACACACTCACACACACACACACACACACACTCACAAACACACACACACACACACACACTCACACACTCACACACACACACTCACACACTTTCTTATTCCGTGGTCCACACTCTCCATCGCTGTGCATTTCTTCAACGTCAGCTAAGACGGATGAGTTCCATTATTGCGAGTGACTGAGCCAATTAGAAAGCACTATGGAGACCAGACCCTCCTCCCCTCCACCAAAAGCATTCTGGGAAAATCAATGGACCCTCCCTTTCCTTTATTGAGCCAATGACACTTTGATCGCCCAGATTAACCACTCTTAATAGAACTAACGTGAACAAATTTACTCGGGGAATACGTGTGTGTGAGTGTGTGTGAGCGGACCAGGACTCTTTTCAGAATGTACACACTGTACTGTCTCAAGCCTACAGGCACCAAAGCACATCATCTAAAGCCACGTATCTGTACTTTTGCTTATGAAACCTTGGTAGAACATCAGAATAGGTGCAAAGCTGGTAACTCAGTCCATTTTTATAAAGCAGTAGGAAGTAGGAAGTAGGAAGCAGCACATGTATTTGTTAAAAGGGCAGTTTGACTAAAAGCCTAATTAACATCCTGGCTACTCTAGCTTACAGCAGGAGGTACTAGGCTTATAATGCCAAGAGGTGCTGGAGTAGGGTTGTTTTACTTTGAGAATAACTGACCCAGGTATATAGGCTTCACTTCAGTAAAACAGATAGAGCTTATTTAATAATTTAAGCTGGACTTAAACTAGACCATCTGCCTAACACGCTGCTTTGTACCATCTGATGGGGTATAAGCTAGCATTACTTGTTAGCTATGTCAGATTCGAAGCTCTGGAGTAAAGCTAAGGAAGGATAGTATTGGTCAACAGAGTAAATCCAAAGTGGGTTGAGAGTTTTATAAACTCCTCCCACCCCACACACCCTCCCCACACTAGTAGTCCAAAGCTGTCAGTGGTTGACTAATTGATAACAGTTTGGATTTTGATTGGCTGTGAAATTGCTTTACATGCATGATGAATAGCTGTAGCTAGTTTGTGAGAGCTGAGCTGAACTCAGTGTAATTGGTTGTCATGTCCAGTTTTAATAGAAGCACCCTGAACATTATTTATGCTGATCTCCTGCTAATGTAATACAGATCCAAACTCACTCTTTCAACTCCACTCCATCAGTCACACGGACTCCCTGATATTCCAACCCATCGTGTGTGTGCTTGTGTCTGTGTGCTTGTTTTCTTATACTGTCAGGACAAAAAAATAATATTAACCTCATAGCTAACCTACAGTATCAGGTCCAACAGAATCACCGTGAATTTACGTAGCTGACTTTCACAAAAGCATCTACCTCATTGTTTAAAACTGAAAGAGCCAGATAACCCCACTAGCAGGGAGCTACCACCACATTGGGGAGACTGGGGTTCAAATCCCAGTATGGGTGACTAGGACAGTGGTACACCAATAAGAGTCCTTGGCCAAGACTCCTAACACTACATTGTCCTACCTGTAATATGATTAACCTTGTAAGCCACTCTGGATAAGAGCGTCAGCAAAATGCCATAAATGAAAATGTGGCTTGGGGGATAGAGATAGAAAAATCTTAATATATGGTGGTACTTACATATCCTTACTATCAGAACTGCACCTCATATATCCGTGATATGATACGGATGATGATAAATGATGGCTTTGCAGAAGGAAACCCTGTGATTAGAAGTTAATAGAAACTGGTGCATGCTTCATGAAATTATAACACATGGTAAAGTGCAGCTGGTGCTTTCAAAGTGATCCAGGCCACTGGATGTTAAAAAGTGGCAAGTTTGGGTTTTGAGTTTTGGTGATATTTTTCATTTTTTTGGAGTAGAATAGGGAGAAAGTGCTGGCTGCCACTGTCACTCCTGCCTCAAGCATCCGCCGTTCTCCTAGGGAAGCACATGGCATGCTAGAACATATATATGTATATATACAGGTGTTGGACAATGAAACTGAAACACCTGGTTTTAGACCACAATCATTTATTAGTATGGTGTAGGGCCTCCTTTTGCGGCCAGTACAGCGTCAGTTCGTCTTGGGAATGACATATACTGCGTCCTGCACAGTGGTCAGAGGGAGTTTAAGCCATTCTTCTTGCAGGATAGTGGCCAGGTCACTACGTGATGCTGGTGGAGGTTCGTCCTTCTTGGTGGTATGCTGACATTACCCTGGATACCGTGGCTCTTGATACATCACAAAGACTTGCTGTCTTGGTCACAGATGCGCCAGCAAGACGTGCACCAACAATCTGTCCTCTTTTGAACTCTGGTATGTCACCCATAATGTTGTGTGCATTGCAGTATTTTGAGCAGAACTGTGCTCTTACCTGCTAACTGAACCTTCACACTCTGCTCTTACTGGTGCAATGTGCAATTAATGAAGATTGGCCACCAGGCTGGTCCAATTTAGCCATGAGACCTCCCACACTAAAATGACAGGTGTTTCAGTTTCGTTGTCCAACCCCTGTATATATACATATATATTTGTATTTGTACAGAGCCACTGTGCTGAGAGATGGGGGAAAGAGAGAGAGAGCCAGCTATGCTGAGAAAACCACTCCCCTCCAGCCATTTCATTGTGTTGTCCTAAATCATGCATACGACACAATCATGCGTCCTGCCCTGGAAGACTCATACTGGACCTTAAAACCACCGTGCTGTGATGGAGGGTGTGTTTACACTGTTAGTATCTAGATGTACAAGAATGTACCTGCACAGTACCTGTTCTCCAACAGTGTATCCATCCAGGGAGAGAGGAAGGCCAGCTGTGTTCTGCCAGGCACAGATGACTGTGGCATCTCCAGGGATCTAACTCGTGGTCCCCTGACAACAGGGCTTAGACGGTTAAGGGAGATACATATATATCTGACCTCCTGTCCCGATACTGTACTAAAACAGACCACTGTGTATTAAGAAGAGCTGAGAGGGCAGCCAGTGGCTGCTGACGTTTAAGTGAGCGCATGGCTTAGAGAACGGGCCGGCTCCAGTGTGCCTCTCCTCTAATTGGCTCCCAGGATAGGGATGCCATAAAACACACCTGACAATTAATCCCCTCTGCCTGCAGTCACACTGCATATGCTGTGTGTGTGCTGTCGTGGTGGCAGGGGAGGGAATGAGTAAATGCCCCAGCAGTACACACAGCCAGTCTGTCTGTTTAATCGGCCTAGTAAAACCTCAGTGGGCCAAACAAGCAAGACAGGGATTAAATGCATGTGTGCGTGTGTTGGAGGGGTGTTAAAAGCCTTTGACAGGTTTTCGGAGGGAGCATGGTTGAACGTAGCTAGCGGGGGCAACCTGCTGCATTAGATTCACTGCCTAGACAAAGAAGCCCCCAGCCCGTGTTTTAATTGCCTCTAAAACTCCTTCCACACACACATACTTTTGACACCCATTCCCATCATTCTCCCTCCTTCTCTTCTTCCTTTTCTTCCTCATTTAATTCAAAGAAGTCAGGGCTCTAATTGAAAAGACTTCACCGGTGATATCTAGAGAAATAGAAGGGCAGAGAGAGACGGGGCTACTCGAGCATAAAACAGGCCAGCAGAGTGGATGAAAGGACGGCTGTGGGGAAAGCCCACCCAGGTCAATTTGCTCTCAGTAGTTTATACTGCCTCCTGCACGGCTCCACATCAATTACGAGCGGCTGTAAAAAGTAGCTTAGGGGCAATAAAGTTAAGAAATCCATAAATCAGGACATGTAATCAATAAACGTCAATATTTCTGATCTGATGTGCTTCAGTTTTCCCTTTTACTGCAAATCGGCTCAATCAGCCTACAGACATGTTTGCATCTGAGGTTATGAGGCTAAGGCATTGAAGTCACCTATATAGGATGGCTAACCAAGGGTTCTTTAGTAAAGACCAAGGTTCTATTTAGAACAACCCTTATGAAACGATAATATATGGCAATGTATTGGAAAATATAGTGCAATATATTAAATAATATAATGTCATATATGGGAAACAAGTGCATATATTTTGCATATATTTATATAGTGATGAATATATTACAATATATTGTATAATACATAAGGAATTTCCGCTTTTCATATATTGTATGTATGGTAGTATAATATATATTTACTTATATATTGTAATATATTTCATTTTATATGTAATAGACATCATATGTATTTCTCCATATGTGTTTGCATATATATAGTTTTATATGTGAGAATATATACATAATGTATATTGCCACATGTATGTATGAAAATATTCTCACATATATAAAACTATATATTTTATCATATATGCAAACACATATGGAGAAATACATATGATGTCTATTACATATAAAATATATGCACTTGTTTCCCATATATGACATTATATTATTTAATATATTGCACTATATTTTCCAATACATTGCCATATATTATCGTTTCATAAGGGAACGAACACTCAAATAAACATCTGGACGCTAATTGGGTTCTCTGCATGGTTCTTCAGATTCATATGTGGTGTATGGGTCTATACTGGGCCAAAAAGGGATCTGCTACTGCAAGCTTGACACTGAAATAACAGGAGAACCCTTTTGAAGGTGCTACATAGAACCATTTCCAAAAAGGCTGTACACAGCCTCCACCACTCTAAAGAACCACAGTGCTTGCAATAATTCAGGGTTCTAGTTAGAAACACTGTCTTCACTGTAGAACCCTTGAAGAACCATTCATGTTCAACATACATTGGGATGGTATGTTATTCAATAAAGCCTAATTCAATACAGCATGATCTCAACATTTCTTCAAAATAAAAGTCCTAGGCTATTTCCATGTGAAAGAATGAATGATATTAATTATTTTGCTTTGCCTACATCTCACTGCCGTGCAGCTGCTGTCACTTTTTTGTCCACAGTGATTTTTACCCCAGCACTAAATCCATGTGTGTGGTAACCTGATTAGATTTTATGATGCAGCGGACTGTTTCCTGAAGAATCGCAGTTAACACAGTTTGCTCTGAGGTTAGAGATTTACACCCTCACTGCTCACTCATCTCAGATCCTCAGAAGCTCTCCCTCTCTCCTCAAACCAGAGAGCAATTAGGCTGAAACAGGAGAGGGGCAAGCTTTGCGAGGTGTTTAGCACCCCTGGCAGATGGCCGCTCTCTCCTCTTTAACATTCAGCTTCATATCATGGTCATCAATCTGAAGGCCAGTACACCAGCAGGTCTAACGAGGAACGTACCATCTGCTCTGTTAAGAAGGGGGGTTTGGACAGATTACGTGGATTACTAAAAGAAGAAAGACGCTCAGCAGTCACTATATTAGAAACACAGTGCTGGTGCACAGAGTAGAGGTTTAATGGTTCATCCTAATCACGGTTCAGGCCATAGGTCGCTTTACACTTCAGCAAGGACCAATGTACCCAACTCTGAGCCTTAGCCTCAAAGAGAAAACACAACAATGTTGTAAAAAAAAAACTAATTCCCATAAATATTTAAACAATACATCAGCTAGAAAAAATAACAGTAAGAGGTACCAATCAATCTACCACTCAACAAGTATGAAAACAAACAGAGCCAGCAGATTAATTACCTACATCAAGTGAAGTCAAATCCAACCTTCAGTTAGTCTGCAGGTTTTACTTTTACTAAGAGAGTAGCTGGTAGAACAACCTCAGATATCTACAGGGATTGGACAATGAAACTGAAACACCTGTCATTTTAGTGTGGGAGGTCTCATGGCTAAATTGGACCAGCCTGGTGGCCAATCTTCATTAACTGCACATTGCACCAGTAAGAGCAGAGTGTGAAGGTTCAGTTAGCAGGTAAGAGCACAGTTCTGCTCAAAATACTGCAATGCACACAGCATTATGGGTGACATACCAGAGTTCAAAAGAGGACAGATTGTTGGTGCACGTCTTGCTGGCGCATCTGTGACCAAGACAGCAAGTCTTTGTGATGTATCAAGAGCCACGGTATCCAGGGTAATGTCAGCATACCACCAAGAAGGACGAACCTCCACCAGCATCACGTAGTGACCTGGCCACTATCCTGCAAGAAGAATGGCTTGAAATCCCTCTGACCACTGTGCAGGACGCAGTATGTGTCATTCCCAAGACGAACTGACGCTGTACTGGCTGCAAAAGGAGGCCCTACACCATACTAATAAATGATTGTGGTCTAAAACCAGGTGTTTCAGTTTCATTGTCCAACCCCTGTATTATACTTGCAGTGATTTGTGCCCTACCCAGCTTCCTCCTAGGTTCTGACCACAGGGACAATCTGGCTGGGTGGTAGACCACTCTTCACAGTGACACTGACACATGGAAAAATGGCAGTAACTCCGCTGGGATACACTCACACTGGCATCACACACACTACCATACTATTACCATGTCAGCGTCTCTGCTGTGCTGAAGAACCATCCGCACCCAAATAGTATCTGGTCCACTGGGCGTCAGAAATTGAGAATGGGGTAGAGAGGGTAAACTGTGGCTTCAAACTGCTCAGTGCCAACATACATTCGCATGCCTCTCTAACATGATGGACCCTACACACATCTTCTAGCACATCTAGGTGACTACAGTGGTTGGAGAAAAATAGATGACAAGGAGCAAATAACTGTATTATAGGTTTAGCTCACGAGATAAACCCACTACCCGTCAGGGAGCCAACACTACATGTGGGAGACTGGGGTTCGAATCCCGGTCTGGGTGACTATGCTGTGATACACCAATAAGAGTCCCTGGGCAAGACTCCTAACACTACATTGGCCTATCTGTAATATGATTACCCTTGTAAGTCGCTCTGGATAAGAGCGTCAGCTAAGTGACATAAATGTAAATGTAACTATTGAAAATGTATATATGTAAATCAACGCTAGGCCACACGCAGTCAACAATCAGAAAACCCAGTGCTCAAAGAGTTTTGAACCCTGAGTTCACACACCACACATGGAGCTAGCTAGCCAGGTAACATTCATCCAGAGGCTCGTCCAGTGTTACCAGTCTTCTGAAGCACAGTAGCTTAGCTTGTGTTTACTTGTCTGTACAATCCTAGCACATGTATCTTGTTTACATCCGAAAGGCTGTTAGCTGCGAACGCCCACTGTAAACTCCAGAGATGGCAGTGAAGGGCGAGAGCCTACTGAACTTCAGAACATCCTTTATATGTTCTGCTAAAACGTCGCAGCATGGCATGCTTCATTTCATTAGTCTTACTGAACATTGCGTGTCCTGCGATGTGAGTATTGTGCATGTGCACACTGTGATGACAATGCTGAAATGATATATTGCGCAGCCCTAAATTCCTGCTTCCACATCCCAGAATGTCCAAGTAAATTAAGTGAAGGTTATAGCAGCCTTCTGAGTGGCTGCAGCTCCTAGTACAACAAACTTTCAGCATAAACTGGATTAAATCTATACTTTATGAATACAACAGAATAGCAGTCTGTATAACTGATTACAGAAGCTGGGATTAAAGCTGGGATTACACTACATGACTTTTCTCCAGATTGTGGGTCAGGGAGAGAGAAAATTGTGTTGTGTGCGAGGGGCCTTCAGACCGCATTGCAGACCTGTCAGGGTATGTCAAATATGTTGGATACTAATCCAGTAGTGGATACCGGTCTGGACTCTTCCAACAGCCAATCGACAATCTGAGAGTGCAGAAGAAGATGCAGCAACGGCAAATGATGATTTTTAATAAACTGGGTTTAGGCTACAAGGACTATCGAGTGCAGGTAAAGCTCCATGCCAACCGTATGTTTACATCCACAGCCCTCATTTAAGTATGTTCAACCACTGGCTCCTTACTGGGTCAGTGCTAACAGTAACAGGAGAATGTTTGTTAAGGCACATGAGGTTTGGGTCAGACACAAAATTGTCTGGGTGCACAAAATTGTGTATCCTAGGCTTAAACAAGCCAAAGCTAGCATGTTTCAGCACTGAGTTCATAAGATCAGGTGCACACACTGAGCACTTCACCGTCAAGGTCCTACTCACACACTGCATACACACTACCCACACAAGGTCACCGCCCTCCCACCTAATTAGTCGGTCCTTGGCGCCAGGCTCCTGTGAAAAACCCTTGAGGCGTCCAGCATGGGGCCTGCAGGGACATGTGTGCCGGCCGACTGAATGGCAGGGTCTGCAGTGACAGGGATTAGAAGCCTAGCAAAACACCTCCGCGTACATGCTGCCATTCCACTGCAGCTAATGGCATGGTAATAAAGGGAGAGCATACAACTTCACACTTCCTCCTAGCTATTATATTTCATAATGGCTTTTAACCTCTGCACATTAGGCTCTAACCTAATGTTATTAAAGGCTGAACCTCCATCCTGCATAACAATATCTCCTTTCACTTGCGCTGCTAAGGTGGTGCCCAGAGCTTCATCTGTGCCAGGACAAGCTTCTGATTTGAAACCTACACCTATATCAAAAGATGGAAGAACTCACATAGGAAATAAGTGTATGCAGTAATTTGTGCATAACAGGGTTGTTAAAAACATGGAAGGGCCCATATCATGCAAAACTGAATTTTCCTCAAGCTCTTGTGATAAAGTAGCTGGATGTAGCATGTAAACTGCTTAAAAACACAAACCCAGTTAAAGATCCACATGTAAGCTGCACAAACAGCCTATGCTGAATTTTTTGTGCTTCTGTGATGTCACAAAAACCAGCACATTTCTACATAGCCTCTCATTCGACCAGCACTTTAGCCCCATTGATTCAAGGTGAAGTTACAGGCCGGTGTTTTTGATAGAGGTGCAATCAGAATAGAACTCAATTGCATGCATTAGTCTTAAAGGTACAGTAACACAAAACACCAAGTTTGATTCTAAGAAATGGAAATAAAGGTTAGAAAATGCATTTAAAATGGTCATTTAATTTTTTTATTACATAAAAGCACATACAGAAAACCATGCCATCGGTTTAAATATGGGTACTCAATGTTTTTCATATTTTTAGCACCAAGTTTTACTTTGTTTTATAAAAGTCTATACAAATTATAAAAGGGCACTCATGGAATTATAGAGTCCCCCTTAAAAAACTCCAAAATGGAGCTTTACCTTCCAAGATAGATAGATATAATATAATATAACTAGATATTTTTTCTATTGGTCTGTCCATCATGAATAAGGGGCACTAGAGCGTTTAAAAAAAAAGAGAGATAATTTTTTTAATTAATAATGATATTATTAATAATTTTTTTTGCAACAAGATATATATTAGAGATGGCGATATGGCAAAATATAATATTGTGATACATGAAGAGTACATGTGGTAACTCATATTTATGGATTCAGACGTCTCTTCAGTTGGAACGGTTAAGTGTAAGCCGGTAGAGTCTTTAAGATCACCAACAACATCCATTAAGTTGGGGTGTGTCTAAAGCCCTTCAGCCAAAACATTGCCTTAAAGGTCCTTTACCTTCTAATAAACCGGTCAGTAACATTTACCTGCCACCTGCTAGCAGTTTAAAGAAGATGCTAAGAGCAAAGGGTGTCTTTGGACCCACTTGTAAGGAGGTGTATTATGCATCAGTGCAGCGAACATACGAGTACAATGAGAACAGAAATCAGTTATTATTCACAATCACCACGTCCCAGCTGGACCACTATTTTCAGAAGATTGAGATCACCATTTTAAAGTTTGGACTGAAGGTTTTTCCAAACCAATTTAATTGCAGAAATCACAAAGTAGTGGTACTACAACACTGGTGCTAAACTGCAGAGCGTTCAAATGACTTACTGAATGTCCAACATGTCCAAAATAAAGAGCAAAGCTGTAAATGATACAGAATGTCTCAGAAAGCTGTATCACATTAAGAACTAGAAACGTGAACGTTTGCACAGCGTGCTATGGGCAGAACAAAGGATGAATAAACAACTCATAGGAGAGTGCGGGCTGCTTTTGCCGCTGATTACAGTTTGTGGATCTGCCCTTAGTGAGTACATGAAGTTTGGTTGCTGTTGGGGGAAGGAAACAGCAGGGTTTGAGTGGGGCTCTAAAAATGAATGGGACTCTACGGGACAAAAGAGGGATGCAAAAAGAAAGACAAACAGATGAGCGCGGGTCGAACCAGCAACTTGAGCTAGTGTGAAATTGGTGTCTCTCTGTCGAGCAGAAATACAGAAGATGGGCGCCGTTTCCTTTCCTATTCATTCTCTATGCTTTGCAATGACCAACGGTGATTAAGTTAAACTCCAATTAAAGCACAGAATGCCTCCTACTTACAACGTGGTGATCAAATCCTGATCTTGGGACATAGAACTCCATAAATATAGTACGGTTTTAACATTTAACAAAAACACTACAATCAAATACTGAATCAAGCAGCTAGTAATGCAGTTTGGTGCAGTTCCCCATACCTCAGTCTCCACTGTCTACATTATCACTGATTAAACGTATACAGTGCATTTACCAATCAATGATCAATATGACACATGACCCCAAACTTTCCGGCTCACCCTTGCTCCTCCATCATCTCCTGCAGCTCCATGCATTTCAGCTCCACTCGTCTCTTTCTCTCATGGTCCAGGATCTCGCGGTGAGCCTTCTTCACCAGCACAGGCTCCGGTTGTTGCACACTCTCCTCTTCCTCTGGCTCTTCATCTGCCTTGGGTCGTGTGGCAGGCTGCAAGGGGACCCCATTAGCAGCATCCCCAGGGGAGGGAACCCTCGCCCCGTCGTACATGTCCACAGCACTCTGGAAAACAGAACAAGGGTGGATAGTTAGTCATTAGTCATCACATGCTAGGACAAACCTACATGAGGAATTATTACTTTTCAATCAATCAATCAATCAATCAACATTTATTTCTATAGCGCTTTTTACAACAGATGTTGTCACAAAGAATCTTTACAAAGAATCTGGTGTTCGAGCCCCCAATGAGCAAGCTGAGGGCAACAGTGGCAAGGAAAAACTCCCTTAGTTAGGAAGGAAGAAACCTCAAGAGGAACCAAGACTCAAAGGGGGAACCCATCCTCCTCGGGTCAACACCAGATACAAGACAGCACTAGAAAGCAGAGTGTAATGTCTGATTAGACTGTAATGATGTTGGTGGGTCATAAGATGGGTCAGCAGGCGCAGGCCAAGCTTCCACAGTGCAGGTCAGCCAGGAGCTCCGTGGTGGTAAAAGGCTCCCAGTGGCTCCCAGTCAGAGCAGATGTAGCAACAGCATCAGACCGCACAGGATGGGCAGCAGTTCAGCTCAGACAAAGGGAACAGACAGACTGTAGCTCTGACAGAATACCTGAACACACTATATGGTGTTAACAGAGTGCAGCAGTGACTCCGGCAGGCCTGGCTACTAGAGCATAACTAAAAAGGGAGAGCCAGAAGGTCACACAGACATGAGGGCTCCCTGAGGAGTCGGTGCCCCTCTGCTCCACCGTCAACAAACCTGAGTGAACACGAAGAGCAGCGGGACGACAGCACCAAACACTCTCTGTCAGTGGACCCCTAGACCTGCACCTTTTATCTATCAGAAAGAAAAAGACTAATTACCAAAAGCTTGACTAAACAGGTAGGTTTTAAGCCTGGACTTAAAGACTGAGGCTGTGTCTGAATCCCGAACACTGACAGGTAGATTATTCCAAAGCTGGGGGGCCTTGTATGAAAAGGCTCTGCTCCCCGATGTAACTTTGTTAATTCTAGGCACTAAAAGAGAGCCCACACTTTGAGACCTAGGGTCATGTGATGGCTTATAGTACTTCTGTGGGAAAACAGGTGAGTGAAGATTCGTCAGGGTACATAGGTTGGGTAAGACAGGTTGGGAAAAAACCTTCTCAGGCTGCCATCCGTAGGAATGGTAACAGGAAATATCAGGCAAATGACAGTCTGGTTGGTTTGGAATTGTATGGGCTTACAGTTAGATTAGGGACAGAAGGTTATTTGGCTACAGCGGAGCTGACACAGACCTCTTCCAGCCTACAGTCTATTTGGATAGAATGTTATGGAGCTACATTTAAGTTGAGATGGATTTTTTCGGCTTACAGTTGGACAGAATTTATTACAGCTGGGGTAGAATATTGTCATTTACAGCTGAATCTGGAATGAATTTTGTCGGGCTGTGCTCAGGTTTGGACAAAATTATATTTGGCTCTATTGGGGTTAGGATGGAATGTTGTCAGATGGGCTACAGTCAGGCTCATGCAGAATTCTGTTGAGCTGCCGTGAGAATCCTGTTGGGTTGCAATTAAAGTTTGCCTAGGAACGCTGAGGTTTGTGGTGCTGTAGTTCGAGTTGGATTCCTGCAGGCTATTATATTGTTCTGTGAAAAAATATTGGCCAATTATTCCCATTAACGCAGTACTGCAGTGTAATATGTCTTGGAAGACGGTGGTTGAGAGCTGGCTTCATGAAAATACTTAAAGAAAAGATTTGAAGTTGGAAGAAACTTCTGTGATAAAGTCAAAATGGAATTTCTGTTTTGACTGTATTAAAAGTGTACAATAAATAAAAATAATGATAATAATAAAAAAATAAACAGTCTCTCAATCTTTGGGCCATAAAGCACCCTCTAGTGGTCCGTGGGTCTGTAATTAGGTGGAGGCAGTAATTTGTAGTGGGCCCGAAAACATCATACATAACCATATAAGTGTTATACTAGCTGTAATCCTCTATCATAAACATATCTATAATAATACTGACATGTACAAATAAAAACATTGCAGTAGAAGGTTAATTAAACATCTTCAGGTTCAGACATCACAGCTACTGGCTGGCCATGGACGGAAGGGTTTTGGGAGAGGGTTTGATTTTAGTTTTCTGGTGTGTTGCTGTGCTTTGTAGTTAGTATCAGGTGGGCCTTGGGGTTGAAAAGATGGAGAACCCCCGCAAAAGTCATACCCAGTTGGTTGCCAAGTGCTCCGTAAAACCTGCAGTCAGCAATTAATCAAGATCTGACCCAAGATCAGTTTTCCCCGTCGCTGATGATGATGCTGATGATGATGCTGATGATGATGCTGATGATGATGATGATGATGATGATGATGATGATGATGCTGATGATGATGATGATGATGCTGATGATGATGATGATGATGATGATGATGATGATGATGATGATGATGATGCTGATGATGATGATGATGATGATGATGATGATGATGATGATGATGATGATGATGATGATGATGATGATGATGATGATGATGATGATGATGATGCTGATGATGATGATGTGAAATTTAAGGGTATTGTATTTGATA
Organism: Prochilodus magdalenae; assembly: GCA_024036415.1. Classification (NCBI taxonomy): domain Eukaryota; kingdom Metazoa; phylum Chordata; class Actinopteri; order Characiformes; family Prochilodontidae; genus Prochilodus; species Prochilodus magdalenae. Next base: position 149,174 of record JAMWET010006433.1, on the reverse strand, counting down.
ACCTGAAAGTCTCCGCAGCAGGTGGAGCTAATGTTAGCAGCAAGCCTGCAGCCAGTGCCGAACCCTCCACGGCAACAACCCCAATCAAGAGCAACTGACCATGAAGGTGTAGAGAACGACACAAACTGCGTATCAGCAGATACTGTTGATAATTGTACACCAGCAAGGTATAGCAATACAGTACCTAAAGTTTCTAATTGGTAAATGTTTACAAATCTGTTAAATAAACCCCACCTTGATTTTAGCTCAGTGCTCGTCCCTCAACACAATCAACAGGTTTATACTATATACTCTTTATATATACTCTCTTATACATGTATAAAATATCAGATTTTTACTATATATCTTACTATATATCTTAGTATCTTATTATATTATTACCATATTTTTCCACAGTTTAAAAGCTCATTTGAAACTTTAAAAAAACATTTTAAGTTACCCGTTCAGTTGATGGACAGATGTACAGAACTAGTCCAAAACTGCTTAGAAAGACGTCTTTTTATATCAACTTTCATTTCAAAATAAGAAAGCTGTATATCCTATAATGTTCCATTTTGGAGTTTGTTTTAAGGTGGACTGCATTATTCATGAGTGGAATTTTATAGGTTGATGTCTTCACTTTAATCCTAAAACAAATTATTAGAATAAAGTGTCTGAAGTGTCTTGGTTTTTGACTGGTACTGCATTCCAGTGGGTTCAGTGGTAAGTGTTTATGTTTATCAACACTGATTACTCTGATACGCAAATCATCTAATTATCAGTCACTTCACACTTGGCTATTAATACACTCATGTTGAAGAATAGCTGCACCCAGAGGGAAGTGTTGGACTGCAGTGCTATTGGGAGGGAAGATAAAGGTTACCAGGAACAATAAATGATGATAGGTTTAGACTGATATGGGTAAAGTCACGAAGCATTGCATAGCCAAACAGGTGGCGCAGCAGCAGGAGGCATCATCACGGAATTCATTATCCACTAAATCATCGCCTCAAAAACACTATGACTTGCATGCACACACTCTCTTGCTCCCTCTATCCTTGTACAGCGTCATCATCTGTCCTCCACCCTCTTCTCTATCTGCATCTGTCTCCCTCTCTCCAACAATCTGCAGAGAAGGCATTTCCAAAGTCTAAAGGTTTCCCAGGGTTTTTTAGTTTTTGTCAATGACTCGGGAAACAGACTGCCCAGCAAACTCATTCTGCCCCGGCCCTCTGACCTCAGCCTTCAAGTCAAACCAAATCTCTCCTGCGGAATACTAACCAGTAGGTTAGACCATTTGCTGGCCACTTTATCAGAAATGTCTGTCAGATGTTTATCAGAAATGTCTGTCAGATGTTTATCAGAAATGTCTATGTTGGACCTCCACCTTGCTGGTGTGCAGAGAATGTAGAGAATGTAGTGCATCTTTTTGCAGCACATTTTAAATGAACCATCCTCAACATCTTCATCAGTGGTCAGTTTCTGACCAAATTATATCTCTGTATCTTACTGCTGGCTGGTGGACCACTCTCCACCATAAATGTGCCATTTCTGCGCTATGAATGATCCACTATTCAAATAATATTTGGTCCTTTAGTCAGAAATGACCAGTGATGAACGGTTTAGTTTGCAGCCATCTAAAATGGCTACAGCAGGTGTTTCAGAAGAGACTGCATCTAAGACAATCCACTTTCTTGTGGAAAGTGAATGTCAAAGGAAATACTGTAATAATGATAATAGATAGATAGATAGATAGATAGATAGATAGATAGATAGATAGATAGATAGATCCCAGAGGGAAATTCAAGGCATCCAGTAGTAGATATACAAAGTATGCAGAAGTAACAGAGAAGCACAAGATAGAGTGATATAGAAAAAGACAAAGATACACTATTTAGTATGAAAGAATAAAAATAGAGTCCTTAGTGTCTGTGTAAAGTCCTTTAGTGTCTGTGTAAAGTCCTTCAGTGTCTGTGTAAAGTCCTTTAGTGTCTATGTAAAGTCCTTAGTGTCTGTGTAAAGTCCCTCAGTGTCTGTGTATCGTCCTTAGTGTCTGTGAAAAGTCCTTCGTGTCTGTGTAAAGTCCTTAGTGTCTATGTAAAGTCCCTTAGTGTCTGTGTAAAGTCCTTTAGTGTCTGTGTAAAGTCCTTAGTGTCTGTGTAAAGTCCTTAGTGTCTGTGTAAAGTCCCTCAGTGTCTGTGTAAAGTCCTTAGTGTCTGTGTAACGTCCTTAGTGTCTGTGTAAAGTCCTTTGTGTCTGTGTAAAGTCCCTTAGTATCTGTGTAAAGTCCCTTAGTGTCTGTGTAAAGTTCTTAGTGTCTGTGTAAAGTCCTTAGTGTCTGTGTAAAATCCCTTAGTGTCTGTGTAAAGTAATTTAGTGTCTGTGTAAAGTCCTTAGTGTCTGTGTAAAGTCCCTTGGTGTCTGTGTAAAGTCCTTTAGTGTCTGTGTAAAGTCCTTAGTGTCTATGTAAAGTCCTTAGTGTCTATGTAAAGTCCTTTAGTGTCTGTGTAAAGTCCTTTAGTGTCTGTGTAAAGTCCTTAGTGTCTGTGTAAAGTCCTTTAGTGTCTGTGTAATGGAGGTAGTGGTATACCATTTGCTGTGCAAATTAAGAAGATAACTGATGTCAGCCATACAGACAGTGCAAGCACACAGTAATATAAATAATTTAGCAGTGCAGGATATGTAAACAGTAGTACAGAATGGGGTAGGATAATAAATTTAAATAAATATAGGGCATTAATCTACAGTATATAAATAGATATAGATTAAAGGTCACATAGAAAATGGGACACAACTCTCTCTGGAAAACAACCAAAACAGTCCCCATCACATAAGCAACATCTGAACCTTTCATCTTTGAGAAAGAGAAAGAGACTCAGGTCGGGTACAGCAATAATTCCTTATGTCACATGCATGGCTGAGCATGAACCATTTGCATGTCTTACAATGTCAAACCTACCCACCAAGTTTCAATCCTGTTGGTTGATTCCTAGCTGATTCAACCACTTCTTTTGGGAAAATGAAAGTCTTGTGCCAAGTTCAGGCTATTTTAACTGGAAATGAATTAACCGAAATGGCGCTTTATGACACTTGCACAATAGATGGCCACTAAGGCTGCCCAGGGATTGGAAATAGAAGTTAATGAATTGGACGCTAAGTGTAGCTCCGAGGCCACACCATCAGGAGTGAGATATTTGTCTAGACACGGGAAAGGAAACGCTTCACGCTTCTGAAGAATGCTATTAGAGACGTTAAAGGAAACAATGAGTCATTAACACCGCATTCAGTGGGAGCTACAACCTAAAGCTTACCTCATAGAGCATTTCTGTGTTCCACTACAGATAGACCTCATCACAAAAAGGCAAGCGTAGAAAGCTCTGCATGAGAAAGTGGAGGAGTAGAGCTCTTTTTCTTTTATAGTTGGTGATAAAATGCGTCCTTTCACAGCAGTAAAAGTGTTTACACTGGACATAAAGCAACTACACAGATTGATGCTTTTCTAAAGTCTTGCTAATTGAAACATCAGCATCTGGCTTCGGCTTCCTTCAGCTACCATACAGATCAAGCCAAGACAGTGTTTAATAGAGGGCATGCCTAGTACATGTTAATGACACACTGTAGGTCATTCATTGTGATGCTATGGCCTTGGGCTATGCTTGAATCTCCATGGTGAAACCATCTGTCATATGCTAATGGACGCTCTCCAGTATCCTTCATCGCCAAGTTCCACCTTCACCAAACCAAGCATACCCAAACCTGTGTATGATGCGAGTTGCCATGACGTAATCCTGTAATGTGATCAGGCTACAGTTATCTGGCTAAGCAAGAAACCCTATGTCATACTGCATTCCAGTTTGATATCCCCACTTATCAACGATCCACCATGTTTACTCATGAGGTCGGAGCGAATTTGGTCTTCATCATTTTTCATTTCATGCAGTGAGTCGCCTTCTGTGCCACACGAGATGCCACGGAGTTGACAGGACACAAAAAGAAGCAGTTAATTGAGCGAGGTTTATCGGACGCATGAACCCGCACCGTCGTTGGTCGTGTTTTCTCCAAACAACAACTGATGCCATTTACATAAGCTATTTCACAAGGCTTGTATGCGGAACAGAAGGAAGCTGTCAGAGCTAGCTTCTGCTAATCAACGGCTAATAAAGGCAACATGAAGAGACAAAGACCTGGTACTGATTGCAGAAATCTCATAACTGTGCGCAGAGAGTGCAGACATGGCGCTCTGCGAGGATAATAAGTACCGGCACACGCAGCAGATATGATTTCTGTGCTCAGCGGAAGTCACCGAGCGGCACGTGCGCCCATGCCTGCATAAGCACTTGTAAAGTACTGACAGCTCGCTGTAAACTCCCACAGGAGAAGCAGGTTTCTCTCGCATTCTCAGTAATTGCACAGACCGCTGGATGTGCATTTCTCTCTCATTCTCAAAGTCCCCCGCCGTCTCCGCCTTGTTTTCTGCTGATACAGTTCGCTCATTCAAACAAACGACGGCAGCAAAAAACGGCCTCGCGGAGAAACGAGCAATTAAAATCTGAACGCCTGTCATACTGATGAAATCCTAGCCTAGCGTTAGCGGTGGATACTCACAACATCTCACAACATACACCAACTGGGATCTACATGTGAGGGCAGGTAGTTAGACTCATAGTTATGAGTTATAATAAGTTATAATGACTTATATTAAGTTATGAGTTATAATAAGTTATAATGACATATATTAAGTTATGAGTTATAATAAGTTATAATGACGTATATTAAGTTATGAGTTATTATAAGCTGTAATGAGGTATAATAAATTATGATTAATAATAGGTTATAATGACGTATAATAAGTTGAGTTAAAATAAGTTATAATGACGTATAATAAATTATGATTTATAGTAGGTTATAATGACGTATAATAAGTTATGAGTTATTATAAGTTGTAATGAGACATAATAAATTATCACTTATAATAAGTTGTTATGACGTATAATAGGTTATGACTTATAATAAGTTGTGACTTATATGTACTTCTGGCTTTCAATAGGTAGATATAACTTGTAACAGGTTTCTCATAGTTATTACGTATAATAGGTAGTTATGACTTGTAATAGGCTTCTCATAGTTACGACATACAAAACATTGTTATGACCTATTATACGTTGTTATGATTTATAATAGGTTGTTATGACTAAAGGTACCATCAGTAAAGTTTTGATTTATAGGATTTGGTCCCCTCAGTTTCATTTCAAAAGGGTCATGTTAATGCTACAACATGTAAATACATTAAACACAGTTACATACTTCCAGCGTTGTGGCAACAGCTTTTAGCTTTGTAGCTTCTGAGCTTCTGAGGTTTCATGCACTGAGTGCAGGAGCAGTCCCTCATGTTTGGAACTGTGGGATCCTAAAGCATTCTCTACCAGGTGCTGGTCATTAGTGCTTCAGACTTTCTGAGCTTTTCTCGAACGCCAAAATAGCTCCTTTTGATCACCGTGACCTAATAATCGATGACCTGCTCTAGAAGAGCCAGGGTTTTGATTCTGTTCTGTGTTTCTGAGTAAAGTGAAAGGCGGCCTCAGCAGCGACAGCCCCAGATGTCAATGTGCTAAGAGCAGTCCCCGCAGTCGGTCTTACAGTGAGACTGCCGCAAATTAACCCTCTCTGTTCCAAAGAGAACATAAGCTTCCACTCTCGCTATTTCCCAATAAACAGCTCCCACTGGAGAATTCATTATCACCTCGACAGTGTCCCTATTAGTCTCTTCTCACCTCTCTCTCCATCTCTGGCACCATGGCACTATCACTAGTGGTAATGGATGCCTTGGCAGTTACACTTCAGCTCCTTCTCCTGAGGGTCCAGTTAGAAAATCACTTGGCACCTGACAGTTTAAATTCAGTTTCAGTTCAGGGTGTGAAGATCCTTTCCAACACCCTGATCCTCGACTGCTTCTTACCTTCTCCTGCTTTAAACTGAACACTTTCACTAAACTGAACATTTTATTTAATTCTTGGACGTATGCAATACACACCAAAGTGCTGGTTTAGAAATATTTAGAAATATTTATGACTTTTACTATCACTTATATGTAATATTGACATTTTTAAATTCAACTCCGGTGAGGATCACACAAATATATGCTTTACCCAAACCCTATGTTACATCTCTGTCTGTCTGCCTGTCCCTGTTCGTGTCTCACAATGCCCCTCTGGTTACTTTGTCATAGCACAGCTCTTCCTGCTTCCCCTAGCTCCGCCCACTCCCACACCTGAGACCTATCTGTTACCCATTAGGACGTGTATTAAGACCCCTTTGTTTGCCATGTCTGTTTGTGAAGTCTCTGTTCTTTCCCTGTGTTAGTTGCGATCTGTTGTACCTTTGTTTGTTCTGATCTGCTGTTTGCCCTGTGTTTGTTCTGATCTGCTGTTTGCCCTGTGTTTGTTCCGATCTGTTGTCTCCTTGGTATTCCTGGTCTGTTCTGTCCCCTGTGTTAAGTCTGAGCTGTTAGCTGTTTCGTTTGTCTTCGCCTTCTGTTCTTTATCATAGTTTTGTTTCTCCAATTTGTGGACATGTCGTTGATAATACCAACTTGTGTGTTGACCCCTGTTCCCCGGACTCATTCTAATAAATCCACTATGCACTTGCATCCCGCCTCCACCTCTACCCTTATGAAACGATAATATATGGCAATGTATTGGAAAATATAGTGCAATATATTTAATAATACAATGTCATATATGGGAAACAAGTGCATATATTTTGCATTTATTAATATAGTGATAAATATATTACAATATATTGTAGAAAACATAAGGAATTGCCGCTTTTCATATATTGTATGTATGGTAGTGTAATATATATTTACTTATATATTGTAATATATTTCATTTTATATGTATTAGACATCATATGTATTTCTCCATATGTCTTTGCATATATGATCATATATATAGTTTTATATATGTGAGAATATTTTCATACATACGTGTGGCAATATATGTATATATTCTCACATATATAAAACTACATATATTATCATATGTGTGTATATATATATATATATATATATACATACAAACACATATGGAGAAATACATATGATGTCTATTACATATAAAATGAAATATATTACAATATATAAGTAAATATATATTATACTACCGTACATACAATATATGAAAAGCCGCAATTCCTTATGTATTATACAATATATTGTAATATATTTATCACTATATAAATATATGCACTTGTTTCCCGTATATGACATTGTATTATTTAATATATTGCACTATATTTTCCAATACATTGCCATATATTATCATTTCATAAGGGTACGTTACACCCTACCTCCTGTGATGGATTCCTACCAGTGACAAACTTTTACTATCCTGTCCAGATGCTGTCCCTGCCAGCATGGAGAATGTGTGCTTGGCCTCGGTGAACCTCCTGAATCTTAGAAACTTGTGAAAAGGTGCGAAAAGTCCACAAAACCTAAACAAAAAAACTTTAAATTTTAAAATAATAAAAGTGGTGTAATATGATTCCAGGTCAAACACAATGTGGACAGCTCATAGCTTTTACAAGAGTCCATTCGCATCGCTGTGTTTCCCTTTCAGGGTTTAGCTGATTTTAGCTGGGCTAATATATGATGGAGAATTGGGCTTAACCTGTCTGCACTCACAGTTTAAAAGCTACTGAAGTAAGAAATCTAAACGCGTGACAGTTAAGACACAGTTACAGCTGACCTGCATGCTGCCCAGAACGTTAGCTACAGCAGCTCATTTTATAAACTCATTTTTTAAGTTGAATGAGAATTTACTGTTACTGTAGCAACAAATCAGAATCAAAAAGCTTTATTTAAACTCAGTGATTTATTTTTTCTGATTTTTATCAACATGTTGTAGTAGTACTTTTTCTAGAATTTAAATGGAGGAATGATGACCGTACCTGACCAAACCTATGTGATACAGCAGTATAGGGGGCATCAAGTTTCTTTTATATACAACAATAGAAAACACAACAACAGCTCCAATTCCACATGCCCATCCATTTTACCATGGTCAACGTGTACATGCATGCAACCTAGACTAGTCTGGGGACAGATTATAATGAGTTACAGGGTTCTAAAGTATAAAGTCCAGAACCAGCCGCCTCCGAGATTCTTCCCCCAAGTCATCAGGCTACTGAACAGCCAGCAGTGCTGATGCACCGGTATATGGACCTGGTTCAGCACATCTCACCAAAACCATCTAAACGATGATCTCCATGGACAATCATCACTCTGCACTTTACATTAGCATATTTACACTTGCACATATAGACTGACCTACTGTTATCTTCCACCCACACTGTATATCTGTAGTGTATGTATATACATATATAATATAATATTCTATGCCCTGTATATACCCTGCATCTCTCATCTACCTCAGCCTTACCATAGTGCTACATGGTAATGTGTACATCTGCATATATCATAGTTTTTATCCATAACTTTTATTCATAACTGTAAATTAGTGTAAACAGAGATTTTAGTGTTTAGCATTGTATATATTCATTGTCTATTTGTATGTTTGTATTGAAGTACTGAGAGAAGTTTTTTTACTCACCTTCACACCTGTGAAAATGTGGTGTGACAATAAAAGTGATTTGATTTGATTTGATTGGAACAATCACTGAAACCTTTAAACTATTCTTCAATGGGACGCAATCTGAGAATGCCATCACTGTGGCTGTTAACAAAAGTGCATAAGCCAGAGATTTTTGTCCATAACTGTCTTGTTAATAAATCCAAGGTTTTTAATATGTGAACAACCATTATTTAGGGAACTGTTTAAAGGCCAGTGAAGTACATCTCCCGCTTAGGACATTATTCATTTACTTCATACCTCAGACTAGTTCAGAAGAGCTTCAGCTGATATGGATTACATAATAGATGTATTAATAGATAGATTACATAATAGATATATTCATTTGACTTATTTTAGTGCACTAAATTAGCACATATAGTGTACAAATCAGTAGAACTACACTCTTCATCAAAACATAGTTCCACAAGTAGTTGCACTCGGAGGGAATCAACAGGAATGAAACTTGGTGATGAGTCACACTTTAGTCTTGATGGAGATGACCAAAGAATCCATGTGTGGAGACACCGAGGTCAACACCACAAACAATGAACAGTCATGCATCACATGTCCAGAAGGCTTGGTGTCACTCCAACTGTACCCCAAACTCAAAATCTGCAGGAGTGGTGTGAGAATATTGAAGCTGCATGGCATGGATTATCACAGGACACCATTAGGAACTCCATCCTGGGACGAATGGCATGTTGTGTTAGCAAACATGGGAGACACTACTTCTGTGTATGGCGCTCCATAAATACTGTCCATATCAGTCTATATGTATCATCGTTTATTATTCCTGGTAACTTTCATCTTCCTTCCCATCAGCATTTATTAAAACGTGTGCACATGCCAGCTCAGATTCAACCAAGACAAGGGGAACACCGGCACAAGCCAAACAATACAAGCTGTTACCATTCGTTCTTAGCCTTTCCCGTTCTCATAGTAAAGTTTTAGAGACTCCAGAAAGTCCACAACCTTTAGCTCCGAGGTGTTGAGGAGCTATTGCTCTAGAAAAGCTAATTTGTCTGCATCTGCCATGACAAATAACACTGTCCACTTCTGCTACGGAGACATCCGTACACTGCAATATCTCCCACCCACGCTTCCATACACTCACTCTCCATTTCGGCCCAGCCTGACAAATCATCGTAGCTATTTTTTTTCCTGAGCCGCTCTCTCCCCAGACTGCCTGCAAAGAGCTAGCAGCCTACAGACCCGACAATCTATTCCAGCCTCCGTTCCCAGCTCTCAGAGGGGCTACGGAAATAAACGCACCACTTCCAGGCACTCGCTCCTCTCCGGGAAACCATTCATGTCGGGCTGCTAACAGAGGCGCAGAAATAGAGGTGAGCCAGAAAACAGTCCCGGCAGTGTTTTTAACACAAGGTGAGAAGGGTTTTTAAAGGCAGGAGGGTGACCTTGAAGGGTAAACAGAAAGGCAGAACAGTTACACGTTTTGGTTTGTCAAGAAAAGTTTAATGGACCTCTTTTCCAGCTTGTTAAGAACAACACTAATAGTACCTCCAACTGCGGTGTGGTGCAACGACAGTCAGCACGGTATTTCCCAAAGTCTCAATACACCTGCTCACCCAACGTTTCCTCTGAAATCAAGGGCATTAACAGGGAGTTTGTTCCCTCGTTGTTAGGTAACAGCCTCTACTCCTCTGGGAAGGCATAAGATGTTACACTGAGGATTTGATCATTGATCAGGATTAGTGCGCTGCGGATGTTGGATCATTAGTTCTGGATCACTGTACCTCATCTCTAAGGTATTGGATAGAGCTCCATCACTCCAGAGAACATTGTTCCACTGCTTCTCAGCCCAGTGCCGGGAGTCGTCATACCAGAGCATCCCAATCGTTTGGTTAATGCCCTTTCTGTGAAGATTATACAAGCAACCTGTGTACAGCTGAACAGCTGTGTCAGCAACAGTCTGTAAATCAGTTTTGAACAGTCTTAAGGTTTTCTTGACTACCTCTACCGTAGCACTGTACATCCCTGGACAGCTGATCGAGCTGCCAATTTTTATTAGCCTGGCACATGCTATCTAGAATCAAACTGAGTGATGCAAAACATCTCTAGTTCATTCAGGTTTGATGGTTTCCGAGCATGGACAGCTCTCTTTAAGTGACACCACAGATTTTCAATAATATTCAAGATCATGTTGTAGGTCTTTGGTGCTGGTCTGTGGGTTGACTCTGACTGTTCTCAACATCCTTCGCTTCTGTTTATTCGAGATTTTTCTTGGTCTGCCACTTCGAGCCTTGACTTGAACTGTGCCTGTGGTCTTCCATTTTCTCCCAATGTTTCTCACAGTGGAGACTGAAAGCTGAAATCTCTGAGAGAGCTTTCTGTATCCTTCCCCTAAACCATGACGGTGAACAATCTTTGTTTTCAGGTCATTTGAAAGTTGTTTTGAGACTCCCATGCTGCGACTCTTCAGAGAAGATGCAAAGAGGAGAAAAACGTACAATTGCCCCCCTTAAATACCCTTTCTCATAATTGGAGTCACCTGTGTATGGAGGTCAAGGGTCACTGAATTTACCAAACCAAATTTGAGTTCCAATAATTAGTTCTAAAGGTTTTGAAATCAATAAAATGACAACAGTGCCCAAATTTATGCACCTGCCTACTTTTGTTTAACCAATTATTGCACACTTTCTGTAAATCATATAAACTTCATTTCACTTCTCAAATATCACTGTGTTTGTCCCCTATATGATATATTTAACGCAATTTTTTAAATTCAAACAGTCAATGCTTTATAAAAGGTAAATCAGGAAAATTAACAAGGCTGCCCAAACTTTCGCACCCCACTGTAATTCAATGTGTACAGTGGTTACACAGATATAATACTACACACTAACACAAACATGCTGTATCAGTTTATATCAGCTGCCGTGAATAGTATAGCTATGATCTGTTGGAGGGGCACTTTCAGACTACAACTTTCCTCTGGACATATTTAGAGTTAGGTCTGGCTAAATGTAAAAGTTTGTGTGTTGGTGCAAAGGGGAGGGTCAGCATACCCCTGGTCCTCCTGAAAATGCTGGTCTGTGCCTCACTTTAAGGTCATTCTGGTGCAGTCTGCAGAGCTTGTGATGGCTATCCTCACCTGGCGTTGCACACAGAGTAGTTGGTTAATTCTGTCACATGATGGAGGCAGACGGCAGTGCATCCAACAGGGCTTAAAATCTTCCCAAAATGAGGCTGGAACACGGCACACATCCAGTAACTGCGGTTCGTCGCTGTTTGAGTGTCAGTAGCCTACTAATAAAGACATGAACCTGCTGCCGACTGCCTTCCTTAATGGTAAAAAAACAGAGAGGGGATGCGCCTGTTATCTACCACCTTGAAAAAAAAACGTGTGCGCAAAGGCGACATATGGAATCGCGCAACTGATCCACGGTTCGCTCCTGTGAGAAAAATAAAGCAGCTTGGGTGCAGATTCAGGTATATATGGACAAGTGTGAAAATGCCTTCAGGCTACACATTTTAAAATGCAGTGTGGTTCGTTCCTCAGGAGCGTGTTACGTATGGCAAGTGGATAATCAGAAGGAAACACTGATCTGAGAGAAGACCAGCCATAATTGTCGCATCAAGTGTTCTACAGCCAGCCCAAACGGGCTTGCTGAATAAGTGTGTAGAGTAAAGGCTTTCTCAATATGGACTGATCAGCTGTGGACAACATATGGTGTTCCTTAATGAGAACTCATCGGGGAAAAGGCTGACAGTATGTCCATCAAACCGTGGGGTTTAAAAAGCAGTTTAAAAATGCAGAGCATGTCGTGCGGGTTACAGTAGTGTTTTTCATTCGTAATTAGTGATGTCCCCTCGAAGGAACGCGGTGCACGTGAGAGACTCTGAACACTGCCTTTATGACTGAAGCACATTTTTACATGAGGTAAATCTGTATTTTCAGTAGAGCTCTGTAGGTGCTGTTTTTAAGGGTGCGCCTCCTTCACACTGCATCCACAAACAGACTCCTTACAAAACAGAGGTGTGGTAAGGACAGTGCAGGACTGAACTGTCAGTGCAGTAACAGCTGAAAGAGTGAGAGGAAGGAGCTGATGAAGCTAGACTGAAACGGCGAAGTAGAAAATGTAAAGAGGAACTACCTGCAGCAGGAATACAAATAATGAAGGTGGCAGGAACAAGTACTTTAGAGCCACACTGTCCTGAAATCACCCCTCTACAGAGCAATAACAGTTACATAAGGAGCACAACCTTTACACGCACACTCACACACACACACACACACATATACACACATACTCACACACCCACACACACACACTCAGCTAGACTCCAAACACTATTACTCCATCTGCTCTGCTCTGACCAAGGAAAGGACAAGCCTCTGGTTATTTTTAATACTCCAATCACCTCATACAGAGACGGCAAGGGAGAGGGAAAGGGAGAGAGACACTTACAGAGAGACAGAGAGAGAGACAGAGAGAGAGGGGGAGAGAGAGAGAGGGTGATAGAAAGAGAGAGAGTGGTAAATACAGAAAGAAAGAGAGACTAAGACATGGTAAGAGAGAAACAAAGACACAGAGAGTGACAGAGTGTATGGGAGGTACAGGGTATGCGAGGAGGGCTGAAAAAGAGAGAGAAAGAAGAACAGTGAATTAGAGACAGGACTGCTGGGGGCAGATTACAACAGGAGTTGAAGGTTGAGCTCTTAGATACATCTTACATCCATACAATGTGTGTGTGTGTGTGTGTGTGTGTGTGTGTGTGTGTGTGTGTGTGTGAGAGTAATAATGTATGTATGTATGCGTGAGTGTGTGTGTTATTGTATGAGTGTGCGTAAGGGTGTATGTGTGCATGGGTATGTCTAAATGTAAGTGTGTGTTAGTGTGTGAGTAAGCATGTATTTATGTGTGTGTGTAAGCATGTATGTGTGTGTGTTAGTGTGTGTGTGTGAGTGTGAGTAAGATAAGTGTAAGTGTGTGTTAGTGTGTGAGTAAGCATGTATTTATGTGTGTGTGTGTAAGCGTGTATGTGTGTGTTAGTGTGTGCGTGAGTAAGCTATGTGTAAGTGTGTGTGTGTGTGATAGTGTGGGAGTTTGAGTAAGTGTGTATGTGTAAGTGTGTGTGTGATAGTGTGGGAGTTTGAGTAAGTGTGTATGTGTAAGTGTGTGTTAGTGTGTGAGTAAGCATGTATGTATGTATGTATGTATGTGTGAGTGTGTGTATGTGTGTGTAAGCATGTATGGTTGTGTGTGTGTAAGCATGTATGTACGTATGCACAGTGTATGTGTCTGTGTGTGTGTGAATGTGTGTGTGTATGTATGTGTGTGTAAGCATGTATGTACGTATGTACAGTATATGTGTGTGTGAATGTAAGTGTGTATGTGTAAGTGTGTATGTATGTGTGTGTGTGAATGTAAGTGTGTATGTATGTGTGTGTGTGTGTGAATGTAAGTGTGTATGTATGTATGTGTGTGTAAGCATGTATGTACGTATGTACAGTATATGTGTGTGTGAATGTAAGTGTGTATGTGTAAGTGTGTATGTATGTGTGTGTGTGTGTGAATGTAAGTGTGTATGTATGTATGTGTGTGTAAGCATGTATGTACGTATGTACAGTATATGTGTGTGTGAATGTAAGTGTGTATGTGTAAGTGTGTATGTATGTGTGTGTGTGAATGTAAGTGTGTATGTATGTATGTGTGTGTGTGTGTAAGCATGTATGTACGTATGTACAGTATGTATATGTGAGTGTGTGTCTGTGTGTAAGCATGTTTGTATGTATGTGTGAGTGTGTGTGTGTAAGAGTGTGTGTCTGTGTGTGAGAGTGTGTGTGTGTGTGTGTGTGTGTGTGTGTGTGTGTGTGTGTGTGTGTGTGTGTAAAAAGAAAGCTCCGCCCCCGCTTTAAATAGCAGACAAAGCGACAACATCAACTCTAGACATTAAGTTGTGTTCTAGTGCTTTCTTCTTTAATCTATAGCCTCATTAAAATCAGTTTCTCATTATAGCCCTCTTTACCAAAAAGACCCCCAAAGCCTCCCCACAGCTCTCTCTCACTCCCTCTCTCCCTCTCACTTTAATTACCAAATATTAGCTCTGGTTTCCCCCGGGCTCGTTTAAGACGAAACGCCATCCGTTTGGAGCCGACTCCATTAGGACACGCTTCTGTTTTTTGTCTTACGGTAACAGGTCTGTGGGCGAAACACCGGAGTGTGAATAAGTGATGAAGATAAAAAAATCCCCTGAGTGTTTCAACCGCTCGCCGTCAGACGAGGGAGCGCACGGGCGCTTTTATGAATTTCCCTCTGCACTTTAATAGGACCAGCTCCAGAATTAACATCACCATCAATGCACCAACGCACACTTACCCTACTAGACAGCTTTACCTCCGCAGTCAGAAACAGCCTTGTTGTTAATAGGCACGGTGCACCTGTGTGTTTAGTTGGTACACTGATAGATCTCAAGGGAGCTAGTTCTTTTCCCCAGCCCAGATTGGTTCATTTCTCTGAGTGGATGGCCCGGACCGCCCGAGGAGGCGAGCCTGTGCTTCCTCAGAAATGATTTCAAGCTTTATTGCGTCGCCTGAAAGAGAAGGAGGCGGCCATTTTCGCAGGAGTAAATCCTCTGTCCTCGTCTGGCCGGTCGGCTGCGCGGCTGGGGAGGGGTGGTGGAGGAAGGACAAAGACCTAAAGCGGTTATCTGTTCCAGGAACTGGAAATAACCTTATGGCTGCTCGGCTGTCCGCGAGGACGGGCGGAAATTGGAAAGTGGAGTTTAGGAAGGAGATTAAAAGCCTCCTCTCCTTTCTCTCCCTCTCTTTTTTCCTCTCTCCACAGATGATGGGGTTAGGGAAGCCATTGTTCCAGCCTTTTCCCTAAGGCCCTCTCTGCCTCACTGAAGAGGAAGATGAAGGAGAAGAAAGTGTGCTGACAGCCTTGCACCCAGGAAAGTCCTGAAGAAAGAGTAAAAGGCTTCGAGCTAGAGCCTCGCTCGAGCCGGAGCAGAGAGCATAACCTGCTGTGTTAAAAAGCAAAGAGGCAACTTCACGCTTCTGCACAGAGGAGTGCTGCTGGGATCAGATACCCTAACCAAGCCTGGAACCAGCGTTCTAGACCAGATCTACTCAGACACGGCCCATACACAGGCCTAAAGAGTTAACCTCCCCCGCAGGCCTGCTGCCTTTACTGGAAAGGCTCCATCACCGTCATTAGAACAGGTGATGTTCTACTGTACTACTACTCCATCCTGTTCTGTTCTTCTCCGTCCTGTTCTGTGCTTCCTTTAGTCCTCCAATAAGGGAAGTGGTTCTAATCACAGCCACCTTAAGTGGTCCTTTGCATATTGAAATGGTTCTTGAGATTAATAGTTGTGGCTCTATAGATAACCCCTTGAAATCGTTCTATAAAGCACCAAATAGGGTTCTACTATTGTTTCAAGCTTCACAGTAATAGCAGAACCCGTTTTGTGCTATACTGAACACAATTTAAAAAGGTTCCATATAGAACCATACATAACACATCCTCCATGCATAACAGGTAACATGTAGAACCACTGTCTTTTTTAAGAGTGTGGAACTTAAATTCACAGCAACTGCAGAACCCTTTTTGGTTCTGTATAGCACGGTTCTATATAGAAGCTTTTTTTTGAAAATATAGTACCAAACGGGGAGCTTCTATTTTACAAGCTTGATATTCTTAACATTGTTGGGCAGTTTGTTGAATATCGTTCTATACAGGACCAATTTTAACACCGTCCAGTAGCAGAACCCTTTTTGGTGCTATACAGAACCATGTTCAAAACGGTTCTATATAGAAGCTTTTTTGAAAATATAGTACCAAACAGGGACCTTCTATTTTACAAGCTTGATATTCTTCACATTGCTGGGCAATTTGTTGAATATGTTTCCATCTAGGACCAATTTTAACACGGCCCAGTAGCAGAACCCCTTTTGTGCTTCTAAACAGACCCAGATACAGGAACTGAAGATCAATCAAATAACAATTTAAGCATGTAAATGGTTTTTTGAGTGTTCTTGGTTCTATGGAGAATCACTGTCGTTACTAAGAAAGAAGAACTATCTTCATTTTAAAGG
>JAMWET010006433.1:105000-125000 GCA_024036415.1 Prochilodus magdalenae | reverse complement strand
GAACTCCATCCCTTATAGAACCTTATATAACCTTATAGAACCTTTATAATGTAATGCTAACTGATTGGCTTAATTTCTTTTATATTGCTTTACTTAGAACTTTTATTTCTTTTCTTTCTATTAGTGGATATCATAGTGGAGCACTTTATTATTGATAATAACAGCCTGGACGATACACACCCTTATTATTTGGAGACTGATTGCACTACTGTGTCTATAGTAAGCTTTGGTAAGTCAATAGTAAGCACATGAATATTTAGCTAGGCCTAGGTATGGAGCCATCTACCAGCATCCTGGCTCCACCTACTAATGGAGGAGGAGGATCGTAGACCCAAAGCCAGTGCTGTTATGAGAGAGTGAGAAGCAGAGACGATTATGTCTAAGTAATAAACTGCCAGTCTTACCGTTTAAGACAAGAGCCAGCCCAAGGCTAGACCTAGAGTTTGTTCCTCTTTTATTTTATGTGTTCGGTTGTTTTATGCTACATGCCATAGTTAAGCGAGAGCTTTCGCTTGCCCAGCGAGAGTTACACTCTGAATGAGAGATCGCTTGCAGAATGTTTGTGGCCTCAAATTCTAAGCACTCCCCCTCCATGCCATGCCTTGGGAACCCTGGTTCCCAGAACTGCAAACTTTGTAGGTCAGGAGACTTCCAAGCCTTGCCCTGCACAGCAGACTCCTCTGGCTGCCTTCAGGAAGCACGTGTAGGTCTGCTGGTCGGTACCCCGAGTGAAACAGACAGATCCAAGAAGCACCGAGAAGTGCTTTCCCAGGAGAACAATGCTCGAGCCTTTGGATCGAGTGCTGCTCTGAAACATCACCAGGAGAAAGCTGCCTAGGGAAACCATGACCCCACTGAGCTCCAACGCTTCCTGCTGCCTGCAGACTCCGACAATCAAAATAGAGCTTGCCAGCCACAGATTAAAACTTTAAACTAAAAGTATTACGTAATTATTACATTTGTATCTATCAACTCTCTACATTTCTCTACAATATCCACATAGATACATCCAAGCTAGTCCTCCAAGAGCCTAGGCCTTCAGGAATTGGACCGAAGTGTTAACATTCAGTGCCACAGGGATTTGACCAAAACTCAGACGCTCCTACAAACAGCACCAAAAAGTCCAAAATGGCACCAAAAAGGATTCTCCAGAATTACACCATAGAAGAGCAACTACTGGTTCCTTAACGAACCTTTCAGTATTTGTAAATGAGATATGAACAGAGCAGCAAAGGGCTCGTTAATACCACTAGTTAATGCAGCTCGCTTACGGCTGGTGCTAATGAGACATTAAGGCAGGACCCTCAGTAATGAACTTCATCTGCGCTTCACACAGCTTCACTCGATCCCCATTTCTCTCTGTTTTCCCTCAACCTGCTCATATTTAGAGGAGCGCTCTGTATTTAGTGGGTTGAAGATCAAGATATTGATCAAAAAACCAAATGGCCTGTGGTAAAATATTGTTGTTGTCAGAGTTGCTGGCTGTATTGTATTTTGGAAGCATGTAATATGGATATTTTATATTAATATTAATTTTTTTATGAAGTGTTGTACTAACATGAAGTAATAGATTAAAAATGGCTACCTAATGTAAAGATATTGTAACTTGTTTCTTTAACATTAATTAAGCATTATAACCATTGTTAATGTATTTCTGCATGTTGACTAATGTATACCTTTAAGTTAGATAGCACAACACTTAACGTTAATCTGCTACCATGAACTTCATATAGTTATAAGTCTCAGTTCCATAGACACTTTTCCTGGTCTTAATATTGTGGCATAAAACCTATAATATTCCATTTACAATTTGAACAACAACTGCAAAAAAGTAGAGATGGACCGCTGAGTGTCGTGGGCTGATACAGATTGACCTTTCAGGACCAATAGCCACTGCTGATCGATGACGGGGCTGGACTGCTATGCTGTGTTTACATGTTTGGGTTGAAACAGCCTCATAGCTGTGTGATGCTGACAGCCCTACGAAGGCACACAAGCGTTGGCATGGTGACAGTGTTATTGGCGGATACAGATGATTATCAGAGGAGGTCGTCAGAAGTGTGGATTGTTTGTTAAGGTGTGAAAGCCACTCTTTTATTGTAGTGGTACTCTTTTCTTTCTGTTGACTAACACCGGGCTTCCCAACAAGACGTTTGGCGTCCGTGGCTGCTAAAAGAAAATCAACATCAACCGCTGCTGCCGACAGCAAGACTCTTGACAGAGCAATCCGCTCATCGCTGCGGTCTGTGGTCTGTAAAATGTTCCGCTGCAGCTCCATTGAAAACAAAGCCATGTTCATTTTGTTGTCAGCCATATACCGCACACCTGTGAACGCAGTTGTCTTTGCTAGTTCTGCTGTTTCCTGATACTGTACTTTAATAACATGACTTAAGGAATGTGACCATGCTTTGCCGAACTCCGGTGGGAACACAAAAAGTCACCGGGAAAGTTAAGGTAAGTATTATAATCTAGAACCCCAAGTCTAGAACTTTCCCTTATTAGCTTACTCCCTTTATATTTGCTCCCTCAGCATCAGGAGACCATATCAGAGCTAAGACCCACACTAACCCTTTCCAACCCTCTTATAGGTCAAGCCCCACCCTATTACACCTGGACCAACCCTTTAGTTTACCAGGGGTGTGCTGAATTAAAAGAGAGATGAATAAATAAGTACAGCCATCTTATACAACCAAATGAGCCTTTCTGGCCTGGATACACTTAGTAAATGCTGTTACAGTGCACATACTCATTCACAGGTCATCACAGGTTACAGGTTTGACCTCACTCAGCCAGCCCTAGACCCTTCGGCAGGCTCAGGGGCGAGTATATTAGAGAATATGCTGGACCAGCAACAACAGGCAGGTATAACAGGTAATCAGATTTGTACACAAACATAAATGATGATGGGCCAAACTGTTGACCTCATCACAAGGCAGCTGTGTGTATTCTGATATATGATATATGAAGAGTTGAAAATCTGTTGAATTCTGATTCTGGTAGTGTTGCAAACTGTGGCTCTGTAAAGGCTATCACACAAACAGGATTCTACTGCACACTTCAGGCTGCGATGTGCACTCTCTCTTGAGTGTGCATGAAAGCTCACTACTACAGTGCATCCAAAAATAAAAGCAACAGGCTGCGTTTGTGGATATCCATTTTACTATGGTCAGTATGTATAGACCTTTGTGACAGTCCTGTTGTAGTCCTCTATGTTCTCTGCTATCCTGAGAAAACAAGCGAAACGTGTTCGGTGGAAGCACAAGAGAGATTGATAGAACTAAGTTCCTGTAACAGATCTCGTCTGCATCGTTTCTATCTGAAATCAATAAGAAGCGATTGCAGAGGTTTCATCGCATTGGTTTTTTCCCCCCACCTTCCCCTCAGAAACAGCGCCGAGGCAGAGAACGAAATTCCAGAAGAGGCCGAATTCCGCTTTGCTAATTAAAAGTCCGACATTGCAGCAGTTGCCAGGAAACAGCAGTAAGAGAAAAAGACCAGCGTTCAGGTAGCCTGGTTGAAGGACATTATTAAGTTATTTCTGTCTCCTGACAGCACAATGGCTCCGCTTGACTTAAAATAGGCAAACACATGGCAACCGGAGCTCGGCTAGTCGAGCGGTCTGTCTTCGTAACTCTCAGTCCGGAGTGCGGTAAAAAATAACATTGCTTCATTATCAGCATTTGAAAAGGTGCTACACAGTTTTGCAGGTCAAAGCTGCTCACACAGCAGCTAGTCAATCAATCAATCAATCAAGGTTTATTTGTATAGCGCTTTTTACAACCAACGCTGTATCAAAGCAGCTTCACAGAAAATCAGTTTGTTATATAAAAGAAAAGGAAAGAAAAACACAAAGTTCATGTACAGACATTTGAGGGTTGGGGGGGGGGAAACGGGTCCATACCCCCCTTGAGCAAGCCAGAGGCAACAGTGGCGAGGAAAAACTCCCGTAAGAAGAAAGAAACCTCGAGAGGAACCAGGCTCAAGGGCGGAACCCAACCTCCTCAGGTCGAACCCGGATGAGACGAGCTAGTCTACTCCAGATGGACTAACCCGCTGCCATATCAATGACTTCGTCAGCAGAGCGGAAAGCTAAACTGAGTAACTTCAGTTCTCAAAAACAACAACATGCTTAAAAAGCATAGTAGACAACACAATGCCCACGTTCACAAGAGAAGGGGCTGATTCCCTGCTCAGGCAGGAACACCACCGTTACCTTCCACTACCTGGGCAAACTCCTCAAGTGGCATTCGCCTTCCGCTGAAGTTATATACCCGAACACCATGTCCATCACTGTGCACCAGGCAAAGCCTGAGCAGCATTAAAAGTAGGCCACTGACACCCATGACTTTCAGCACTGAATGGGTGAGATAGAAATACAGCAGAAATGGCGAAGGGTAGGTAACTGTAAATATCGATGGCCTCAATGCATCTTGAGGTCCTATTAAATTACAGGTAGACGTTCTCTTAATATCTAGATCACAGACCAATCGATGAAAAAGCTGTCAATGTCTCCCTAGGAGAATGAGCTCAGCATATCAAGGTAAAGGTAGCACATAAAGCAGGAGGCATCCTTCGTTTCTGATGTGCATCGTTTCAGCTCAGGAAATGCAGCCTCCTTTTTTTCACTGCAGGTTCAGCACATCAGCAAAGAAACCCTGGGGGCCTGAGGCAAGTGCCATCAACATATAACACCGCAAATGATGAGATACGCAGAAGAAAAGAGGAGGATGTAAGGGTCCTAAACATGGTTAAAGGTCAAAGCTTGATCCCATTACAAGGGGGCTCTTTTTAGGGATGCCTTGGTGTGTCTTAAAGTGTCTTTGCCTTAATGACCTTTTGAGTATTCAACACTTAAAGAGCATTTATGAAAAAATAAGAAGAAGAAGAAATGGCTGATATTATCATATCACAGCTCTTACATGTAATACACAACAATAATGAATTAAAGTGGCAAGAATTTAAAAATGGAAGCATGCAGAGGTTGGTGTATCTCAGTGGGTAACACCACTACTCAGGGTGCCACCTCTACATGTGGGAGACTGGGGTTCAAATCCCGGTCTGGGTGACTATGCTCTGCTACACCAATAAGAATCCTTGGGCAAGACTCCTAACACTGCAATGGCCTACCTGTAATCATTAACCTTGTAAGTTGCTCTGAATAAGAGCGTCATGTAAATGTAATCTGTTTTGAGCAGCAGAGACTGCATCTTCCAGTGACCTAAAACAAACACTAGAACTAACAGGAGCCAGGAGCATTGGTAAATATATATATATATGACTTGTGAGGTTCAGCATGAGGTTTCTTAGACCTCAGTGAGTGGATGATGCACCACCATGTTAGTTTATCAGGATAACATATTAGTAAAACCAGGATATATGCAGGAGCACCTTTAACATACATCATGATACAGTAACAGCATGGCACCGTTAAGCCCCTCTTGCTTCCTAATGTCCTACAAATATCTCCGCCTTCCATTTCCTATGATGGCATTCTTGCACGGCACCACCTCCCCATCTCTTCCCCCAAATCTAGAGATAAGAGTGAGGTAAGACTAAGTAAAGCTTCTCACTCTGGAGGAGGTCTGGCTTCTCAAGAGTTCTCTCCACTCCAGCAACGATACAATCTACTGTTCAACCACGATCATATGCTTAAACGCGCAAAAGCTATGGTAAATACATTCTTAAGCATGTGCATAGTGTGCATACTCTAAACTGAAGTTTTTATCTACAGTATCTCTAGTATCTACACTCATATCTGCAGAGGGATGGCTGAACTGCACCTGAGGTAACAGGGGTGAGGTAACAGCTGTGGGGCTGTTTCCAAATTGAACACTAAAGTAGTTTGGGACTGCATATATTCAGCTTGTCTGCTGACTTCTGAAAGCAGGCCTCGCTGCTGTAGACTGTGGACAATGCCTGCCTAGGTCACCTGTACATCAACCTATAGAGGTAAAGCAGCACTAACAGGGCCAGAAGTTGGCTAAGCCGATACTGATTTCAAGTCTCTTCTAAAATCCTGGGATGTGCTTCAGTGGTAGGCTCTAGACTTCTAGAAGTAACGTAGGTAACGCAGTAGGGGTTGTAATGTAAACGCCATAGTGGTGCCCCATCATTCCTGGGAACACAGCTCCACTGCCCCAATGAGTGGAGGGCTTTATACCCCTCCAGCTGTTGCTTGGACATTGTGACCTCAGGCTCATGTGCAGCTTCTCCAGAGAATCCCACTCTATTGTCGTTCTTTTCCCTGGTTTTCGATGATGAAAGTACACTGACATCACTAAACGGAAGAGGTGTCTGGATACTTTTGGACATATACTGGCACGATCCGAATCCAAGGGAAGCGAAAGTCACTGGCAGTCACAAAATAGTGATACAGGGATGTGACCACAGATGGAGAAAGAGAAGTGCTGATAATGAAGCATGATTGAGTGAGACAAATGGAAAACAAAGATGGGGAGAGGGGCGAGTGGTAGAGGTACAGACCGACAAAGAGAGGGAGCGAGAGAGAGAGAGAGAGAGAGAGAGAGAGAGAGAAAATCATAGCTAATGAAGTATGATTGAGGGAGACAGATGGAAAACAGCCAAAAGGGAGAACGTGGGGCATCATGCCATGTGGAATGAGAAGAGAGAGAGCGCAAGGGAGAGAGGGAGACTGATAAAGAGATCAGTCGCCAGGCAGGTGAAAGCTGTTGACAGCTGATTTCCGCCAGCATCCTCTCTAACCCTCGTTCTCCCTGATGCACGCTGCATCTCTCTCTCCACCCCCCGCCCCTCTCTGGCAGGGAGGATTGGGCGTTGCTCACGGACGATGAGAGCGAAAGAGATAAGAGAGAAGGGCCCGGCAGACAGGTGTGTCACTGACCCATTCGTCATTAGCTGTCAGGCTCCACTGGCTAAGTCGTGACCAGGACACACACAAGCCACACTCGGAATTGGAGATCATACACTCTTTTATTACTTCCCTCCCTCTGCACATCTCTAAATGACGGCTCAGTAGGTGCCTCTGGCCTACAACGCTAGTCCCCTGCCTATCTGAGCTTTCGGCAGGAAGGAAATTACAGTCCCTTCACACATGGCAAAGGTGCGCTTTCAACATCCGCACAAATTGGATCGAGCCATTACATGCACTTATCTCATAGCAGCCTAGAGGTCGGACGAAATGGCCCCGTAAATGGCAGCGTGACTGAAGGATTGTAAAAGCAACACAGCAGAAAGGCCACCATGGGCATTCTAATCTCACGTAACATAACATTTCCATGTACAGTAAAGGCAAATATCCCCAGGCCACCTTTCATTTATTCAATTTCCAGGCAAAATGGCCACTACGTTCCAATTAGTCACACACACACACACACATACACACACACACACACACACACACCACACACCACACACACCACACAGACACACACGCACACACACATACACACACACACACACACACACACACACACACATACACACACACGCACGCACACCACACACCACACAGACACACACACACACACCTACACACACACACACCCACACAGACACACACGCACACACACATACAAACACACACACACTCACATACACACACACACACACATACAAACACACACACACACACTCACATACACACACACACATACACACACACACACACACACACACACACACACCACACACCACACGCACACACGCACGCACACCACACACCACACAGACACACACACACACACACCTACACACACACACACCCACACAGACACACACGCACACACACATACAAACACACACACACTCACATACACAGGCACACACACATACAAACACACACACACACACACACATACACACACACACATACAAACACACACACACACACACACAAACACACACACGCACTCACACGCACGCACGCACACACACACACACACACACACACACACACACACATACACACACACACACACACACGCACACACACACCTACACACACACACACCCACACAGACACACACGCACACACACATACAAACACACACACACTCACATACACACGCACACACACACACATACAAACACACACACACACTCACATACACACACACACACACACACGCACACACACACACACACACGCGCGCGCACACATACAAACACACACACACACATACACACACACACGTGCACACACACGCGCGCACACCTACACACACGCACACACACACACATACACATGCACGCACGCACGCACGCACACACACACACACACACACACACACCTCATTAAGCTTGAGTTTCTAAGGAACTGCTTAGGTGATGGTGATCTACCAGACCTTACATGATCGTTAGGAGTACCTTTTGGACTCCAGCATTGGGAACTCTCTTCTACTGACATTCCCCCGCCCCATGCCAGTCGATCTAACTCATCTCCTTAGAAATATCTCCTGGAAAAAAACAGACTTGTGCCTACTGGTTGTTTAAAATGGAAATTAATACACAAATGGCGTCTATGTGTCCAGTAATGTCCACTGTACAAATACTGATATAAAAATTAAGTAATGAAGTAATTAATACACAAAGCCCACTACTGTGACCAGTTCTGACTGCTTGCCTGTTATTTGTCCGGATCCCCCTGCTTTGTTGGGAAAGAGAACGGTGATGAGCATGTGTGTGTGTGTGTGTGTGTGTGTGTGTGTGTGTGTGCAGACTGGCCAGAACGTTTGGGGAGATTCAATTACATCTTCAAAAGCGTCACTGTAATCTGCTCGGGGGAGTTTGTGTGGATTAGCCACCACACTGTGGCCAGCGTAATCCCCGCACCCAATATCGGCTTCAATACACAGAGAGGGAGGAAGAGAAGGAAAGAGAGAGAGCACTGTACTACTCCATATGACACACAAACTCATTAGGCAGAGCGTCCCCACTCCTGGCTGCTTTTAGAATAAAATGGCTCCAAATTAATAAGCCATACAAACAGTACATTCCCTCTCCTGTTTAGTTCCTGTGATTAACACTCTGATCCGCTTCATTTCCAGCTGTAAAGTGGCCAAAGCGTATTTCCCCCTCACAGTGCGACTTTCCCTCCAGCTTCTTTCTGACGTGCTCCGTTATCCGCTAACCAGGCTTAGTGCAGGGCTTAGGCCTGATGGCGCATCTGCCAGAGAAAGTATCCGTGTCGCGCTGATGTAGGGCCTGTCTTATCCTTAAAGGGCAGTTCCACCAATGTTTCAACCTTTCTGAATAATGTAGGCTTGAGCTGTAAACAGATTCATTCAGAGAGCTGTTCTCTGAGTCAGTATTGTTCACAGTGGTGGTGAATGGAGCCAGACGTCTGAAGATGTCTCTGAAACCTCCCTCAAGTTATTTCCTGTTTTTATTTCAGATTTATGATTAGTTTACCATGATGAACATTACACATATAAATCAGCAAACTTGTGTAGGGTCACTGGTTGCTTTGGATAATAGGTCAAATGGAGACCCCTTTGGAGACCGCTGGTTACCATTACCACCACTGAGATCAGGGTTTGAAGCTTTCTCTATAAATAACCACATCACATCAAGTCACTCCTGATAACTCTGTTTACATCCAAATCATGAAATATACAGAAATCATGAACCACAAACCATCGCTGGAGTTTAATAACAGCAAGCCAATCACTGGTCCTGGATCAGTTAGCTTCAGAGAGGATGAGCTCATTGACGTTTCCTAGCTAAGACAGGCACAAGCTAAGTATGTCCCCTGAGCAAGACAAGAAAGGACAGCTCAGGCCCAGTTTCCCAACCTCTCTTTTTGGCTTTAAATTAAACAGGTCATTTTTGTTACTGTACGTTTCTGACTGATATGTGTAATATGTAAATCTGAACGTTCTGATTGGCCTATATGGTGCCTTTTTTAAAGAGCAGTGCAAGCTTAAACCTTCTTAATAACATCAGCTTAGCCGGTTACAACCCAAACTGGAGCAGTCAGAATTGCCAGATTAGCTCACAGGACGATGTTCAGCCACTACTACATCAAAGAACCCCGTGGTTGGGCCAGATTTGGTGGATGCCCTCCCTGGTACAATTCTGAGGAGTGTTTCCTAGACACCTGCAGATTTACACTATGGCCTTTGGCACGCCCAAATGCAATCGCTTCTTTGTGTCAATCTTCTTTGGACCCATATTCCATACACTGAACGAGAGATTCACAGCACTGTACTCTGTGAATCCCGTCACTCATCCTGCAGGTTTAGATATAGCGTGATCATCTTCATGCAAGGCCATCTATTCTTTACAGTATTTCTAATCCAGTGGGTTTACACTGTTAGGGGTCAAAACCGTGTTGTTTGTTCAGGTTTAGTTTTGAACTATAAGGACAAGGCACTGTGTGGTATTATTTAAAGCTTTATTTATATACTATTTAAATGTATACACTGCATCTAAAATGGTTTCCATGACACATGCCCATCAAGCACCTTTATGTAAAACCCCAGGTAGGAGTGCACGCATGTCTTTGTGGCCACTATCTCCACAGAAACCTTAATAAAGCTGGTGGTTTGTGTACAGTCGTGCAGCTTCATTAAGGAGGACTGCACAGTAAAGGTCAGGTGAGTCTACGGCTGGAGTTAGTGAATGTTCCCAATTTGTGCTGATCCCATTCCAGCTGCTCAGTTTCCCTCACAACGATGAATGCTGCTCTATGCACAGGAACGCCTGCTCCTGGATCAGCGAAAGGGCACCTGGAGCTTCGGCGCTCCCTGGAGAGGCATCGCTTACTGCCTCAAAGGTTACCCAGCATGCCCGGCGTCGCTCGAGGTGACGGCAGAAATACGGGAGGCGTCTCTGGCGATACGAAGAGGCAATAAAGCATGAGGGGAACAAAATCGATACAGAGAAAGGGTCGCCACAGTGGCCGGAACTGGCAGAGAGAGAGAGCGTGTGCTAAAATCCATTTTACTGCAGAGAGAAAGAGAGAAAGAGAGAAAGAGAGAGAGAGAGAGTAACAGAGCGCCTAAGCCCCACAATTTACCAGGCACCATATCTGCCCTCTCTAGGACTCCAAGTTACCATTACTTTTCGATTTGTGTATCGGCTATCATTTGATTAGCCGACAAAGCGAGCCTTTGGGCCTTTTACGGTTTTCTCTCACTCTGCCGTGATTAAAAGTCTCCTCTGTGTTTACAGTCTAAACCTACATTCATTATCATTTACATTTACATCATTTAGCTGACGCTCTTATCCAGAGCGACTTACATGGTTAATCATATTACAGGTGGGCCAGTGTAGTGTTAGGAGTCTTGCACAAGGACTCTTATTGGTGTAGCACAGCATAGTCACCCAGACCGGGATTCGAACCCCAGTCTCCTGAATGTGGAGGTGGTTCCCTGGCAGGTAGTGGCATTACCTGCTGAGCTACACCAACCACCTGGTGAGGCCAATCATTCTCTGAGTAGAGAGTGTCCGAGCCATTTTGTGCCAATTGTGATTTTTCACACAGAGAAATTTGTCTTCCGCATTTAACTCATCCGTGAAGTGAAATGAAACACCCACATACACACTCACTAGTGAGCACACTTATCCGGAGCGGTGGGCAGCCCTATCCACGGCGCCCGGGGAGCAGTTGGGGTTTAGTTCAGGGTTCAGGGAAACGAACCGGCAACCCTCCGGTTACAAGGCTCGTTCCCTAACCTCCAGCCCATGACTGCCCACAGGTGACAGAGCCACAAGCGACCAGTCATTTTCTATGGGGGTACACAATTCAGCGACACGTGGAAATGAAATATGACATGGTGATGTCAGGAACAACAAACTTGGCTCGACGCGCACACAGAGCTAAAAGTCAGATGAGCTTTATTTAACAATCAGGTAGTTCAACACCGAAACACAACACGACCAACATAACAAAGAGGAACTGCAGAATCAGACTCGAGAGTCAGAACCAGGGGAGTCAGGCAAAGAGTCAATTAAAATAGAAGAAGTAGGCAAGGAGAGAAGTCAGGAGAATGGAGGGGGGTCGAAAGACAGAGAGTAGAGCAAACGAGTAACAGGTACAAGGGATTACGCACAAGGGGTAGTTGAAAGACAAAGGGAGTAGAGATAGCAGTAAGGAAACGCTCAGCAGCGCTAACAGGGTCGGCAAACTTCTCAGTGTGTGTGTGAGTGGGGTTTATAAACAGACTGGGTAATGGGCGGCAGGTGGAACAAATCACTATTCAGGTGAGCTAGACCATGAGCGATTGGTTGACTGGGGACATGTGAGTATGACGTCATTGGCTGATGAAGTGCTAAAAACGATCCGCTCTAACAAATTCTCTGGAACAATCGCAGACGTGGGCGTCCGAGACCCCCACTTTCTGCTCTTGGCACTTTTTGTTCCTACCAGCATTTAGTTCCTATTCACAACAGGGTGGTGGGAAACACGGAAGAGAGGCTCATAGCTGTTTCCTCTTTTCCCATTTAGTATGATGTGTCTTTACACAAACATATTTGAAGAAGGTAGTGGACATTGTCTGTGTCTCTGGGGGTTAGGTAACAGGATAGCTAGCCACAAACGCTAGCAGTTGGGTTTCCATATAAATTCGTCGGTCAGTAATTAAGGTGCTTTTAAAAGTAGCTCGCTTTCCTGGACCTTGTACATGCCCACATGTGACAACACGAGTCTCGAACACACCCACAAGAGACCAACTCGGTGAGACATAAGCAACGTAGGGTCTCAAAACAATAGAGGCCATGTCGCTTCTGACTTACGAGCAATGTATAGAAGCCTGTAAAAATGGCAGCAGAGGTCACATGACCTTTTTCCCCCCGTTTCCTAACATTACAAGTGTGCTGAAAGGAGCTGTGCAACAATGCCGGCAATAAAAACAGACAAGCTATACAACACATTCCTCTCTTATTATACAATAACTGCAACTCTACTACCACTGAGCACTGGACAATAGAGAAAACAGACCAGCTGCTGGCTCACAACAGCTATAATAGTTGCTTGTGATTGGCTGCCACATGTTTAACAGCATTTGCCATTTACCAAGATCCTTTTTTTTAGATGTGCTTTAATTTTTAATGACTCATAACTGATGAAATTAATGACTAACTGGCTTTGGCAAGTAAACACTGCAGCCGTAATATGAACTCGCGTCTGGAATGAACAGCCAGCAGGAGTCTCTCCACATCAGCTGCATATTTTTTGTGATATCAGCTCCATTTATCTCCCACCCACAGCAGAGCAGCACTGGACCTGCAGACACAGTCAGAAAGGCCCTGGTAGAACTGGGATTTGCTAGTCCGAGTATAATCTAACCATTAGTCAGCATGTTTAGAGCCAACATGAGAAATATTCAGACATTAATAGTAAGAATGAAACACAGAGAATTTCCGGAGCTATTAAAGGAGAATTTTAGGGGCTGGAACGTTCTGGAAGCTTTCGTACACAGCTCAGACGCCTGTAACTCTGGTCAGAAAGCAGAGAACAAAGTGGGACCGGTGTGTTTCAGGTTACTGTTCGGATGTCCTTCAGAGACTTAGAGACCTCAGTGTCTTTCTGCCCTTCACTTGTCACGGGATGTCCTTCCTGTATAAATATTCAGCTCTCAGTGTCCTTGTGCAGTGTCTCTGTCCACAGGCCTGGGGGCTTCCGTGTCTTTCAGGCTTAATCCGGTAGCAGAATGTGTCCCAATGAAGCTCGTCAACTCAGAGAGCCAAGAGGCTCCTCTTCAAGATCAGACCTGAGTTCCACCGTTTGATTAGAGTTGAGTTTCTGCTGCTCATTCTCACTCCATCCTTTTCTCTAGGTCCATCCTCCTCCTTCCTTAACATCTTCCACTCTGCTTCCATGTATTTTAAGAGGATATATTATTCAGTGCCTTCCATGAATCATTGTATAACTATGAAAATGCAATGTTAATTATTTAGTACTGAGTAAATAGCTGTGTGGATCCACGAACCGGTGGTTGAAGCGGTAAACCCTGTGTCCTTCTTTGTACGTCACATATTCTATTTTCACTTTAGTCATGCAGAATCCAGTCATCTTGTCACTCTCTGTGGGGCTGAGCTGCTTTTTAATACAAAGGGGACGCGATGGCCGCTTCCAAATCCATGCCACTCAGAGCAGGATGCAGGAACCAAGGCTCTCCACCAAGAACGATGTCTGAATCACCTCAACCTACTCTAGGTCTCTCTCTCCGGCTCCCTGTTGTGCGACTTACCCTATGAGGATGGTTCCAAAGCGAGTGCGCGCACACACACACACACACACACACACACACACACACACACACACACACACACACACACACACACACAGTAACACACTCCCACTTGGCTGAACCATCTGTTTCCTGCTCTCTCCCTGGCTGTGATCCTGTGGGACTTCCTCTCCTTGGTTTTCTGGATCATCCCTCCCACCCCCTCTGCCACACCACCCCCCTCGCCTGTGCAGCCAGCATCTCATGCAGCTTCCCCCATTATGCTGAGAAAAGACTAGCTTCATGCACTTAACCCTTAACCATCAAGGTATTTCTCCATCCACTGTGAATACAGCTTCCAGAAAATGCAACCAACTTCTAAAACTGAGCTTCGGAGATGTGAGAAACCAGCCCTGTGCCAATCTTTCAAAAGGAGCACAAGCTGTATTTAGTTAATGAGGATTTAATGCAGATTTTTCCTGAAAAAAAAACGAACTCTCTGACTTCCAATGGTCTTACAGAGGACCTATTGTACTTAGTCTGTTCAAAATCTTATTATTGGGGGCTACTAAAATAAATGTACCTGCTTCAGTTTTCCTAAGACACAGTCTGTTTCTCATACTCTACATTTGTATTTATGGTCTATGAAAAGCCCCACCTCCTAATAAGCCTTGCATACTTTGATTGGTCAGCTTGCCCACCTGCCAAAATGGCATCCAGAGATCCACCTTCCAGCCTGCTGTGGCTGTACTTACAATGGCATCTATTCATCTGTATTAGTTTGAGAAAGGAGTCAGCCCTGAAGGTCAGGTAGAACAAGTAGGTGGACCTTATCCACCATCGCAAGTTTGACTGGAGCAGGACGTTTCAGAAAAGTAAGCTTTAGCTCTGTGTGATGCGCCAGTAGGCGGGCAATAAGGATAGTGCTACAAGATGATGTCACTTTGTAACAGAGAAAAGAGCTGAAAAGTGGTTTCTGTGGTTATTATGCAGTTACTGTATCTGCAAAAAGCTATGTACACGCTAAAGAGGAAAATCAAGCTCTAGCAATTTACAGTTTGTGTTTTTTGTCAAATAGATATGACCAGAATTTTTCCAAGGTGAGTTATATTGTGCTGAGAAAAAGGACCACTGGAAAAGGGTACTGCCAACTCTGCGTGCTATCTAAATAGCCACAAACGCTAGCAGTAGGGTTTCCATATAAACTTGTCCGTCAGTAATTAAGGTGCTTTTAAAAGTAGCTCGCTTTCCTGGACCTTGTACATGCCCACACGTGACAACACGAGTCTCGAACACACCCACAAGAGACAAACTCGGTGAGACATAAGCAACGTAGGGTCTCAAAACAATAGAGGCCATGTCGCTTCTGACTTACGAGCAATGTATAGAAGCCTGTAAAAATGGCAGCAGAGGTCACATGACCTTTTTTTCCCTTTCCTAACATTACAAGTGTGCTGAGAGGAGCTGTGCAACAATGCTGGCAATAAATACAGACAAGCTATACAATACATTCCTCTCTTATTATACAATAACTACAACTCTACTACCACTGAGCACTGGACAATAGAGAAAACAGACCAGCTGCTGGCTCACAACAGCTGTAATAGTTGCTTGTAATTGGCTGCCACATGTTTAACAGCATTTGATATTTACCAAGATCCTTTTTTAAGATATGCTTTAGTTTTTAATTCACTAAACATAAACAATTTACAGTGAAGAGTAAATATAATCACACTATGTGATGCCTATAGTTTCATTTGGAACTTCCTGATGCTATCCAAGGTCTCGAGCCTTCGGAGTCCATGCAGCTCAAGCCGTTGGGCTCTTGGTAGACAAGGTCAATTCACATGTCAAAGTTGCAGCTGAATACAAACCCTTGGCTAAACCCTTGGTCTTCAGACTTGAGCTGTAGCTACAGAACAGTGCCAAGACACAGCTACACGAACGCCGGAGCTGTTCTGCAGCACCCATCTGCATTTCTGGCCATGCTCCTAATTGAGCTCCACTCCTTCGTCCTTTGTTTTTTCTGGACAATTGAGGGCCACCAGCCAAGTGGGCGCAGTTGAGTATGTATGAGGCACTCGATGCTGCCTAATATAGCTCATACACTCATTTTAGCCGACTTCATTTGATTGGATGTGGGGTGATTTTCTGTGTTGCCGGGAATCTCAGTGTTACCACACGAATTGGTGTAAAGCTCTACGACTCAGACAGTGAGACCTTGCTTACTGAGCAGTGCATGTGTTTATGGGACACTCTATGAAAGGTCAACCCTGTATTTATCGTAGCGCGGTCTAGCTGTGTGAATCCATGTGTGTCTGAAATATGGACCCAGTCTGCAGCTAGTGCTCTTGTTTTCATTTCGCTC
The DNA here is from genome assembly GCA_024036415.1 of Prochilodus magdalenae. NCBI lineage: Eukaryota > Metazoa > Chordata > Actinopteri > Characiformes > Prochilodontidae > Prochilodus > Prochilodus magdalenae. The sequence continues at coordinate 108,479 of JAMWET010006433.1, read as the reverse complement.
TCTTTCTCTTCCCCTCTCCTTTGCTGTGTTCTTCTTCTGAAAACTAACTCGCTTACAGGCACAACTTCTCCTTCCTGGAGATCAGGTATTTGACCTAGCTGCATAAAGAAAAAGGTAAGTCCAAAGCTGAATTTCAAATAATGCTTAAAAGTCATTAAGAAAATGGGACTGCCAGCAACCATGCACCATCTGTCCTCATCAGATCAGCAGTGCTTAAGCTTTCTTCTCTTTCTCACAGGTGCTTCTGTCCATCCTTGCACGTGAGAGATCAAGTCAACACGGGTTTGAAAGGGTCTGAAAGGAAGGGTCTGAAGAGATGTGGAGCTGTCATGAAGCCCTTACAGAACAAATGACAATAGATAATGAGAACACAGAAGCTGCTGGTTTTCTCAGAACAATGGACTGACCACCCCAGAGTCCAGACCTCAACCACACTAAACATGCATGGGCTCACTCAGATCACCAGATCCAGAAAATGCAACCAACTCCTAAGACTGAACTTCAGAGGTGTAGAACATTATTGGAGATTTCTTTGAGAAAACTCAGAGTGTCCTGAAGAGGATGAAAGCTCTAACTAAGCCAAAGAGTGGACATATTAAATACTGGAACATATATATTAATTGTTGAAGCTTCTGTGTATCTTTCTGTTAATATGCATTCTATCCTTTTTCTACTGACACTTGACACGTACTTTATTTGAACCAATTTGCATGCAGATAAAATAAAAGAGGAAGGCCTTCATCTGTTTAGTTCTGTAGTTCTCCTTCAGTTCTCTCTTTTATTATGCAGAAACAGTCGTTCCCTCCCTCTCTCCGCTCTGTGTGGCTGGGCTGGTTTTTGGCAGTGGGTAGAGTCTCTTGAGGAGTTGATGGCTGTGCCAGATCCATTCATTCTAACAGGGAGAGCAGAAGGCACGACATTTCCTCATAAGTTACAACTGGATCCTCTATCGTCTATCTCTCTCTCTCTCTCTCTCTCTCTCTCTCTCTCTCTCTCTCTCTCTCTCTCTCTCTCTCTGTCAGTCTGTCTCTCTCTCTCTCTCTCTCTCTCTCTCTCTCCTCTATATTTCTCTTTTATGTGATGCAAAGAGAAGAACTATCAGCCATGGGTCAACATCTCTCTTCTCACCAGAGTCCATCCTTCAAAGCTCACAAATATCTCCTTGAAGTAGAGGTTCATGCTAATGTAGCTAATGAAAGTAAGGAGACTACACCCATCCACAGAATCAACTTAATGAAATACCATGAAATACATGAAAGACTGGGAAGCAACCCCGTGTGTTGGTGCAGAAGTGTGCTTGTTATCTGTAACGTATTTTATCCGAACCAACTTGTACAATTCTAAACATAAATTCTTTATTTTTGCCCACAAGATTCCCTGGTTTGGTAGCCTGAATAGCCGTCGCCAATTTTTAGATCTGTCCACTTCTACAGACTGCCCACAGGAAGTCATTGGACTGGAAAAGGTCAGGTGGCCCCATCAGTGAACCTCAGTGGACAAGCACTGCTGATGGCATCCCCCTGTCCTCCCCAGGCTGGCTAAAGCGGTGGATAACACCTCCAGGGCTGTATCTGCTGTTTTCTTTACCCATTCTGATCACACTCTCTCTCTCCTCCAGTGCGTTCACTGTGAGATTGACCGCTCATGCGTTCACGGCTGCGGGGCGTTCAGGCTTGCCGCTGCTGTGCCCTTGTGTTCATCCAACCCTGCCGAGCAATCGGCACCCAAACAAGCACTTACTCCGAGGGCCCTGTCCATGCCATTAGCCCACCCCTACCACTAAGCTTTATTACCGTTACCATCCTGCCCTTGCTGAAGTGTCCTATTCCATTAGCCGGAACCTTCGGAGCAAACAAGCAAAGTGCAAAACCTGCTGCTCTAACTGAAGAACAGCCTTTTCTCCGTCCGTGTGTCTCTGGAACTGATCTCTGTCATATGAGGGAATCATGCTGCCCGTGTGATGTGGCTGGAGACAAATTGGCTGTACTGGAGTGCTTCGTTTTGTCTCTGCTTAATGACGTCGGGGGACGTCTGCACATCTTTCCTCATGACATGCTTTCTCTTACAGGGGGAATTCCACTGCTTGCTTTTAAATGTCTGTATATTTCAACTATTAATATGTAAGCAAAGTCATTTGGCGTGGTTTCATGTACGTGACCTCTGATTTCTTTACATTACATCACGTCCGCGGATCTGCCTGACTCCGTAAATCATCTAGACTCCACTTCCCAGAGTGCTCAGCCCCATGAGGTCATACCCACATGCTCACAGTTCGCCCATGCCCCCTGTCTAGGTGTCCAGAATTCGGATTGCTTTCAGCTGTGAGGCCTGTTTATAAACCCCACACACATTCACAGTCTTCTCAGAGTTTTGCCAACTCTAGCTGCATTTCTGAGCGTTCTGTATTAGTCTGTCTCTGGCTTCTGGCTTCCCCCTCGTTCTCCCCTCAACTCCTCTTTTCGTCATCTCCCTTTGTCTAGTTTGTTTAGTTAGCTTCTCTGGTTTTTGACCCTGTTTACTGTCCCTTTGACGTCGCTTGGTTTTCCTTATCTACTTATGACCAGATACTGTCCCTTCTCATTGCTGACTCGTCCGTTGCTGTTGTGTAAAGCACTTGCTTTATATAATAAGGCTGATTTGTCCTTTAGCTCTGCTAGCGTCGCGCCTAGTTCTCTGTGTCTGACATATTAGTGATGGGAAGAACTAGCAGTGGTGATATCTACAACACAGATTTACGATTTTATGTTCTATAGAAATACAGAAAGCAGTTTTCTGTGTTTACTACTTTGCCTTACAACTGCCTGCTCATACCACTCTGCCATAAAGGAAGACCTTTTAAACTTTTCAAAACTCATCATCATAAAACAATGTCTCACACATCAGACCACTCATTCAAAACCATCTCATGGAATAAACACTTCTGATTCCTTCCAACACCACCCTAAACAAACCCAGCTATTCATATCAAACCACCTCCAATTCATTCATTTACCACATCGGTGTAATTACATTTAAAAACATTCAAAAAACTGGTTTCTTCTCACCTCTGATCTCCCAGACTCCATTTCCCATAACACACCACCTGATGACATCACTGTCACATGCCCGCCATCTCCCAATCCCATTCTGTTTTCTAGATCTGAGTCTCCCAAGTATTGATCACACACCTGTTGTTAATTTAGTGTGTTTCTATAACATGTATTTTGTGTATTTTGTATTTATTTAATATAACTAATTTATATCTCTTTATTTTAATGTTTAGTATGTGTATAGTGTTCTCCTGCTGTAGAGTATCAACCTGAGCCTCACCACAAATATTTCAATGCATAAATGTCCTGACATGTTGTGCAAATGACAAATAAACCTGAAACCTGAAACTTGAAATACTCCTCTGTCACACTGACCCAGTGCGAAGTATTGCCACTCTGTGTTTACTGAGCGTGTCTCTCTCGGTTGCGGCTCTGGTTTTGACTTTATTC
>JAMWET010006433.1:97500-100000 GCA_024036415.1 Prochilodus magdalenae | reverse complement strand
TTTGGTCCAGATTTCTCCTTGACGACCCTAGTCATTGCACATATATATTAAATTCCATTAACACAAATAAAACTCTAGCCAAACCTGAAATTAAATGACACCTACAAGCTTCATTAAGAAATAGAATGAAATAAGCACCAACCTTTTAAAATTATTAGTACTTATTTTAATAATTGTGTTTAATATTAGCATTTATCAAACAGATGTCTACTGCTCAAATCTCCTTTCACATACAGTTTCCTTAAGCGCCTTGAACATTTGAACAGTACTGTATACTCCTGCCCCCTCTAAGCCTTCCCACACTCCCACCCTCAGGTTGCTCCTACTATATCTGACAGTCTTCTGAGCCTGGGATGTCAACTGAGTTTTCAACAGCAAAAGTAACCCATGAAATTGACTGAGCATTTGACTATGTTAAAGAACCAGGATGACGTCTTGTCTTGCACTTTAATTAGAATTAAATTATGAACCCTAAGCAAACACACCACAAGGCATAAAAGGCCTTAACCTACCAGGTTCTATTGGTTTGTGAGCTTTATGCGATCATCAATAAATTAAATAGAGCATATATATATATATATAACGGATGATATTTGGAAAAAATTCTGCAAAGTGAAATGTGCCATTATATTATTCACCCTCTATCTTTCACAAGCGTCCGGATGATAGCAGAGATGGGGAATCGAGTTAGTTGCATATAAATAGACCTCAGACTTGACTTGTAACTCGTCTATAATGACTCCCGACTCGACTCGGATTCGGTCCAAAATAACACATGAACATCAAGTTTCGTTCCGTTACCATCCAGGCACGGTGTGCGGAAGTTACAGGAAAATAATTCCTATGTATATGTGTACTACGTCGATTTGGGACACGGCCCACGGACACGGACGAATCACAACATCCGACTTCAGCGCGTGCGTGATATCAGTGAGCGGCGCCAAGTGTAAACACAACGCTGTAGCATGGCTTCGGCGCGAGGGCCGTACGTGGTAGCCTTTGGTTACAGGGAATTCAAAATCCTAGCATATAACGAGTGGCGACGTGCAGAGAGTGTGGGGAAACAAATTAAAGACACTGGATCGACCACATCCAACTTCATAAGGCATCTGGAAACACACCCGGATAGGTTTTTGCTAGCCGCTTAGCCGTTTAGCCATCATTCCAGCTATATAACATACAGTGTTAAACCCCTTCAGTGTGTTTGGGGGTGGGGTTTGTTTTGTTTTGGTGGGTTTTTGTGGGGGGGGGGGGGGTTTTTTTTTTTTTATTTTTTTTTTTCTTTTTTTTTTTAAACCCCTTCAGCTGGTTAGAAACAGCAAGTGTTTGAGGCAGAGTATGGTGCCGAAACAAAAAGTGATACTGCTTCTAGTTTGTTCTGTTTGAGAGGTGTAGAGCATGTCATTTTTGTCAGTAAATATTGTAAGGAAATATGTAGCATTTAAACAAAAGAAAAAAGAAAAAAAAAAGAAAAGAAGTGTTGGACTGTAAAAAAATAAAAAAATAAAATACAGTTGTGTTTTGCACACAAAGTTTGTGTTTTTTTTTTTTTTTTTTTTTTTTTTTTTTTTATTTTACTTATTATTTTTTTTTTTTCTTTTTTTTTTTTTTTTTTTTTTTTTTGTTTTTTTTTTTTTTTTTTTTTTTTTTTTAATCTACACTTTATGCTTCAGTTACTATTTATGCTAAATGTAAATTGACTTAAGACTTGACATATACTCTAGCCTAAAGACTCGTGACTTGACTTGGACTCTAACCTACAGACTCGTGACTTGACTTGGACTTGTATTTTGTGACTTGTGGATCTCTGGATGATAGGTGTGTGATGTATAAGGAGCGTTTCACAGACTGTTTGTATTAGGCACAATACAAGGCACCCAGTCAGAACAGAGATCATTTAAAAACACAAGTCTTACAGACACAGCAACAAAAAAGCCTGTTCAATTTTAGGAGATAACAAATGTCAATATTTTAGATAATTTTAAGAGAGAAAGGCACAAACAAAAATAATAAATAAAGATGTTCTGAGTTAATAAGCTGGGAAAGTCCATGTAGATCTTTCAGACTGATTCTGGCTCATCCAGCATCAATAAGCTTATTCATTTCAAGATTTTCAGTTATGGCTTGACAACTGCGGGTGCGCGAGTGAGGCAGCAAAAAGCGGATATTAATTCCTCAGAGAAATACACAGGAAAGGTCAGTGCAGCCATTATTCTCCAGCTGTCTGTCAAAATGTGGAAACAAACACACACATGCGCACAACTGTTCAGCGTGCTTCACTTGTGTGGGTGTGCTCGTTTTCTGTTTTTGTATCTCTCTCTCTTTCTCTCTTTTTGTGTATGTACGTGTAGTGTTTCTTCAGGTCTGCTGGAGCAGATGTCTGGTGTGGTGAAGTTTTGAGGGGAACAGCTGTTATATAACAAAGGCAACCACACACACACACACACGCGTGCGCGCACCTGGATATGTAAGACCGCACAGGTCACCTGATCCGCCTCTG